>JAGIQG010000006.1:48121884-48492208 GCA_024679065.1 Sphyrna mokarran
GAATTAAGGTTAAGGAGGATGTCCAAGGTTTCGAGCCACTGAGATCGGATTCTTGAAGTTTGGACAAGTCCAGCCACTGCAAGTCAGGAAGGACCTTTGCAGGCACAAAAGATCGGGCCACTGGGGGCAAAATCCACGAGGCATTTGCTACATGTCCAGGTGCTACTAAGTCTGGAGCCTCTGTAAATGCCTTGAACACTACAAGCAGGAGACCTCTGATAGCGCGAGAAAATGGTTACACATCGGGGGACTCAGACGTGCGGTCAACTACATGCCTGTCCACACCCAGGTCCAGGTGACTCCCAAGGAGATAGGGAAATGGCTAACCTCTGAGAGTCGATTTAGCAATAGGAATTTGGGTAGGAGCTAGCGGCCCGGTCCCTGTTGTCGGTAGTCCCTCCATATGCTGCGGCCCCTGCGGAGAGGTTGTACAGAGCTCACCTGCCTCTGAGAGCGGTAATCTCCCCGCTGCATGCAGACCGGGCTCAAAGTGTTGCCACTGAAGGTATAAACGAAGTAACAGTGGGAACATGAGACTGTAATCCAATCAGAGATCACACACAGGTATCTTGAAAGCAATAGAGCCAGGATTGGTATACTACTGAGTCTAGTAAAGGAAACCAACATGGATAGCAATACCCTTAGAAGAGGTGGACGTTTGTAAGCTTCAGGGTAATACAAGCCTAGATGAGTTGGCACAGTGGGAACAGGCAGGGGCATCCAGGGACAAAGATAGACTGTGGCGCAGAGGGCATCAAGTAGCTGCCCCTTTATTTATACACACCGAACTACTCCGACTCCACCATGAGCCGGACCACTCTGGCCGGGATGAATGTAGCTAAACACTGCCAGCGCCGAATCATATGCGCCCAGCACAACCCCGGCCGACCTGTGAGAGTCAAACTGGCCCACCAACCCCGACCAAAGGGACCCTTAGAAAACCTCCAGATCAACCTCATAGGCCCTCTACCCACTAGCCGAGGGAAGAAATACTGCCTAATCCTAATTGATCACTCGCTGGGTAGAAGCATTCCCAACTTGGGATTGCGAAGCCACCACTGTAGCCCGCATTTTAGCATATGAGATCATCCCAAGATGGGGAGTCCCACTCGAACTGAACTCCGACCAAGGGACAAACTTTACGGGCAAAATAATGAAACAGGCTTGCAAAACCCTGGGAATCTGACATCGATTCCATATCCCGTACTGTCCTCAGAGTTCTGGGATGATCGAGTGAGTGAACCGCACACTTAAAAATGCGAGACAGGGGTGGGTAGATATCCTTCTCTGCATCTTAATGTGCCTACAAGCCATCCCAGGTCGCACTATAGGACTTACACCATTCAAATTAATGATGGGGAGGGCAATGAAACTCCCAGAGAACATAGTGGTAGGAGGAGAAGAAATGGCATCCCTTTGGGATAAAATGAAGAGATATGTACAACAATTAGACCACCAACTCAGAGAACTGCACCACGCAGCCAGAGACCACAGGCTATAAGGGACTAGGTTAAGAAGCATGATATCTATCACACCACCATGCTTCCTGGAGTAGAGGACAAAGTTTTAATCCGAGTTGCCCCCCGACTAAACAGGGTTGTCACCAAAATGGATAGGACCCTATGAGATTATCCTCACCAGCGACACATGTGCCTGTGTCAATTTCAAAGGGAAAGGCGCCTGGAAACACTTGAAGTTAAAGCATACCACCCCGGTGGGGCAAGACAGGACAGACCAAGTGTAGGGACAAGAACAGTCCGTTGACATAAACAGGCCACATATCGACCCCTAACTAAACCATCTTTCATCCACACAGCAGAGATCGAATTAACAACCTTCATTTCTAGGACGGAGGAGAGCCACACGTTAGCTATGGTTCTGATATATGCATATATGTATATAGATGTAGGTGCATGCTTAAGTAAGTTAGTTAATAGAAATTAGTTAACACTGAGAATCTAATATCTGGCGGCCACCAGGCTTTGTGTGCCCTTTCCACCCACTCTCCAGGACAATGTCAACCCCTTGGAGGATGGCCCCATTAATGATCTTCTTGTCGAGCGTCGCCGTCCAGGGACACACCACCTACCAACGATCCCATGGATAATATTCAATGCATCCGAGGCGTTGTGCGTGCTGGTCGCACCATACTCCAAGAACAATAGAATGTATTCCAACACATGGCTACAAATCCAGCCAGGTATCAATGTGATTTGCTTCACTTGCATATTGGCTAAGATCCGAACATGTACCCAATGGCCAGACTTGCTGAGCGACTCTGGCTGCACCTTCGGAACTATCTGCGCCCTCCCCAAAGATCCGCAGACCCCACTACAAAGAGACATTCTTAAATCGGACGTTGACATTTGTGGATATTATGGATTAGTTGAGGCTCCTGCAGTCTCACTATATGTATGTTTTGCACTTCCTACAACGCGTGCACCCACGACCACGACATCCAAAATCTTACCGTGCTCCTTGCTGAGCAGGGGAGCCGGAGGGATGCTGTGGAACGAGGGAGAAATTGTATATGACAATGTAAAACATGAGATCATGTCTATTCTGATCGCTATCTCAGGGATCCAGGTGTCTCAGAACAGACACGAAGTACATACCAAATGCAGGGAAACCATAAAGCAGGCTATCGATGCAATGGGAGCAACACACTATAGAGGCAACACACACACACACACACAGAAACAAAAGGGGTATAGTCAATGACATCCACACAGGAATAAACACTGGATCCATCATGGTTAACTCAACTGACATCCAGGGCCTCAATAATAAGATAGAACAGTCAAAGAGGGTAATGAGAGATATCCTGAAACGGTCACTAGCCCAACAAGCCGAGCAGGCTCTTTTAGGGGAGAAAGGCACCCATATCCAATTAGGTGGAATCACCATATTAGAAACACATGCCTGTACCATTAACTGCCTCATAGATTGAGAGAGAGAAAACACTGCCCGGGTACAACAGGGATAGCTGTGCCATGAGTATGGTCAGTGGATGATAGGCCAATTGAGACACAATTTGGACCAGGTACACAGTGGGGAGGTGCCCGATTGGATTGACAACACCCAGCTAGCACGACTAGGGAGTGCTGGATAAGTAGACCTTGAAAGGAATGATGCGGGTGTATCCAGTGATCCCCGACTGTGAGGTTAGTGAGAGCATGGGAGTATGAATGTCCTCTTGATCCCAATAGTTACACTAGAGTCGGGACCATTCCCTATCTTCTACATTGAGAACATCGGTGTTGTTAGAAGTAATATCTCTCTCTGCTACCACCTAAGCGAAATCACGGCCAACTCATGGCATGGCATGATATTCAGTACCTCCCTCTCGGGATGCAAACAAAGGAGAGAGATAACCATTTGCCCTCATCCATTGAGACAAGGAGAGACAGCCAAATGTGGGTTTAATCAAATGCAGGGCTATACCCTAGAAATCACACCTGCAGACCCACACTTTGCCCAGGCATGATATGGAAGACGAGGCATGTATTGTGTAGCCACAACAAAAACATCCTTCGTATACAACGGGCTGACATGCCTGATCCCCAGCCCAAATCTTTGCTTCACCCCTCACAGGCCGGTCACCATTGGCCAGGTCCACATCAACAACAGGGCAGACCCCGACGTTTAATGCCACAGACCCACTGAGAGACGATCTTAAATATTACCGAGAGCCAGAACAGGCTCCCATTCGACATCTAGCAGAAGTACTGAGAGAGCTCCATCTCAAGGTGGGACACTATTCGGTTACACCACCAGTTAGAAACCCACATTAAAACCCTAGAGCATGACACAGAGTCAGCCTTACAGAGCCAGACATGGGTAGAGAGGGTAATAAATATAGCCATTCACCCCTGGATCCTACATACTGGTTGCCATCCAACTCATATGCGCAATGTCTTGGGGAGTAATAACGTGCTATACATACTGCCAGCGCAAGAAAACTAAAACGAGGAGGGAACTAATTAGAATGATTGGCAACATGGGGCAATTAACAAATCTTCTCCCACATATACCTAATTTGACAAAACCCAGGGATTCCCTAAACTGTACGACTGCAATATGCAAATGCAGGGAGCACCGGACACAAAATTTGTTAAAGAAATTGATCTGAGGGAGGCGGAACAAGTCCGCTCCTGACCAACGGGGGGAACTATTACCGGACAACAAATTTTATGAAATTGGGCACACAATATGGAAGCAGACTAAAATTACACTCAGAGCCTCCCCACTAAAGGATACAAAGGAACAGACACGGACTAGCAGGCAAGGACATGCTTTTAGAATGCAAATGAGGGCCAGCACACAAAGGGAACTGGACGTACAGGAACTAAATTAAAAAATGCATCCCCATCTCACCAAATCAGAACTTCTGACCTAATCAAGCAATCCTCTATGGAGACACCTAAAGACACCTAAGTAAGCATCCCTGGCCCCTCAAACTTCCTGAGAATAATCACACACCCATTGTTTAAACCCCGGAAATTCTAGACCATTAATAACCCATCAGACAAGAACAATTAACACACACTTAAACCATCGTTACAGTACTTGAAGACATCGAAACAGGATGGTCAGAGTCGTATACTGTAAATAAAACATTAGCATTTGAAATCGTACAATAAACCAAAGTTCAGGTATAAATGTAGCCCATTACGGCGGGTCTTTAGAGTGCTTTCAGGACAGTTCAGTTTGTATGTCCTGACTGCACCTCCGTCGACACAAAAGGAAATAAAGCTGTACTGTTGTTGAACTTGACACTGAGTCTTTAGTGGTCATTTTGCCCACTCACGCTAACAATGCAATCATCACTGAATATCCCATTTCTGACTTTATGGTGGATGGAAGCACATTGATGGACTAGCTGAAGATGGTTGGGCTCAGGACCCTCTCCTAATGAATTCCTGTAGCAGTGTCCTGGGGCTGAGATAATTGGCCTCCAACAATCACACCAACCTTCCACCTCATTCTCACTGACTTCAATTTTGCTAGTTTATAGAAGATAGAACATAGAACATAGAACATTACAGTGTAGTACAGGTCCTTCAGCCTTCGATGTTGCGCCGACCAATGAAACCAATTTTATGACCCTCTAACCTAAACTATTCCAATGCTATTCGTATGCCTATCCACTGACCATTTGAACGCCCTTAAACTTGACGAGTCCACAATTGCTGCAGCAGGGCAGTCCACGCCCTTACTACCCTCTGAGTAAAGAACCTACCTTTAACATCTGTCCTATAACTACCACACCTTAATTTAAAGCTATATCCCTTCATATTATCCATCTCCGTCCGAGGAAAAAGGCTCTCACTATCCACTCTATCTAACCCTCTGATCATCTTATATGTCTCAATTAAGTCACCTCTTAGCCTTCTCCTCTCTAATGAAAATAATCTCAAGTCCCTTAGCCTTTCCTCATAAGACCTATCCATCATACCAGGCAACATCCTGGTAAACCTCCTCTGCACCCTGTCCAATGCCTCCACATCTTTCTTATAATGTGATGACCAAAATTATACACAATACTCCAAGTGCGGCCGCACTAGAGTTTTGTACAGTTGCAACATGACATCTCGGCTCTGAAATTCAATCCCTCTACCAATAAATGCTAACACACTATACGCCTTCTTAACAACCTTACCAACTTGAGTACCAACTTTCAGGGATCTATGCCCCTGTACACCGAGACCTCTCTGCTCATCTACATTGCTAAGAGTCCTACCATTAGCCCTATCTTCATATCTTATTCACTCACAAGCTGAACTTCATCATTCAGCTCACTTGTTTCAACCATGTCAGAACTGGAAAACAAAATTATTGGTCTTCATTGACTTTGCTGACAAGGAATAAATAAAACAAAGTAGAGAGAGAAAAATGTAGACAAGCAAAATGTTTTGTCTTTTAATATGCTGTTTCAGCATGCACAATACATTGTTTTACTGTAAGGTACTTTATATGATTATAATTTATTCCAGCAATAAAGACTTCAAAATGTTTTATATATATCTCCTTTATCTTTTTGTGAGCTCCACAAAATGTCCTCTGAGTTGTACTGATTAATGCATATGGCTATATTCTTGCCGTCAAGTGATTTAATTTTGTACAGAAATATCTTGGCTGAGATGTTGAACTGATTCACCACCCAGGCACCTACATTTGGACTAAATGAACTGTGACGGGTTTCATCTCCACACATAGCATTTTTACTTCACAGAGTTCCAAATCGGTCTGCCACCACTCTAACATATTTGTCATACAACATCAATATAATATAAATTATTGCCATTGTCACTTGTCAATGCATTTCATCTGCTTAATTACTGAAACCTCCTCAGAAAAGGAATGCATTTAGTGCACTGCATGATTATAACTATCTCCATGTTCCCTCATGCACTGTGGCCAGCAACAACATGTGTGCAAAACAAATTATTTAAACAATTTACTTCAAAGATTACATCATGACACATGAAAGCTATATCAGACAGTTTATGTTTTTAGCCCCTTCAGGGTTACAGTTACTTTCCTCAACATATGATTAGATGAAACATTTTAGATTTTAGGCTTATTTAGACCTTATAATTCATAATTGTAACGTAATCTACATAATTTAATCACATTTGATACCACATTTTGGAATGGAAGAAGTGGGGGTTTGCAATGGGAATTAAAATTTTTAGCACATTAACTATTAAACATTGATACTCAATTTCAACTTGAGGACATGTATACTCTTAAACCACTGAGTCAGTGCCAGTTTAATGGAAATTTATTTTAAAAGTTTATGTTTAAAATGTGCAACTGTAGTTTACTATGATTCAAACACTTCTTTGATTGTGATGACTGCATAATCATTGTAACAAAATATCTAAATAGCTGAGCAAAGTTATTTCTGGTTCCTTTGGCAGATCTGATGAGAATGATCTATCCTGGTATCCTTTCTCTTTCACTGAGATTATGTTTGCCATCACCGTCACTTTTTTTTAAACCAAAATTGCAAAACATCAAGTATAAACTTTTGCTGATTTAAGTGACTTAAATATCCTGATGCATAGTACTAAGAACATTTCATCCGATCTATTTATCAATTAAAACTGAGCTTTGCTTCATATGATAAATGCAGTGCCATTCACGTTAAAATAAAATCTTGCAAGTTGAAAGGAACCCTTAATACATTTGAAATGAATGCTGAGCATATGACAGCAGAAATAGTCTTTTTTACTGGTCTGCTTAGCTCAAGTGACAAAAACACCCAAATATATTACATTACATATAACCACGTGTTCCTAAAAATGAACCAGTCTTGCATTTTAAGTAAGAGACAACACTAACATCTAAAATGCTGTCACATTAATATTCTATTCCTTGGAGTTAGCTGCATTCCTGCAGATTGCAGAAGACAAATATAATCAACCCACTCAACAAATGGCCCTAAGTACATATGTTCAGCATTTGCCTCTAGGTTTAGCATTTCAAGACTAAATGCGATGGTGGGCGGTTTCCCACCTTTCTTGCTGGAATGGTGGGATCACACACACCAGATTCTGTGCTTGGAATCTCATCAGTTATTCACAGTCGAGTTCCCCTCTGAATCACCTGGCAGGTTGGCAGCTGATTTGTCTACCTGCTGTCAGCTGGTGGAGCTGAATATTTTGGCATCATATTTAAATAGCAATTCAGCATACGCATACCATTCTCTCCAGCCCATCTATCTTCACCAGACTGTATTGAATGTCTGGATCCCAGAAACATTGAGTAGCCTCAAGAAGTAGGCAGCATCCTTGAGGCACTCAGTCAAGGGGTACATTTCCAACATGTGCTTTATCAAAGGGATGGCTCAAAAAAGCACACCAGCTTCACCTGTTCAACCTGGGAGACCATTGTTCAGGAGATCAGCACAACCCACGATGAAGCACAATCCACTGTTGAAAGCAGATGAATGATCATATCTCCACCAGAGTAACTCCACTCTCAGGTCCCTTCACCATTGAATTCTCAGCATGGCATCATGTACTCAGACAGCTACTCTCTTCATGGATCTCACACATTCAGTTGTGGGGAACACATATCAAAACTTAAGTCTCCACAAGACTTTCACAATACCACCATTCCACCTGACTTGTTGCTCACACTCCATTCTTTGTCCTTTCTGATTAGGTGCTCCATACATAGAGAAAATGTGTTTCACCCAATTCCTACTCCATTCGCTTTGAGCACATGTCTTTCTTTGTCTCCACATATGCAAGCAATATGGGCTCAGGCATAAAGAACTCAGACCCTTAGAATGTCCTGAATGGAGGCCCCTGAGGTGTCTGGTTGATGTTCATCAAGTTTTTCACTCAGAGAGTGGTGAGTGAGTGGAATCAGCTGCCGTCGGTGGTGGTGGAGGCAAACTCACTGGGGTCTTTTCAGGGGCTTCAGAATGAGTACATGGGATTTAATGGGATTAAGGGTTATAGATAAGCCTAGTAGGTAGGAATATGATCGGTGCAATTTGTGGGCCGAAGGGCCTATTTGTGCTGAAGTGTTCTATGTTCTACGTTAAACCAAACTGTTAAATTGCTTTATGATGATGCTATTAATAAGTGAATGATTCCTCAAATATATAAATTGCATCAGGTGCTTTTTCATAAAATATCATTCCAGAACAAATGTAATAAAAACAAGAAACCAATTCACAAAATTCACAATTGCTCAAAGAATGAAATTTCCGACATTGGTAAAAACAAAATGTTTGTAATGTGCTTTATAATGTTATTATGAATATATATGCAATGATTGTCCAAGCAATGCCAAGTGACTATCAATTTAGCTGTCTGCAAAATCTTATCACCAATATATTCATTTGAGATATTACTGTTCGTACCTAAATTATGAACTAAATATTGATTCTTCTCATTCACACCTCATATATTGCACGTAATTTCAAATGGCAGTCCAGGAATGTAGCAGTGGCTTGCGAAATTTATGTATAGAAGTAGCTGCTTGCACTGCAGATTTTGTATTGCACTGTTTAATTCATGGTCTACAGTTTTATAATATTTTCAAATTGAGTACTTATTCTAACTTTATAATGAATAATATACTCGACTATCTCATTGACCTACCTGCATTATTGAAAAAAGTTTAAAGTTTATTTATTATGTCACAAGTAGGCTTACATTCACACAGCAATGAAGTTACTGTGAAAATTCCCAAGGGAGGAAAGATCTTCTCAAACTATAATGCAGACATAATCTCTGAAAACTGGCAATCACTGGATCTGATCCATGCTAGATTTCAGGCCTTGCCATTTTTTGGATGGATGCTTCAAGTTGCAGTTTGCGCCAAGTTGGGTCAGATTTAGGATCACTTAGACCACTCATAGTATGTAGAAAAAAACAGGCATGCAAACTAATAACCAGTCAGTGGTCCTGTAGATCAAATGTAGATCGATACCGAATAGCCTGGATAAAAACCAATGGTCCAATGCAGCACTAAGCCCAACAAGCCAGTAATTTATTTTACTCAAGTAATAATAATAAAAACTCATGCATGGCAGCTGAAACAAACTTTGGTTTTCAATCATTATAGGTTTTTGAATAGCTGGATTTGAGACACTGCTTGTAATGTTTTGTTTGATTTGTTCTAGTAGAAATAATTAATAGATTATTAGTTACACTACTTGGTTCCTACAACCTTTGATCATTAATCAAGCAAAGCTATATTAAGTAACATCAGTGAAATTTTGATGTCAGCACAGACTCTTTGAGATAATCAACTATTTTCTAATATTAGAAGCCCAAAGCAAAACCAATGGAATGATTGGGCATTTTTCATTAATTGTTTAAAAAGTTGTCTTGGCACTAACTACACACTGATGTTGGACTGGTAGTAAATTGATCATGGAGAACACGGCCATGAGAACAGTTCACCACATAGCTAGCAGTCAGGGCTGTTCCCTCATGATGTGAGGTTGTGCAAAATGCAGCAGATTACTACAAATCTTAACAAGCATTCTGCTGCGTACTGCAGTGTTCCTCCAGAGCATTTCGGATATAGGAAGCATTGTTTAAGCATCCCGGTTGTCTACGCCATCACATTTTGTGCAGCAGCAAATCATTTATTTTATGCAAGTTACCCATGTATGCATGTGTTGTTCACCAAAAGCATAAATCATGTCATCAAAGAATAGCACTTGTCACCCAGCAGCAATCCTTTGATTTGTTATGGTGGTTGAAATGCAGGTATCAGTGGACTATCACAGAAATGTGTTAAGTTCTTCCATGGGATGTGACTGTCTCTGGCTAGGCCAGCATTTATCACCTTTCTCTAACTGCTCTTGAAAGTGGCGGTGAGTTGCCTTCTTGAGCTACTGGTGTAGGTACATCGAGGGCAATAGATTGGAATAGCGATACATTTCTAAGTCAAGTGGTGACATTATAATGCATCTGCTGCCCTTGCCCTTTGGGATGGTAAACTTTTTAAGGGAGTCTTGGTGAGTTGTTGCAGTGAATTGTGTCGAGGGTACACACTGTCACCATGCATCAGTGGTGGTATTAAAGTATCATGACTGTTGCCAGGGTACCAGGTATTGATCTACAGGATATGCTGAATATGGTTGCACACCAGCTAGACATTGAGGGGATGAAATATCTTTCAGCTGTGGCACATCTCATGTTAATATGTACCACCCACAAAATGACATATATGCTGCTGTTGGCAAATTGCATCATGGAGAAGCTGGCAATCCTCCTGAAGTCAAGTGCTTGTTCCACCCTATTTACCTTGGGCAAGAGAGAATTAAATGTTTTCAGCTCTCTCGAAATACAGAGCTGCAGTGATTCACTCATGCAACACCAAAGGCAAATTGAGAGAATTTAGAAATATCATCTATTCCAATATAGAAAGAGCCAGGTGCCTAAAAATTCAGGTCATGTTCACCTTCATTGCTACTGGCAATGAAGTCCATGTCCTGTTTTGAGATTGCAAGCAAAAGTGCAGATTTCAATGAGAATTTCCATAATGAAGTTGGGATGTCTGAAAGACTTCTGCTGAGGCCCCAGTTGATGGATTATCCCTAAATGATGGATATGCCCTTCTACTGAGAGAATTTTCTCCTTTTCTTCTTTCTCCTTTTTCAGCTCTTATCATTTCTGCTTTTTCTCCCTGTGTTACAGTCCAAGAAGTTTCATACTACTGCATTGATATCTCAGAGCAAACTGTTTGTGCAGAAACATTTAAACTCATGACAAATTCCAGCATAAGGTAGGCTTCAAAGTTTAAATAACTCTTAAAACTGCAAAATACTTTTACAATCACAGCAAGAGCAATTGATCCCTTTAAATAGAGCTGAAAGAGGGGTTGCCATTCCTGCTACTGAAGGCTCTTACAATTAAGAGGTGGTTAGCTGGAGCACTGGCTCCAAAATGACAGCACTGGTGTCAAATTAACAGTGCACACTGATTGAAATCACCATTGTCTACTCTGCACATTTATAGTGAAATGCAAATTTACTCACCAAAATGGTGCCCAGTTTGGAAAACTGTAGTTAAGAAAGCACAGCAATGCCTCTACTTTCTCAGAAGACTAAGGATATTTGGCATGTCAGCTATAACTCTCACCAATTTTTATAGATGCACCACAGAAAGCATTCTTTCTGGTTGAATCACAGCTTGGTATACTGCAAGAAACTACAAAATGTCGTAAATGTAGCCCAATCCATCAAGCAAACCAATCTCTCATCCATTGACTCTGTCTATACTTCCTGCTGCCTTGGCAAAGAGCAAACATAATTAAGAACCCAGTGTATCCCTGACATTCTTTCTTCCACCTTCTTCCTTCAGGAAAAAGATTCAAAAGCTTGAGATCATATACCAACCAACTGGAGAACAGCTTCTTTCCTGCTGCCATCAGACTTTTGAATGATCTACCTTGCATTAAGTTGATCTTTCTCTACATCCTACATTGTATAACTACATTCTGCACTGTATCATTTCCTTCTCTATGAATGGTATGTTTTGTCTGGATAGCGCACAAGAAACAATACTTTTCACTGTCTGCTAAATACATGAGACAATAATAAATCAAATCAAGTCAAAATCACTGGAAACATGTACACTTTGGCATTTTGCAGAAGAGTTATATTGATCTCAAAACATTAATTCTGATTTTGCCAGATCTGTTGAGTTTTGCTAGCATTTTATGTTTTTATTTCAGACCTCCAATATCACCAATATATTCCTATTATTTTAAGCACCCTTTTTGTATTTTTTTTCTCACAGAAAGCAAGCAGTTCAGTTTGTGAACAAGCATAGAGACATAGAACCTGACAGGTTCTATAAAATAGTTGTGAGAACATTCAGGGAGAAAGCAGTCTGGGCTGTCCAAGGCCAGCTCAAGGAGCATCGAGGCCATTAGGATCTAAGAGTGTTCCTGATATTTAAATCACCAAGCAAAAATGCAATCAGGCTGAAGAAGGAATCACCGTCAGGTTTTGAAGAAAAATTGGAGAATCACTTAGCCAAATGCCGTTCGAAAAATCCCCATGAAATCCAGTACCTCAGCGTATAGCTAAGGAAAATATCAAAATGAGCTGACAGACATTAAGAGCAAAAACATTAGTGCGGGTTGCATATAGAAACATAGAAGATAGAAGTAGGAGAAGGCCATTTGCCTTCTGAGCCTGCTCTGTCATTCATCAAAATCATAGCTGATTATCCAACTCAATAGTTTAATCCTGTTTTCTCCCCATAACCTTTGATCCCATTCACACTATGCAGACCCCTAAACTGGAGTGTTGATGTTGAGGATGGCATTAAACAGGAAATTAGAAACACATGTGACAAAGAAACATCTGTAATTGTGGGTGATTTAAATCTGCATATGGATTGGGCAAATCAAATTCATAACCTATCATTGAGGAGGAATTCCTGAGATGTTTATGGGATGGTTTTCTGGACAAAAACATTGGAGAACCAATTAGGGGAAAGGCCATCTTAGATTGAGTATTGTGAAATGAGAAAGGAATAATTGGCAATCCAGGGGATGAGTGACCATATCATGATAGAATTCTTCATCAAGATGGAGTTGATTCTCAGACGAGGATCCTGAATCTAAATAAAGGAAACTAAGATGTTATGAGGTGCGAGTTGGCTACGATAGACTAGGGAAGAAGGTTATTTGAAGGGATGACAGTAGATAGGCAATGACAAACATAAGTGAACTGCAACAATTTTCATTCCTGTCTTACTGAAAAATTACACAGGAAAGGTTATCAAACCATGGGAAACAAACAAGGGAAATTAGGGACAGTATTAGATCCAAGGAAGAGTCATATAAATTGGCCAAAAATAGAAGACAGAGCTGAAGATTGGTAGCAATTCAGAATTTAGAAAATAAGGACAAAGGGATTGATTAAGAATGGGAAAATAGAGTACAAGAGTAAGCTTGCGAAGAACATAAACATTGACTATAAAAGCTACTGTACGAAAAGTAGGAATAAACAGGTCATTTTCCAAATGAGAGGCAGTGACTAGTAGAACATCACAGGGATCAATGCTGAGACCCCAGCTATTCACGATATATATTAATGATTTAGATGAGTGAACTAAATGTAATATCTCCAAATTTGCAGATGACACAAAGCTGCATGGGACAGTGAGCTATAAGGAGTAATGCTTCAATGTCATTTGGACAAGCTGATTGAGTGGGCAAAAAAAATGACAGATGCAGTGTGATGTGGATAAATGAGAGGTTATCCACTTTGGTAGCAAATACAGGAAGACAGATTATTATTTGAATGTCTTTAAATTAAGACACAGGAATGTACAACGAGACCTGGGTGTCTCTGTACATCACTTGCTGAAAGCAAGCATGCAGATACAACGGGTGATGAAGAAGGCAAATGGTATGTTGGCCTTAGTAGTGAGAGGATTCAAATACAGGAGCAGGGATGTCTTGCTGTAGTTATACAAAGCCTCAGTGAAGCCACAGCTAGAATATTGTGTGTAGTTTGGCTTCCTCATCTGTAGATGGATTTTGCAATGAAGGTTTACCAGACTGATTCCTGGGATGATGGGACGCATGAGGAAAGATTGAGTTGCTGGAGTTTAAAAGAATGAGGGGAAATCACATAGAAATCTATAAAAGTCGAACAAGCCTAGACAAGATAGATACAGGAAGAATATTCCTGACGATAGGGAAGCTGAGAACCAGGGATCGCAATTTGAGGATATGGGGTAAACTATTTTGGATAGAGGTGAGACATTTCTTCACGCAGTGAGTAGAATTCTCTACCACAGAAAGCAGTTGAGGCCAAAACATTGCATACTTTCAAAAAGGTATTAATATTGCTCTTGGGGCTAAAGGGATCAAAGGATATCGGGCGGGGAGCAGGGAATTGGAACAGGTTACTGAGTTAGATGATCGGTCATAGTCAAAATGAGTGGCAGAGCAGGCTCGAAGGGCCAAATCTATTTTTGTTCCTATTTTCTAATGCCTTAAAAAAAATAAACAAACTACTATTCATAATCCATATTAAAAACAGCTAATGCTTCAATAATGTCTTTGAGCTTAAAATGAAACTGCAAACATAGGGACCTCTGCTGGAATAATTAGCATTAGTAATGATTGCTCTTGGGGAAATGTCAACAAATAGCCATCATAACTGCTAGAACAGAGTTTTCAATACTCCTAGACATGTCAGTCTATACTTTTAATTTTCAATGGGCTGGTTCTTTAAATATTTAACTTCATGATAGTTCTACAGAATTGATCCACCCTTCAAAATCATTTATGCCAATTCTAAAAATTGATAATTCTTACACTGCAGATTAAAGCCTTTGTTACAAAAAAAAATGGAGGCTGATTGAACTCAACCATGAGCTCAAATGGTGCAGATGAGTCCAGGTCAACCTAACATCCTTGCCCTTTCCCTTACTGGCAAAAATTGGGTCTGTTTGAAATGGGGACAGACTTGGGTCCAGTTAGCCATTTTTGAAGGCTCAGGGAGTTATGAAGATTCCACATAATTCTGGTCCTATATCTTGATGAAGGATAGTGTTAAGTTATTTGTGCTTGTTTTGTTATTTGTTATTTTTGAGTGATAAGGTATACCCCTTGAAACCACAAATAATGACTCTCAGAAGTTTTGAGAAGAGAGTGGATTTATGATAATGTCACTAGTATAACAATCTAGGCAGCATTTGCTGATGCTCTGGGGACACAGATTTAAATTGCACAATGACACCTGGTGGAATTTAAATTACTTAATTAAAAATCTGGAATAGAAAGCAAGTCTCAGAAAAAGTAACTCTGAAATTAGCATTGATTTTTAAAAACCCATCTGGTTCATGATGCTGTTTCGAGAAGGAAATCTTTTAGGAAGGCCATCCTTATCTGGTCTAATTCAGAGCAATATGGTTGATACTTAACTGCTATCAAAGACAGTTAGGGATGGTCACTGGCCTTGCCTATATCCCATGAATGAATGAAAAAAAAACAAGAGAAGAGACTGAAGAGTCTTGTAGCAAATATCGGAAGGATGTGATTGGACGAGAGACAGTGTAAAGGAGGTTGCACTGATTTGTAAGTGACGAAGAGAGGTTGGACAGGGTTGGATTGTTTTTGTTTAAGTGGAGAAGACTGAGGAGTGACTTGATCAAGATGTACAAGATTATGAGAAACATGGACAGAGTGAATAAAGAGCTATTCCCCTTAGTTGAAGGGTTAGTGACAAGAGGACATTGGTTCAAGGTGAGGGGTAGGAACTTTAGGAGGGACATGAGGAAAACCTTTTTTATGTAGAGAGTGGTGATGGTCTGGTATTCATTGCCTGAAGAGGTGGTGGAAGCGGGTTGCTTCACATTCTTTAAAAAATATCTAGATAAGCACCTGGCACATCATAACATTCAGGGATATGGGCCAAGTGCTAGCAGATAGGATTAGGTGGGAGTTTCTAATATATGAGTGTGCTCTTGATGGGCCTTCTATGTTGTATAGTTCTATGATTCTACGAAGATACATGTCTTATCCAATGTTGTTTTAAGAGAACTATAAAGATCCTAAAGAGTTTAATTTTATCAAAGAACAACTTTTACAGCATGTTCCAGATCATGTATGATATAGTTGCAACATGTTGTAACTGGCTCAACTTTGCTATCCAGAAATGCCAGTTCATGGATATTTCTGATGAGGTGGCCCTAACTGCTTTGGAAACAGAAGAATATAAACTCGAGCCTCAGGAGGCCTCTAAGGAATCTGCATCTTTATAGGGCATTAGAAGTCAACTTAAATGTTAACATCCGTATCTGTTTAGTACAGTACTCATTATATCACATCTTTAAATAAATTACAAATCCTTCAATTAAAGTGCCTATGCTAAGTCATATAATTTAATTTGTCTTCTGTTACCATATCCATGTGACATGAAAGTTGAACTGAGCATGGCATATGTACCCTTTACTGTATGAATACAAATTTTGTGAAAAACTGAGCATATTCTTTTATGGGAAGCAATAAAAAAATGAACATAATGCATTCAAATCAGCACTGAAGAAAAACCATATAGACTCACAACTTTGTTTCTCTCTCCATGGATACTGCCAGAATTGCTGGATTTTTCACCATTTTCGATTTTTACATCAGAATGCATTAACTTTTTTATCCTAATCATTTTTCAATAAATGTGCCCTTGTTTTCACTGTGTCTTGTGGGTACTAAACACAAGCAAAGAAAATATGGTTGGTGCTCAAGGCTTATGGGGCTTGCTTGGTTTTCCTCTCTTCTTCCTGGGAAGAAGCTGTGGCTGCCAGGCTCTCTGAAGCTTTTGACTGGGCAACCTCTAATGTGTTACAGGGATGGTACTCTGAAGGAAAAGACTAGATGCATATCCCATGTTGCTGTCCTGAGAAAGAGTGGCTTCATGTAAGGCACTTGCAGTTGTCATTGGGCCTTGAATCTGTGCTGTATCCTCACTAGTCAGGGGCATAGCTGCTGTAGTTGTAGTTTTCAATTCCTGAAAGGTCTGAGAAGCTGCATCCTAACCATCAATCAGCCTTTGAGCGATGCCATGAACAGTATTGTTTAATTTCCTTTCTACTACCATCAGGGTTGTGGAGATGAAGTTATTATTTGCTGTTGGGTATGTGAAATTAAGTTTACTGCTTCTATGGTGGATATTTTACCAATATGGAGTGTTTGAGAGCCTGAGTACTAAATTTTATGTAATATTCTGTCAATAAGAATGCCATGGGAGGCCAAAGAAGAGTTAAAAAGACCTCTTCAAATATTGTTCCTCTCTCCTTTAAATCTATTGTCCCATCTCTAACCTCTTTCTCCTCACCGGAGTCTTTGAATGTGTTTTGCCTCCTGAAACCACGCCCATCTTTCCTGGTACTTGACACTTGAATCCCTGCATTCAAGTTTCGGCCTTTGCCACAGGACCAAATGACTCTTATCAAAATCAGAAATGACAGCCTATGTGTCTGTGACAAAAGTATACTATCTCTCCTCATCCATCTTGACTTGCAGCTTGTGACATAGTTGACTGAACACCATCCTCCTCCAACATTTGCGTACTTTGATGACTATCATCCTGGTACCTAAGAAAAAACAAGCAGTGTGCCTGAATGACTATTAGCCAGAGGCACTGACACTCATCATTATGAAGTGCTCCGAAAGGTACGAATGGTATGAATCAATTCCAGCCTCCCCGACTACCAGGATCCAGTCCAGTTTGCCTACTGTCACAGTAGGTCCACAGCAGGTGCATCTCCCTGGCCCTGGAATACCTAAATAATGAGGACACTTATGTCAGACTCCAATTTATTGACTACAGCTCAGCTTTCAACACTATTATTCCCACGAAATTCATCTCCAAACTCTGTGGCCTGGGCCTTGGCACCTGCCTCTGCGAATGGATTCGGAACTTCCTAACTCACAGACTACAATCAGTAAGTTTAGACAACAACACCTCCTCCACGATCATCCTCAACATCAGTATCCCACAAGACTATGTTCTCAGCCCCCTACTACACTCATTATACACTTATGACTGTGCAGCCAATTCCCCTCCAATTCAATTTTCAAGTTTGCTGATGACACCACCTAGTGGGTCATATCTCAAAAAATGGTGAGACAGAGTATAGGCATGAGATAGTGGATCTGGAGAATGGATGCAGCAACAATTATCTCTCCCTCGATGTTAACAAAATGAAGGAAACTGTCATCGAATTCAGGAAGCGTAAATGAGAATATGACTCGGTCTACATCAATGGGGATGAAGTAGAAAGGGTCACGAGTTTCAGATTTTTAGATGTCCAGATCACCAACAACCCGTCCTGGTCCCCCAATGTCTCTACTTTCTCAGAAGGCTATGGAAATTTGGCATGTCAGCTACGACTTTCATCAGCTTTTACAGATGCCCTATAGAAAGCCTTCTTTTTGTTGTATCACAGCTTGGTATAGCTCCTGCTCTGCCCAAAACCACAAAGAACTATAAAAGATCATAAATGTAGCCCAATCCTTCACGAAAACCAGTCTTCCATCCATTGACTCTGTCTACACTTCCCACTGTCTTGGCAAAGCAATCAGCATAATTAAGAACCCCACATTCTCTATTCCACCTTCTTCCTTCCAGAAAAAGATACAAAAGTTTGAGGTCATGTACCAAACAACTCAAGTACAACTTCTTCCATGCTGGTGTCAGACTTTTGAATGGACTTATCTTGCATTAAGTTAATCTTTCTCTGCACTTTAGCTATGGCTGTAACACTACATTCTGCACTCTCTCGTTTTCTTCTCTATGAATGGTATGTTTTGTTTGTATAGTGCGCAATGAAACAATATTTCACTGTATGTTAATATATGGGACAATAATAAATCAAATCAAATCAAACCACTTGGCTCCTCCTCTGTTGCTAAATCAGACTTCTTATCTGACATCCAGCATTGGTGCAGAAATATCCTCCAATTAAATATTGGGAAGACTTCAATCACTGTTTTCAGTTCTGTGTCAAACTCCATTCCCTAGCTAGCAACTCCATCTCACTCCTTATTAACTATCTCAGGCTAACTAAACCTTAGTTTCATATTTGGCCCCAAGATGAGCTTCTAATCACATGTTTGTGTCATCACTGAGACCATCATTTTCCATCTCCTTAGCATCGCCATTACCACAGCTCATCTGCTGCTGAAACCTCCAGCCATGTCTTTGTTACCTCTAGGCTTGACTATTTCAATATATTCCTGACTGGACTTTCCATGTCTGCCTTCCGTAAACTGGAGATCAACCAAAATTTGCTACCAGTGTCTTAACTCACATTAAGTTCTGTTCGTCTAAACAGTCCAGTGCTTTAAGCACTGGACTGTTTCGACGAACAACATTTGCTCCCAATCAAGCAACATCTTAATTTTAAATTCCCATCCTTTTTTTAAAAAAAAAACTCTCGATGGCTTGCCTTTTTCTTTCTCTGTAATCTCCCCCAGCTTTATATTCCTCTGAACTATCTGTGATCATCTAGTTCTAGCCTCTGAAATTCTCCCCAATTTTACCTGCTGCATCACTGAACGTCACGCCTTCAGTTGCCTAAATCCTAACTTCAGAAATTGCCTTGCTAAACCTCTCTGGCAATTATCTTGCTTTCTTTGTTTAAAATACCCAAGCTTTTAGATATCTGAGCTAATATTTCTTTATGGGACCCAGTGTTATATTTTGTTTTATAATGGCCCTGTGAATTGCCTCAGGGCTTTTTATTACATTAAAGACATTACAAAAATATAAGTTGTTATTGTCATGATATCATTACTGAAGCATTGAATTTGGTGGTCAGCTAAAACTCTATTAATTGCAGCTGCACCAGAGAATCACAGCATGGACAAGGTCGGAAATTTTCAGCAATTATGTCACTTCTAGAAAGTTATAGTAATTCAGCGTTTTGGTTCTATTGATATTTGCACACTATGCAAACTTCACTTATTTAGTTTATAATACATATTTCCTCTTTGCATTGGATAACCTTATGCACTCCTAAACATTTGATCTGATAAATACCCTATATTTATCTCACATGCCGGTACTAGAATAAGTTTACTTGAAGACTGTTGCTGAAGCAGACCATTTTATCAGTCCAGAAATTATGTGAAGTATGTTTGTTCATGTCTCAATAAAAGCAGTCTCTCAAACTATCCACTGGCGCCAGTGAAAAAGAACAATGGATTACAATGCTCTTCAGCTTCTGAGTATCACAGCAATACCTATCAGCTGCCAATCATAGCACATCAAGTCTGACTTCTTTTTAGTGAAGAACGGAGACCACAAACTACCATGTATCAAATGTATCATCAGATTTTTTTTTTCTAAACCAAAAATGAAGGTACTTTCCCAGACACTTTATTGAACAATATTACCCTTTTAATATCTCACAGTCTAGGTCAAATATTTTTCACACAAGTGGAAATATCCACAGAAGTGATAGAATGCAAAGAAATGGAAGTTAAAATCACCAAATTATTCTATTTCTCATTCTATGACTTTATTTAGCTTCTTAATGTTCAAAAAATATAATGATTAGATTCTGATGGTACTTCAAAATGAAGCTGAAGAAGGCCATGAACCAATACATTTCTAGGAAGCAGCTCTCTAACAACACAACCAGAGACCACAGATAGAACATCCAGACAATCTTCAAATCAAGGCAGAATTCACTCAAAAATATATGACACAGTCAGATAAAGAGCACAGAAAATCCAAATATGCAATACAATATACAATTTTTACGGAAACAGTGTGATGGTCTGCAGCAACACCATTGCAAAAATACCACTAAAGCAGTTAAGCAAAAAAAACTTAAGAAAGCTTCCAAAAGTACATAGTAAAAGAAATCAAAATCAAAAACACACAGCACCATAACATCTCAATTTCTAATTGAGAAAAACGATAATTCTATATACGTAACACCAGTATTGTGTCAAGGTTTCTGGTATAAACCATCACCACTAATTGAAATAATATAATCAAAAAACAAACGGACAATGTTCAATCTCAATGGACGTGGAATTTGCAAAACAAGTTCAATTTTCTTCCTTAGTAAGTTTACTGCCACAAGGGGATCAACATTGTACATCTTCCAAATAGTTATTGTATTTGCATAACTTCATATAAGTATTGCAAACAAGCTATCTTTAGATTTTGTGCTTTATAGGGAACTTGCCTCTTGGGAGAGGGAGGTAGTGGGGAATCAATTGTTTTGGCATAAAACTGGCTGAAGGATCTTAAAGTGGCACAACATTCACATTGCCGATAATTAAACAGCTAGATGATGTAATTGTATGTTTCAGATTCTGATAGTCTTAATAACTCTGTAATATTGCAAGGCATTATTAATCATAGATTCATAAAAATCATAGAATCCTACAGTGCAGAAAGAGGCCATTCAGCCCATCGAGTCTGTACCAACCACAAACCCACCCAGGCCCGATCCCCATATATTACCAACTAATCCCTCTAATTTATACAACCCAGGACACTAAGGGGCAATTTAGCATGACCAATTAACCTAATCCACACACCTTTGGACTGTGGGAGGAAACCGGAGTACCTGGAGGAAACCCATGCAGACAAGAGCAGAATGTGCAAACTCCACTCAGACAGTGACTCGAGCCGGGAATCGAACCCAGAACTCTGAAGCTGTGAAACAGCAGTGCTAACTGCTGTGCTACTGTGCTGCCCAATGTACAGGTGGTTCTCAAAAATGGTCTCTATATCTAAGGAAGGATATACTTACCTTGGAGGCACTACAGCAAAGGTCCACTAAACTTGTCCCTGGGATGGAGAAGGTTGCCCTATGATGAGAGGTTGAAACAACTTTTATACTCTTTTAGAGTTTAGAAGAATGGAAGATGATTTTATTGAAATATACAAGATTCTGAAAAGACTTGGTAGGGTAAACACTGAAAAGTTGTTTTCTCTGGCCGGGGAATATAAAACAAAAAGGCATAGCTCAATTGGTCGCCTGATGGGCGAACACTTCTTAGCTTTCTTACCTTTTGCAAAATGCCATGATAGTGGGAAAATGTTATTCACTTTCCTGGTGCCTTCCGATATGATTTTACCAGCCTTCCCTCCTCCCAGCCCATCACCAATAGGATGGAAATTTTGGCGTATTTTCCACAGAAACATCAGAGCTATAACAGCATAAATAAAGATGCATACAAAATCACAACCAAAGCAAATGGACAATTCTTTAGAAGATTGCTAATGACCTCTTCCTTTGTTAGTTTTCCTGAATAGTTTTCTCCTTCACAATCAGAGAGAGCATAAAGCAGTTTCAAATCAGGTACAGCAACCAGAATGTAGAATTTTCCTTGAACATCTTCACTAACACCCAAACCTTAGTCTCAGAAGAGCACTTGTTTCTGCACAGTGTGATATTTTCAATTCCTACACCAGTCATCCTACCACGTCTCCAATTGAGGTGGCCCAATTAGTGCTGAATTATGAGCAGTTTTGTATTGTAAAATGCTGTCCATGGGGAGAATGACATAGACTCCCCAAACCCATTTCACTTAGGAACAAGCAGAAAATAACAACCTTAATTTCATCAGTCTGGGCTAAATTCAGACCCAGGGCTCCATGAGGTGCAAGGAATATTTTATAAAACAGTGCACAACATTCCTACTCCCTTTTTTATTATCAGTGACCTTTTGCTCTTCCTATGATTAGGTATGCACAAATTCCAAGGCATTAACTAAGCTGATCACATACACATTCAATAATTGTTTAATCACTTTATTTACCTTCACCATACACTTATGTTGTCTCATCAGTATCCTCTTCCTCTTGAAGCTTTTGCAGGAGAAACATTTAGAGAAGAGCAAGACTATTGAAATGCATTGTCATAAATATTTAATTAATTGTCTTTGTTTTTCAGTTATTATAGTTTGTATTTTAAGAAGATTCTTTAAATTGTTTGGATGCATTTGTTTATCAGCTGCCTGCCATTAATCTGTGTAATGAATGATGACTGATCAAGAAAGAAGCTAATTTTTAATGAAACACATTTTCTCCACAGCACAAAACCATTTGCTATTTGGAAAAAAGTCCTAAAAAAGTCCCCATGGAGGACTTCAATGTACATTAGAACTAAAATGCACACTAAGTATCAGTTAATGGGTAATAATTTTGTGCATTAGCATCAGCAGCACACTTTTCCTTTGCTTCACTGTAAGGAACTCACTACTCGCAATGTTAGAGTCCCCGAAATGGATCAGAATGTTTCTCCCAGCTGCCTCTCAACTCAACAGGTTCAGTGAAGATCTATACTGCAATGCTCCACTCCACTATGCAGAGCTGAAAGAGCAGCTCCATGAGGAGCTTGACTTTGTTATCAGAAGAATCTCTAAGTCAGAACATCTTTACATACTGGGGGATTTCAATGCAAGAGTGGGAACAGACCAGGAGGCATGGCCGTTCTTCCTTGGAGATCATGGACCAAGGAAGATAAATGGAAATGGACAGAGATTACTTGAGCTTTGCTTCCACCACAATCTTTGGGCAATTAACACCTTTTTTCAGAAAACGCATTGCCACATGATATCCTGGAGACATCCAAGATCAAAGCACTGGCACCAGCTGGATCTGATCATCACTAGAAGTGACTCTCTGAATAACATTCTCAACACACACAGCTCCAACAGTGCTGACTGCGATACAGATCACTCCCTGGTGTGCACTCTGGTTAGAATATGACACTTGATGTTTCTTCATTCAAAGTAGAAATGCTGTCCTCATATCAATGTTACCCATACTTCTTATCCAGATCAACACCAACAGTTCCTCAACTTAATTCAACAGTTTCTCTCCAGCATTCTCACACAGAGTGCAGAAGTGAAATGGAATATACTTCAAAATACAATCTACAATATTGATCTCTCAACATATGGGAATCAAAAGCAGAAAAAGCTGACTGGTTCAAGGCTAACAAGTGACGGAATCTGTCACTTAAGTTTAATGATCTGCTCTCATTAATTACACGAGAGATACAAGTCAGAAGAGTCTGATTGCATTAAAAGTTGCTTGTACTGAAGTGCAACAGGCTGCAGGACAGTGCGCCAATTACAACTTTAGTTATAACTTTTGCAAGATATCCAAATTTTTTTCGATACAGGAAGCGTTTGGGGTGAAAGAATCAAAATAGTAACATGTCTGGGTTTGTAGGAGAGGGCAAATAATGGGTGTGAAGCCGGTATGTTGTTGCCAGTGCCAGATATGGGAGGTCTTGGATGCTACTGGTCTCCCAGACATCCGTTCCTGTGCTCGGTGCGTAGAGCTGCAGTCCCTAAGGGATAAGGTTAAAGAACTGGAGATGCAGCTTGAGGATCTTCGTCTCATTAGAGAGAACGAGGAGATAATTGACAAGAGCTATCAGCAGGTGGTCACACCAGGGCAACGGGAAGAAGGTGCGTGGGTGACTATCAGGAAGGGGAAAACTCGGGTGATGGAGAGCACACCGGAGGGTGTCTCCCTTCATAATAAGTACTCCTGCCTGAGTACTACTGGAGGGGACAACTCGTCCGAGGGAGGCAGCAGCGGCCCACTCTCTAAACCTGAGCCAGTACACCAAAAATCTAAGGAAGAGAGAGGCAAGGCGATACTAATAGGGGACTCCACTGTGAGGGGTTCAGACAGGAGTTTTTGTGGACGTAGGCGAGAGTCGCGGATGGTGGTTTGTCTTCCTGGACCTGGGATCTGGGATGTTTCTGGACGCCTCCCAGACATCCTGAAAGGGGAGGATGAGGAACCTGAAGTTGTGGTGCATATATGTACTGCAGACATAGGCAGGAAGAGGGAGGCAGTCATCAAAAGGGCTTATAGGGAACTGGGTAGGAAGCTGAGGAAGAGAAAAGCAAAGATAGTAATCTCAGGATTGCTGCCTGCACCTCGGGAGAATGAGAGCAGGAATCAAATGAGGTGGAGGATGAATGCATGGCTGAGGGACTGGAGCAGGGGGCAGGGATTCAGGTTCATGGATCATTGGGACCTCTTTAGGGGCAGGTACGACCTGTACAGTAAGGACGGGTGGCACTGGAATCCTAGGAGGACTAATATCTTGGCAGGTAGACTTGCTAGGGCTACTGGGGGAACTTTAAACTAGAAAAGCTGGGGGGTGGGAATATCGATGAGACGGTGAATAAGGAGGTTAGCTCCCAGGTAGGGAAGGACTGTAGGCAGTCTGAGAGGGGGGTTAGGCGGGTGGTGGAAAAGGGAAATATGCCGACTGAGGGGCTGAGGTGTGTATATTTTAATGCCAGGAGTGTAGTACATAAGGTAGATGAGCTTAGGGCGTGGATTGCTGCTTGGGAGTGTGATGTGGTGGCCATTACAGAGACTTGGTTGTTTCAGGGACAGGACTGGGTACTTCAGGTGCTGGGATTCAGATGCTTCAGGAGGGACAGGGTTGGCGGCAAAAGAGGAAGTGGTGTGGCACTGTTGATCAGGGACAGTGTCATGGCTGTAGAGAAGGTGGAAGAAGTGGAGGGAATGTCTGCGGAGTCCCTGTGGGTGGAAGTTAGGAACAGCAAAGGGTCGATAACTTTGCTGGGTATATTCCATAGGCTGCCCAATAGCGACAGGGAAATTGAGGTGCAGATGGGGAAACAGATCCGAGACAGATGTAGAAATAACAGGGTTATCGTGATGGGAGATTTCAATTTCACAAACATCGACTGGAATATCCCAAGGGTAAGGGGTTTGGATGGGGAGGAGTTTGTTAGGTGTGTTCAGGAAGGTTTCCTGACACACTACGTGGAAAAGCCTACGGGAGGAGAGGCTGTACTTGACCTGGTGCTAGCTAATGAGCCAGGACAGGTGTCGGATCTCACGGTAGGTGAGCATCTTGGGAATGGGGATCATAATTCTATCTCTTTCACAATAGCAATGGAAAGAGATAGGATCAGGCAGACTAGGGAGGTGTATGTCTGGAGTAAGGGGAAATATGAAAACATTAGGCAGGTAATTGGACGTATAAATTGGAAGGAGGAGTTCTTGGGGAAGAGTACAGAAGGAAAGTGGCGGATATTCAAGGAATGTTTGTCTGGGGCTCTGCAAGACAATGATCTGAGGAGTCAAGGAGGTTTTGGTAGGACACAGGAACCGTGGTGCACGAAGGTGTGGTGAACCTTGTTAGGAAGAAAAGAAAGATGTATAAAAGGTGCAGAGAGCTAGGAGATGTTAGGGATCTAGAGGAGTATAAGGTGTGTAGAAGGGAGCTTAAAAAGGAAATTAGGAGAGCCAGAAGGGGTCATGAGAAGGCCTTTGCAGGTAAGAATAAGGAGAATCCCAAGGCCTTCTACAAATATGTGAAAAGTAAAAGGATGAGAAGAGAAGGGATAGGACCTATAAAAGGTGAAGGGGGAAAATTGTGTGTGAATCCGGAAGAAATGGCAGAGGTGCTTAACGAGTACTTTGCCTCGGAATTCATGATGGAAAGTGAACTGGGAGATTGTACTGCAGGTTTGAGGCATTCAGAAAAGATTGAGTATGTGGATGTTAAGAAAGACGATGTGTTAGATCTGTTAAATTCTATCAAGATAGACAAATCGCCGGGACCGGATGGGATGTACCCCAGATTATTGTGGGAGGTGAGGGAAGTGGTTGCAGAGCCTCTGGCGATGATATTTGTGTCGTCCATGGAAACGGGAGAGGTTCCAGAGGATTGGAGGATTGCGGATGTGGTTCCTATCTTTAAGAAAGGGAACAGGGATAGTCCAGGAAATTACCGACCGGTGAGTTTGACTTCAGTGGTTGGTAAGCTGATGGAGATGCTTCTGAGGGATAAGATATATGAACATTTGGAGAAGTTTGGACTGATTAGAAATAGTCAGCATGGTTTTGTCAAGGGCAGGTCATTCCTTATGAGCCTAGTTGAGTTCTTCGAAAATGTGACTGAACACATTGACGAAGGGAGGGCAGTGGACATAGTGTACATGGACTTTAGTAAGGCGTTTGATAAGGTCCCACATGCAAGGCTTCTGGAGAAGGTGAGAGGGTATGGGATCCAAGGGGCTTTGGCCTCGTGGATCCAGAACTGGCTTGCCGGCAGAAGTCAGAGAGTGGTTGTGGATGGGTCTTGTTCTGCATGGAGGTCGGTAACCAGTGGAGTGCCCCAGGGATCTGTTCTGGGACCCCTGCTGTTTGTCATTTTCATAAATGACCTGGATGAGGAAGTGGAGGGATGGATTAGTAAGTTCGCTGACGATACAAAGGTTGGTGGTGTTGTGGATGGTCTGGAGGGATGTCAAAAGTTGCCGCGGGACATAAACAGGATGCAAAACTGGGTGGAGAAGTGGCAGATGGACTTCAATGCGGATAAATGTGTAGTGGTCCATTTTGGCAGGAATAATGGGATGAAGGAGTACAATATAAGGGGTAGGAGTCTTAGCTGGGTTGTAGAGCAGAAGGATCTCAGGGTCCGGGTCCATAGGACTCTTAAATCGGCCTCGCAGGTGGAGGAAGTGGTCAAGAAGGCGTACGGTGTACTGGCCTTCATTAATCGAGGAATAGAGTTTAGGAGTCAGGAGGTAATGATGCAGCTCTATAAGACTCTTTTGACCCCACTTGGAGTATTGTGCGCAGTTCTGGTCGCCTCACTATAGGAAGGATGTAGAGGCTATTGAGAGAGTGCAGAGGAGATTTACAAGAATGCTGCCTGGATTGGGAGGCAGGCCTTATGAAGATAGGTTGAGGGAGCTGGGACTCTTCTCACTGGAGATACGTAGGTTGAGAGGTGACCTGATAGAGGTTTATAAAATGTTGAGAGGAATAGATAGGGTGGACTCTCAGAGACTATTTCCCTGAGCTGAAATGGTCACTACGAGAGGACACAGATTTAAGATGCAGGGAAGCAAATACAGAGGGGATGTTAGGGGTAAGTTTTTCACTCAGAGGGTGGTGAGTGAATGGAATCGGCTGCCGTCGGAAGTTGTTGAGGCAAACTCGCTGGGGTCTTTTAAAAGACTTCTGGATGAGTATATGGAAACGAATGGGATAGGGGATTATAGATAGGTCTGTGGATTGGTAGATGTGATCGGTGCAACTCGTGGGCCGAAGGGCCTGTTTGTGCTGTATTGTTCTATGTTCTATGTCCATCAGCAAAGGAAATGGCTCAACTGAAAACAAAGGCAAGGGAGGTCATCACCACCTGCAATAAGGGAAGATCAGAAAAGGGATTTCTCAGTGAAAGATGTGTAGCTGGATAAGGTATATTGTCTTCAGAATTGGGAGCAAAATCTGATGAAACCACTCCATCAAGTCAAAATAGCCCCTACAAAACTAATACTCTCAGGGAGAGCTTAGCTTTAGAGCAGTGACTACTGCAGCTTTATTAAGTAATAGTCTGCTGCCCGTTGAAAATCCAAAAGTTATTTACTTTTTTTTTTCAAACATCTATCAACTCTGAGATACAAAACCATTTAAAGTTGATGAGCTTGTTTCATTCTCAATGCAAAAGTTTTCCAGGGAGTATAGTTCTAGAAATCATCACATGTTTTGCATATTGAACATTTAAATTTCTCCCTTTAAGCTTTCGTGTTCTAACATTTTTCTTTACCTCTAAATTAATAATAACATAATTTGACATACTTGCAGTTTAAATATATATTTCAGATGTAATTTTGCACATAGAAACAAAGGCGAAACACAAACATTGTGAATCCTTATAGAATTAAATGCTCAGCACATTGTTCGCTTAAATAAAAACATAAAATGCTGGAAAGGCACATAGGGTCCAATTTTACTATCAAGTTGCGCCTGTTTTTGGACATGGAAACTTGGTAAAGTCAGGTATGAGGCGAGTAACGCGATCCATGCCTGCCTCCGCTCCCGTTCCCCTTTACCAATGGCTGAAAATGACTGCTGTCTGGACTGTCCCTGAAATGGACCAATGTTGATTTAAATACATTTCCATGCATTTAGATTACTGGTACTTAGGCCTTTACTACTGCATTTGCCCATCCAGGCACGGTCCGTAAAGATCCAATTTGGGCGCTCCAGCTTCTGAGGAGATATGTCCAGAGTTTCCAGCGACTCTGACTCAGATCAGTGGTGGGAGGCGGGGAGGGGGGTTGGGGTGGGGGTCAGATGGCTCGCTGTGGGGGAAGGGAAAGAAGGGTCAGATAGCTCTCTGGTGAGGGAGAGGGAGGTGGGTCAGATGGCAGGCCTGGTGTGGGGGAACAAGCTTGGTAGGGTCCGTTGCCTCTCTGCATGTGATCAGGGAGGTAAAGGGGAAGGGAGCTGCAATCGGTCTGGAAAGCAGAGAGTTGGAGGATAAGGAGGTCAGTTATGTTGTGCAGTTGGGGTAATGTCTATGGGAGCCAGGAGGAGGCATTATCCAGCCCACGATTGATGTGGCGGGGGAGCATTTTCCAATTTTTTTTACTGCGATTGGAAATGCTAATCAGAGCTGCAATGTTTTGGGTGCATTAAGCCACAGGCTTCTGCAGCATAATTGAGAATCACTGAATTTTTTCAGGCAGAATGCAAAGGGGGCACTGGAGACCAGGTCTAAAAGTTGAATGTGAAAAACTCCCAGATTCAAGTCAGCCCAGCACTTCGAATTAAAAGGTAAAATAAGGCCCACAGGGTCAGGCAAAGGCTAATCTGTTTGCCCAGTTTTTTCCTGACATCTGTTCTGACAACAGTGCTTCTAAAATGTCTTCGTTTTCCTTTATCCAAGTATTACTCTCCAATGTGGTTGACAGGGATTGCATATATTTCCGTCTCATTTCTTGCACATTCACCTTTATCCCTTCTTCTTCCTCCCCAAACTATTTATAAGGCCACCTTGGTCTTCACCTTTCACCATCACTAGTCTCCATTTTAAACAGATCATGCTCTGCCATTTCCACTACCTCCAGCATGAAGCAACTAACAAAAACACTTTCCCTCCTTTTCCCTTTCACCAATCGAAAGGAATTAATTCTTCCATTGTGCCGCATCCATCTCTGTTATACATCCTCCCCTATTCTGAAACCTTGTCCTGCAGATGTAGGAACTCCAGAACCTACCCTTTCACCTCTTCCCTTACCACTACCTAGAGTCTCAAATACTCCTTCCAAGTGAAGCAGAAATTTAATTGTGCTGCTTCCAATTTAGCATGTTGCATTCATTTTCACAATACAGTCTACCTTGGGAAGATCAAATACAGATTTGATGATCACTTTGCCAAACACCTCCAATCAGTCTGCAAGCTTGATTCCATTGCTTGCTGTTCTAATTTTCCTTTTCACTCTCATTCTGACCTCTGACTTTGTCTGGACTGCTCCAATGCAGCTCAATGCAAGCTCAAAGAATAGCGCCTCAATTTTTCCTGTTTGGCACTTTACAGCCCTTTGCCTGAATACTGAATAGATGGAGGGGTGATTTATTCAATACTCCTTTCATCAATGATTCAACTTGCATGCATTTTAGTTGAATTGACACAATTAGCATTAAGAAATTAACATGATTCAGAAATTTTATTCCAGTTTTCTCTGAAGTTTGCATCTGTTGTAATGTAGAAAGCACTACGAATGTGCCAATTAAACAGGAGAATTAAAAACAAGCTTTCACTTAATGAAGAATCAGTAAGCAACCTCAGTTAGGCTGCACTTGGAATATAGTGTTCAATTCTGGTCACCACACTATCAGAAGGATGTGAAGGCTTTGGAGAGGGTACAGAAAAGATTTACCAGGATGTTGCCTGGTATGAAGGGCATTAGATATGAGGAGATATTGGAGAAACTTGGTTTATTCTCACTGGACCGACGGAGGTTGAGGGGAGACCTGATAGAAGTCTACAAGATTATGGGAGGCATGGTCAAAGTGGACAATCAGAAGCTTCTTCTCAGGGTGGAAGAATCAATTACTAGGGGGCATAGGTTTAAGGTGCGAGGGGCAAAATTTAAAGGAGATGTACAAGGCAGATTTTTTACGCAGAGAGTAGTGGGTGCCTGGAACTCGTTGCCGGGGGAGATAGTGGAAGCAGATACGGCAGTGACTTTTAAGGGCATCTTTACAAGTACGTGAATAGGATGAGAATAGAGGGATATGGTCCCTGGAAGGATAGGGGATTTTAGTTAAATCAAGCAGCATGGTTAGTGCAGGCTTGGAGGGCCAAAGAACCTGTTCCTGTGCTGTAATTTTCTTTATTCTTTGTTCTTTGTAATGTAAGTCAATGCATAATGAGTGAACCTGTGCAATCTAGAAACACTGGGAAGAGAATGATACTGATAGCCCATGAATTCCTTTGGGGAATTATGTGATGTAATACAATCAGAACTAGAATATTTTCAGAATCTATAACATTACTGCGTGCAGATTACTTGCCAATGTAGTCCCTATGCAGAAAAATGGATTTACATTAACAATCTTACATATGTTTCTACCATCTTTTTCAATTATTGATCTAAAAAAAATTAAATGCAATGAAGGAAAGCTCGAAGTTGTGTAATAATTGTTTTGATAGGATATGTCTACATCTACCACGGTCAAGTTAAATCCCTCAAAATAGCCATTGCATGGCAGTCCATGGACCTACAGTCTTACACGCCTCCAATTACTAGGTTGAATATTATAAGATAATGGACAACCACGTGGCTTATAATGATTGGGTAAGCTGATCAAGGGTTAAAGTTGTTTAGTTGAGTTATTCAGCTATCTGATACAATCCAGAAAGCTGTCCATTATTCAAATGTTACATTTATAATGCAGATTTTACTGTGATTACATTCAGCAATTTTTTGGCAATATGTGGTGAGCAAATTCTGAAAGTGATACCATTTAATGGTGTGCTTTGGATTTGTCCAGTAGCTTCATTGACCAATTTAGAAAATATAGTGTAGTGCCAGTATTTTCTGAACAGGTTTTACTGCTTGCCTCTATGATTACATTTGGAATAAAGTGTCTTTAGAGAGAAGTATTTTATCATCAGAGTGTAAATGGACTGATATTTTACCTGAGGTATTTAAGTAGTGAATGGGCCACTTAACTAGAAATTCTGCAGTACTATTCCCTCTGGACAATATTTTTAAGCTGTTTTTTCCCAAACTATTTATGTAACCTTCTGCAGTAATCCTCAGCTATGGTCGATGAGTTGATTTTTCAAAAAATGCTCATTTGTGACTAGTCCATGCACTTTTGGGACCCATTAGCGATCGAGGTATTCCCATTCAAATATTCAACTCAAGCATTGACTACTGCAGACAAAACCAATTTTAGAAATTATTCAGTGCTGAATACTGCACAACAGCTTTAGCATTATTGAAAAACTACTATGTCACTTTAATAAGGATAACTAGGCATCTACTCTGAAAACACTCATATATCAAAAAGAAAATTGCTAACAGAATCTCAGGACTGTATGATACTCTGCAAATCGTTGGTATGGTGTAACTATAATTAGCTATTAGTATAATTGCTCAGATGTGACTCTATCATAGTGATAGAGGACAAATGGACTCAATAATTTATTTTCATAACCAAAGTGGAAAAAACTGCTTTATGAAACCAACAAAAGAGATTTCATTTACTTCAGTCAGATGTAGATGGCAAATTCTCGGAAAAAGTCATTAACATCTTAAAGCAACATAATTTTTTACACAAACAAAAATTTGCTGATGTCCTTCCTTGGCAGTAATATGAAGAGACAGTACATCAGAGGTTATTGTTTGATTTGATTAGAATTTGATGGCTACAAAATTCAGTATGGCCCAAAAAAGAGCACGGAGATCATGATGTGTGACTAACATACACTGGTTGCTCCTAATGCAGGTAGCACACAAATTTCTTACTTCCTGTGATTTTCATGATTAAAGTGTGCAGCTGGCACTAAGCATGTTAAATAGCAGCATATCTGTTTTTAAAGGTACAAAATCATCAAAGACTAGCATGCATTCAAGCCAGCTTATCCTACTTAAAGCCAGCCTAAACGGCTGAAATGGGAGGTGCATTTAGACTGAAGCAAGTGGCTGGAAGTGATTCTACGAATGAGTTTGAGTGGGAAAGACAATAAGAATGGTACCAGATGGTAGAAGCAAGCTCTAGGATATTCCCATTGCCGCACAGAAACTGACATGTTTCCCCATCCAAGAGAACTTGCTGAAGGAGTTGTGAGCATGGAAGAGGCTATCCACCTGGCATCAGATGAAAGCCATTTACGTCTATTGGGGGAAAGAGCCTACACTGACTGGGCTCTTCTTGACAGCAGCCAGCTGTCCCCACTGCTGAGTCCAGAACTGAATTAGTGGCCCTCTAGAGGCTCAGTGAGAAGTCTCACAATACCAGGTTAAAGTCCAACAGGTTTATTTGGTAGCAAAAGACACAAGCTTTCGGAGCACTGGCTGCCCCTTTGTCAAGTGAATGGGAGTTCTAATCATAAAAAGGGCACATAAACTAATTTTACAGAATAATGATTAGAATGCTTTCCTTTATATTCTTAATCAAGTCTTAAAGGTACAGTCAATGTGAGTGGAGAGAGTGTTAAGCATTAAAGTGATGTGTATTATCTCCAAACAGGATAGTTAATGAGATTTTGTAGGTCAAGGCAAGTCATGGGGGTTACAGATATTGTGACATGAATCCAAGATCTCGGCTGAGGCCATCCTCATGTATTCAGAACTTGGCTATCAGTCTCTGCTCAGCGACTCTGCGCTGTCGTGTATCATGAAGGCCGCCTTGGAGAACGCTTACCCGAAGATCAGAGGCCAAATGCTCACGACCGCTGAAGTGTTCCCCAACACAAAGAGAACAGTTTTGCCTGGTGATTGTCAAGCGGTGTTAATTCATCCATTGTCACAGTATCTGCATGGTTTCCCCAATATACCATACCTCGGGACATCCTTTCCTGCAGCATATCAGGTAGACAACTTTGGCCAAGTTGCAAGAGTATGTACCGTGTACCTGGTGGATGGTGTTCTCACATGAGATGATGGCATCTGTGTTGATGATCTGGCATGTCTTGCAGAGGTTTCTGTGGCAGGATTGTGTGGTGTCGTCGTCACTATTCTCCTGAAGGCTTGGTAGTTTGCTGTGAGCAATGGTCTGTTTGAGATTATGGGTATGCCTTTAAACAACACATTAAAGAAGCCATTCCCTACGGCCAATCTATGTCACCCTGCAGTCATGCCTTTGTGATAGCTATCAGATCGTATCTATTTATTTCTATTTGAGCTATCAGCTCATCTTTTGTTCTGAATGCTATGTTCATTCAGATATAGAAGCGTTCAGTTTTGTCTTTTTATTAGTTTTGTCAGCTCCACCATTATCTGCTGATTTACTCTTGTATTTGTACTCCCTATCCCTGCCTGACATTATCTGTTTATCATTTTCCGCATTAGTACATTTTTTACTTCTGATTTTGTTACTCTTTGATTTAACCACATCTTCCCACATTTGATCCCTTACCTTCCCTATTTACTTTAAAATGTTTTCTACTTCCTTAGCTACAGCTCATTAGTTCCAGGATGATCTAGTTGTAGAGTGCCCCAATGGTACAACCTATTAATTCTCCAGAGTCTCTATAGGACCAACGCTCACTTTGTTGACTTTTTTCTTTTTAAAATATCACTATAAAATCTTACTATCAGTCTTTATATGTCTAGCTCTCTTTCTCTTGTACTTAATTTTTCTCTCCTTGTTACATTTTTAGTCACTGATGGTTATTTTTCATATTCTGTCCAATCTTCTACCTACCACATGTCATTGTGCAACTGTTCTTTAAGTTTGATGCGACCTTTAACTTTTTTAGTTAATCATGGATGGATATCAGTGATAACAGTAAGATAATTTAAGAACACAAATACATAATACTTGTATTCCTGTGGTCCGAATGTTGTCTAATTAACTACATCTAGTAGAAGAGATGTGTGATGTAGAAAACATGTATGTATTAAAGAAAAGCATTCTTTTGCCAATTATGTGAGTTTTCTTTTTTCCAAATCTACAACCTTGTCATCTTTAATATTCCTATTACATGAATCCTTTTATATTCAATGGTCTATACTTATTGCTGATTTTGCCTTACAAAAATTTGCATCTCAGCATCTCACAATTAAATGGCAAGTAGGATCTGAAGGACATCTCCTATTGTTAATGATTTCACTAAGGCTACTGCAAAGTGATGATACTTTTGCAATAGCTGCTTTTCTGGTATTTTAACGTTTTTCAAAAACCTTGTGTTTAATTTCATCAGCTAACCTATAATTATACTGCCTAATTAGAATTATTCATGGTTAATTGTTCAAAAGTGGCACATCTTTAAAACCCACTACATCATTTTCTTTTTTTTCAAATGTGTTGAGACAAAAATACAAAGTTCAAATTGCAGTTACAAAGGAATTACTTTTTTTTGAAACTCGAATAAGCCCTGTTTTTGCTGCTTTGAAATTTTAACTGTCTGCTACAAAAGTATTTTCTTGAGAAACAGTTGTTCCAGGATGAGTTAATGAAAAATCAAGTTTGTGAAAGTATGTTCAGGGTGATATAAAATAATTGGATTAAGGGTGATTATAATTCAAGATGTCATTTTAACCCATATCCATGCACATGCATTTAGCCTCATCATCAAACTGAAAATACATCTTATAACAACAGATTTATGAGAAGTACCAAAAACACATATCCATAAACTGCCATATCTGCAGTAATGTTGCCTCTTTGGAAATATGGTTATATTCGTAGTTGTCCTATACTTAGGAAAACACCCGAAGCCTCATTTTTTTCCCGCTGTTGACCACAACCAATTGTTCAGTAAGTTAACAGCACTTTGTAGTAGTGATTGATACAGCTTTCATTCAAACGCTATCAACACCCCAAGATGTCCATTGTTACTCCCAGCTTCTTTACTATTTGGCTACTTGTGGTGTAACCAGATAAATTCTCGGTAGGAATTGAAAATGCTGGAAAATCTCAGCAGATCTGACAGAATCTATGGAGAGAGAATAAAGCCAACATTTCGAGTCTGGCTGATCCGTTGTCAGAGTTCTAACAATGGGTCATGCAGACTCGAAACGCTGACTCTATTCTCTCTCTCCTACAGATGCTATCAGACCTACTGAGATTTTTCAGCATTTTCTGTTTTTGCTTCAGATTCCAGCATCCAGAGTATTTTGCCTTTATCCCTGTAGGAATTGTTATGGTGAAGCTATGAGTCTGGGGAATTTATGGGCTGAAACATTGGTCATAGTGACCTTCTATTAAACAGCTGTATTGACCTGTTATCAAATGCATCTTTCACTGCCTTGTAGCTTCTTGGACATTTCATCTTAACTCACTAAACTAGCAAAATGTTCACAGTCATACATAATGGTAACTTGCTGGGTTTCAGTGGACGTGTGAATCACTTCTCCAATGTGATTCAACAGAAATTAAGGGGAGGCTATAGATAAGTCATTCTGTAGCTCTTATATTTTTGGTTCTTTTTACTCCATGTACTACAAAAATAGTTACAGGGTCCGATTTTATTGGCCATTCATGCCACAGTCCTGCTCCTGGAAAATCCTGCCGGTGTGAATGGCAGTAACATTCTGGTTATGATCATTTTTTTTTATTCATTCATAAAATGTGGGCATTGCTAGAAAGGCCAGCATGAATTACCAATCCTTCATTTCCCTTGAGAAACCTGCCTTCTTAAACTTATGTAGTCTATGTAATGATGAGTATCCTAATTATGCTACTAGGAAAGGAGTTCTATTATTTTGACCCAGTGAAGGAACAGTGATATGGTTCCAAGTCAAGGCAGTGAGTGGCTTGGATGAAAACTTGCAGATGGTCATGTTCCAGTGCATCTACTATCCTTATGCTTCTAAGTGGCAGAGGTCATAGGTTTGGAAGGTTTTGTCAAAAATGCTGTGTATCTTCTAAATTATACACTCTGTAACCACTGTGCGGGGTGGTGGAGGACATGAATGTTGAAGGGTGGATGAGGTGCCAATCAAGTGGGCTGCTTTGTCCTGGATGGTGTCAAACCTCTTTGATGTTGCTGCAGCTGTAGTCATCCAAGTGGAAAGTATTCCATCACGTTCCTGACTTGTGCCTTGTGCTTGGTGAACTTTGGGGAGTCAGGAGGTGAGTTACTAACCACAGAATTTCCATCCTTTGGCCTCCTCTTGTAGGCAGCGTCTTTATTTCACAGAATCTTTACAGTGTAGAAAGAAGCTATTTGGTCCATAGAATCGGCACTGACTCTCTCAGAGAGCATTCTACCTGGTCTCACGCCCCTGTCTTATCCCAACATCTTGTACATTTTTCTTTAGCGATAGCAATCCAATTCCCTTTCAAATATCTCAATTGAACCTGTCTCTACCACCCACTCAGGAAGTTTCTTCCAGACTCTAACCACCCTCTGGGTGAAAAAGATTTTCTCCCCACACTTTTTCTACCTTTGCCAAGTATTTTGAAGCTGTGTCCTCTTGTTCTTGGTGCTTTCTTGAATGTGAACAGTTTCTTACTATTTACCCTTTTCATAGTACTTTGGATTTTGAGTTACTCCACCAAGTCGCTTCTTAGCCTTCTTTTCTCCAAGAAACACAGTTCCATCCTCTCCAACCTATCCTCAGTTACAATTCTTAACCCTGGAATCATTCTTACGAATCTTCTCTGTACTCTCTCCAATTACTTCATGTTATTTCTCAAGTGTGGTACCCTGAACTGGCAGCAGGTAAGGCCTGAATAGTGTCTGATACAAATGCAACATGAACATCTTACACTTTTATTCAATGACCCTATTAATAAAGTCTAAGAAACTAAATGCTTTATTAACTTTATTTATTAATACAATGGGCTTCCAACAAACACAACTTTTGTGCTAGGTATCACACCAATCAGGAAAGACTTTTTCCTCCAGTTCCTATAGGCTCCAGTTAGGCCAACTGGCAAAACAAATTCTCCCTAAATTGTCTCAAATTTGGTTTTTAATGCATAGATCTATAAACATTGACAGGGATCAATGGTAGAGGTGGGAACATCGGGTGGTGGCGCGGGATCATCGTTTCCCATGCTGTTTTGTTCTTTGTTCTTTTCCTATGATTCCATGACGCTGCTGCCTTGATGTCAAGGGCAATCACCCCTTGCGTTTAGCCCTTTTGTCCATGTTTGAACCAAAGCAGTAATAAGATCAGGAGTTGAGTGAATTGATGGAATCCAAACTGAGCATTATTGATAAGTGTAAGTGCGACTTGATAGCAGTGTCGACAATATCTTAGAATCACAGAATCCCTACAATGCAGAAGGAGGCCACTTGGTCCATTGAGCCTCCAAGTCCCTATCTCCACATTTACCCTGCTAATTTATTTCAATGCAAGGAGCATCAGAAATAAGGTAGGTGAACTTGGAACATGGATTGGTATGTGGGACTGTGATGTTGTGGTCATTACGGAGACATGGTTAGAATAGGGACAGGAATGCTTGTCTGCAGTTCTGGGGTATAGATATTTCAGTAAGAGTAGGGAAGGCGGTAAAAGAGGTGGAGAAGTAACATTATTAACTAGGTTAGTTTAACGGCTGCTGAAAGACATTTCAAGGACAATCTGTCTACTGAGGTAATATGGGCTGAAGTTAGAAATAAGAAGGGATCGGTCATGTTGTTAGGAGTTTTCTATAGGCCTCCAAATAGGAATAGAGATCTGGAGGAGGAAATAGCAAAGCAGATTATGGATAGCTGTGGAGGTCACAAGATAGTTGTCATGAGTGACTTTAACCTTCCAAATATTGATTGGAACATTTATAGGTCAAATAGTTTGGACGGGATACTTTTTGTACAGTGTGTGCAGGAGAGTTTCCTGACACAATATGCTGATAAGCCAACAAGAGGTGAAGCCACGTTGGACTTGGTACTGGGTACTGAACCTGGGCAAATGTTAGATTTGTTTGTGGGAGAGCACTTTGGAGATAGTGACCACAATTTGGTGTTCTTCATTATTGCAACCGAGAGGGATAGGGTAATATGGCAGGTCAAAGTTTATAATTGGGACTGGGGTAATTATGATGCAATTAGGCAAGAATTAGGGAACATAAGATAGGAACAGAAACTGTCAGATATGGGCAAAATGAAAAGCTTTTTCAAGGAAGAAATACTGCATGTCCTTGATAGTTATGTCCTTGGCAGGCAGCAGGAAATGATGGAGGCCATGGTTCACAAAGGAAGTTGAATGTCTTGTTAAGAGGTAAAAAGAAGCGTATGTAAGGATGAATAAAACAAGGTCAGTTGGGTCCCTTGAGGGTTCCAAGGTAGTTAGGAATGAGTTAACGAAAGGCATAGAAGAGCTAGGAGGGGGCATGAGAAATCCTTTGCTGGTCAGACAAAGGGAAACCCAAGGCTTTTTACTCTTACGTGAGAAATAAAAGAATGATCAGGGTGAGGTTAGGGCCAGTCAAGCATAATAGTGAGAATTTGTGCACGCAGTCAGAAGAGATAGATGAGGCATTGAATGAATACTTTTCTTCAGTGTTCATCAAGGAGAGGGGCCATGTTTTTGAGGATGAGAGTGTGATGCAGGCTGATAGGATGGAGAGATAGAAGTCCTGATGGAAGATGTATTAGCAACTCTGAAAAACCTGCAGGTCGATAAGTCCCCTGGCCAGATGGGATACATCCTAGTTGGAGGCAAGGGATGAGATTGTGGAGCTTTTAGCTTTGATCTTTGGGTCCTCATTGTCCATGGGATTGTACAACAATTGAGTTTTGTCTCTGTGTCCTTTTTATGATCAGAACTCCCAGTCACTTGACAAAGGAACAGCTGTCCTGAAAGTTTGCGGCTTTTGCTACAAATAAACCTGTTTGGACTTTAAACTGGTGTTGCAGGATTTCTTTCTGTTTTACCCCAGTCCAACACTGGCATCTCCACATCACAGGGATTATGCCAGAGGACTGGACAGTGGCGAATATTGTTCCTCTCTTCAAGAAAGGAAATAGTAATGACCCTGGTAATTATAGGCCAGTTAGCCTTACTTGGGTGGTGGGTAATTTAATAGAAAGGGTCCTGAGAGCTAGGATTTATGACCATTTGGAAAGATGCAGTTTAATCAGCATGGTTTCATGAGAGGTAACTCCTGCCTCACAAATTTGATTGAATTTTTGAGGAGGTAACTAAGTGAGTAGACATAGGTAGAGCAGTTGATGTTGTATAATGTATTTTAGCAAGGCGTTTGATAAGGTTCCCCATGGTAGGCTCATGAAGAAGGTAAGGAAGTGTGGGATAGAAGGAAATTTGGCAAACTAGATAAGTAACTGGCTGTCTCATAGAAGACAGAGGATGGTGGTAGAAGGAAAATTTTCAGACTGGAGACCAGTTACCAGCGGTGTACCACAGGGATCAGTGCTGGGTCTTCTGCTATTTACGATTTTTATCAATGACTTGGAAAAGGGGACTCATAACACTAAAATTGGTGGAGAAATGGATGAGGTGGAGGGCTCTTGCAGGCTACAAAGAAATATTGATAGGATGCAGAGCTGGGCAGAAGAGTGGCAGATGGAGTTTAACGTTGCTAAGTGCAAGGTGATTCATTTTGGTAGCAAAAACTTGAATGAGGATTACAGAGTCAATGGCAGGTTTCTGAGGAATATGGAGGAACTGAGAGATCTTGGGGTTCATATCCACAGATTTCTGAAGGTGAGACCGCATTTGGAATATTGGGTTCAGTTCTGGTCACCTCACCATAAGAGGGATGTGGAAGCATTGGAGAGAGTGCAAAGGAGATTTACCAGAATGCTGCCTGGTTTGGAGTGTAGGCCTTATGAGGGCAGGATGAGGGAGCTGGGGCTTTTCTCTAAGGAGCGGAGGAGGACGAGAGGTTACTTAGTGGAGATTTGTAAGATGATGAGGGGGATAGATACCGTGGATGTGCAGAGACTATTTCCTCGAGTGGATGTAGCTGTTACCAGGGGGCATAACTATAAGATTATTGGTGGGAGATACAGGAGGGATGTCCGAGGTATATTCTTTACTCAGAGAGTGGTTGGGGTGTGGAATGCACTGCCTGCTGTGATAGTGGAGTCAGACACTTTAGGAACTTTCAAGCAGTTATCGGATAGGCACATGGAACACACCAGAATGATATGAAGTGGGATAGCTTGATCTTGGATTTGGAAATAGCTCGGCACAACACTGAGGGCCGAAGAGCCTCTACTATGCTGTACTTCCTATATTTCTATGTTTCTAATCCCTCTGATGCTAATGCTTAATTTAGCAAGGCCAGCCAACCTAACCTGCGCATCACTGGACTGTGGGAGGAAACTGGAGCACTCGGAGAAAACCCAAGCAGACATGGGGGAGAATGCACAAACTCCACACCAGGGCTGTGAGGCAGCAGTGCTAACCACTGTGCCACTGTGTAATCTTCCATCACTTTGATAATAATGGAGTCTTTTGAGTCTGTTGAGTCGATTGAGAATAGACTCAGAATAGACTGGGGCGACACGGTAGCACAGTGGTTAGCACTGCTGCTTCACAGCTCCAGGGACTTGGGTTCGATTCCCAGCTCGGATCACTGTCTGCGTGGAGTTTTCACATTCTCCTAATATCTGCATGGGTTTCCTCCAGGTGCTCCAGTTTCCTCCCACAGTCCAAAGATGTGCGTATTAGGTTGATTGGCTGTGCTAAATTACCCCTTGGTGTCCTGAGATACATAGATTAGAGAGATGAGCAGATAATTAATATATAGGGATATGGAGGTAGGGCCTGGGTGGGATTGTGGTCAGTGCAGACTCGAATAGGCCGAAGGGCCTTTGGCTGCACTGTAGATTCTATGATTCTTTGAGCAATAACTGGTCGGGTTGGATTTGTCTCACATTTTGTGAACAGACATACCTTGACAATTTTCCAGTTTGGAGGGTAGATGCTGTACTAGAACAGCTTTCACTAAAAACGTGTCTATGTCTCTGTGATGTGTGAGAAGTAATGTATCCTATTTCCACAGATCACTGAAAAGTTCTGTCCAGGAGTATGACATACTTTTGGACTGTTAAAATTTGTCTATGCAGTTGAACACTCACTCACCACATCTCATCTAAGTAGCTAGTATCTGACTGTACGTGCTAGTACTTTAATGCCCCAGTTCAGCAGCACAGACAGATAACTTGTCAATCATTTTTGTAAAGATCAGAAAAATTCACCTTTGCTATAATGTTTTCCCTAATATATTCAATTCCAACTAAACCTTGCATTTTACATTCAAGATTATAGTGTAGCCAGTGCCTACTGCAAACAGCTGAAGGAATAGGCAGAGTGTTCACTGTACTGAACCAACCCTTGCTTGCAAAACTCAGGACATACTGCATAATCTTAAATGTGGTTCTGCAATCGGACAGCATTTACTGAACAATCCCGAGTGTGCTAAGACTTACATTGGCAATCAATTTAAAATTATTAGACTGCTCGCAATATGCATCACTCATGCTAACTTGAAGCTAATTAAATTCATATTCAAAGCTGCCTTTGCAAGCGAAAGTAAATGTCCAGATATTGTACCTTTTTTGAACTAAAAATGCATAGGGTGCAATAGCACCATGGCACATTCGCCATGCAGTGTCTTGACCATTCTTCACTCGCCAAAATATCAGCCAGCTTTTCTCATGCAGTAAAAATTGTTGTTGTCTTTGAAATTTGGCATTATTGCATCTGTCCTGATGAGTTCAAGATGAAAAACTTTGGCAACATGGCTTGAATTCTCCTATCTCTCCTGCCACTGGAATTGTAGTGGGTGAGTTGCAGACAATGTGAAACCCCACTGACGTGAGGTAGGAATTTCCGGCTTTTAGACCAGTATGGCAGAGAACTCTGCCCCATGTTTCTTTCTTCTGCAAAATTTAAATTGGCACAAATATCCAGGGTTCCAGGCCATAACCTAAAATTTCATTAACAACACTTTCCAATTGGCTAGAAGGAAAACGCCAGCAGGCATTTGGGAATACTATCATTTGCAAGTCCCTCTTCGTGCCATGCAACATCCTGATATGGAAACACATCATAGTTCTTTCACCATCACTGGTCAAAATCTCAGCATTCTCTTATATAACAACACTGTTATATAGAGAGTACTGCACCGCAAACTGCAGAGATCCAAGAAGGCAGCTCAGAACTACCTTCTCAGGTGCAAGTAAGAATAAATGGTGACACAAACAAACAATACATAGAAGTCTCAAAAGTCAGTACTGCCTGAATTGGAAAGAAAGGTAGGGGGTAGCAGAAGTAGATAACATTTAACACTAGGGAGGCAATTAAATGGAAATAGTAATTTCAAAAAAAACTAATAAATCTGGCAGGAGAAATTATACGGGCATTGCTGAATTCTGAAATTTGCCAAATTTGTTAAATGCAGCAGGCTGGGATTGCCAAGAACAATTCAATGTTTAGAATCTCTTTGAATGCAACCTCCTTATGCATTTCAGATTGTAAATTATTCTGTTTTTGTGAAACACAATCAATTAGACTATAAGTAAATAAGCTATTTAAACAGTAATTCAATTAACTGTACATCTATGTTCTTTTCAATATTACACAGTAGTAGTTGGTTCCAACCTGGTGGTATTGTTAAATAATTAAATTAATACAATTTATTAAACTGGTTAATGTTTATAGTGCAGATCAATACACTCATTAATACCCTGCTTAATTTATAAAATCATGATTAGTTAAAAAATTCAATTTTTGAGCAACATTTTGAAGGCCAAGCATTTTCGATCTTTGCATAATGATTTATTTCAACTTTGTCTAAGTTAAAACTTGTTTTATCAAAATTCTAAGCATTTATATTAATAGAATTACAAGACAGAGTCAGTTTGTCAATTTAACAAGAATATTTGTGCCTAACTATGCCTAAATATTTGCATAATCAAATTTATTATTACATAATTCACAGTTTTGTATGATCGCTGATTTAACAAAACGTATTCATCTGTGTTTTGGGACGATGTATATAATTGGTTAATTTATTTTTCATATTTATAGATTACTTAATTAGTTTACATTGCAAAATAAATAAAAGGTCGTCATCTAACTTGCATTTAACTTGCAACATTAACCATAGAAATGCAAAGCATCCAATTTAACATGTTTAATAAACTTGAAAAACTTCCCAGTAATATGAATAATAATTAAAGCTTACTATGCATTTTGATACAATTAATTGATTATCAAAATGTTGCATATTTTACATGACAAAAGAGAGTTGAACTGCCACCCATAATGAAAATGCACTTTGCAAATTAAAAGCATTGGAATTGAATTTTTTCACCTTCTATAGGAAATAAACATTCCTTAGCCAATTAAACCATATTGTAATAATTCCATGATTTATAGCAAGTTGTTAAAGTTTCAAAACTTGGGCCACCCTATACTAAGGTCACAATCAATCATGTCTGCTTATAAAACTAGCAAGTAATGACCATCAAACTAGCTGCTTTTGATATTGGTGTGAAAGAAGTATTAGCACTTGTCAACAAAACTGCTTACAACATTTCATTAGCATGCACGGACTAGTGTACCTATTTATTATTCTGGCAGTTTCATGGACAGAGTTACAGGCTTATAAAACATTTTGTCTGCAGAAGCAATTGTACACTGTTTGGTTTGCTGATAAAATGGCATCACAAATGTCTCAGTGACTTCGTTAGGTTTTAGAGCAAACAGAAATGTGAATTCTTTGACCTGTACCTTCATTGATGCTGAGAAGTACTGAATAATTCAGGGTCTTTCTCTCTTAGACATGTCAATCACTTTTATCAATTACCCATCAGTCTCCTTGTCAAAACAGAAAGGATTAATTTAGCTGAAAACAAGGCAAATAAATGGATACAATAACACAGGTGCAGAGTTGCCAAATTGTTATGTGTAAATCCAGGCAATGATGGTCACTGCCACAAATGAAGTGTTTGTTTTAGTTTGAAAATGTTTCTCTCACGTGAACCACGAATGCATTTAACTTAAGTATATTAATCTGCCTCTTTTGATTACTAATATATTACTCAGTCAGTGGTAACATATACTGCACAATGATAATACAAGTGAAATTTACCCATGTGAAATTGTGCCAGTTGTGAAATATAAATTAGAGCTCATTGTCATAACAATCTTAAAACACTAGAAATACTTGAGAAATAAATCTTTTTTCAACAAACTTGTAAATAAATTTTTAATGCCAGGAATAATCTCTTTGAGGTCAATCTCTAAGTTCAAACAATTGGTAGACTTAATGTAAAGTATATTTTTGAAGATCATTCATAACAATCTATTAAGACAGAACTATTGAAATGGTATTAAAGAAGCTAGATTATTTTGCAACAAGACAAGATCATGTCAGAAGTACATCTGGCTTTCGAATCATCAAATAACAGTTTAAAACAGTATAAAGTCATTGAAGTTAGGCATCAGCAATTTCTGAGTGTTTTTCGGTTTATAACCATACCCTCAGCAGAAACCCAAGAAAAGAAGCAAAACTGCCATTCATGCCATTTCTTTGGGTTTGCTACTGAAGTTACATAGAAATACCAAGCAACCAGAGACCACTGAAACTCCTAAAGATAGGGGATGGAGAGTTGCCTCATGGGCAATGTCAACCTCGCACTGCCGGCCTGGTATCCAAACAGCACCAGCCTGGCACCGTGGTAGTACCCATGCTACTGCAGAACTTTTTCTGCTGTTGCTGCAAAATGTGGTCAAAAGAGAATTGTCTTTTTGGCTCAGAACATACATTTCACACATCTGAACTAGCTGGACTGAATAGGAAGAGATGGTACACAGCGTTAACCCAATGCCCTGCATTCAGGGACCTTCAAATAGTTGAGGTTCAGATCAGCAATCTCTGAAAATCTGGAAAGATATGATTATTCACTATTTCTCTTCATAAAGTGATAGAAGGTGCCGCAAAGGATGGAATGTGCCACAATGTTTCCACTCAATCTGCACAGCATAGGCTGTATATAAGACATTTAAAGAACTAGACAATCTTTCATAGCTTTACATGTAAGCATAAACTGCAATTGGGCAAATTTATTACCTGGAACTTTAAATGGAAATTAATGTCACGTTGTCATCTGTAAAGTGAACTCCGAAAGCAAGCTTAAAAAAAAATTTGGCTTTATGATGCATGCTCTTTTACTGACAGTCATGGCTGTAGCAACTTAGGTATTATTCAGCGCTTGTCAAATTTCCAACATGCAACACAATCTTGCTGCTTTCAGAACAAGACAGATAAAAACTGTAGGGGGGGAAGGATGCTGCAACTTACATGCTTTGAAATCTTTTGACCTCTGTAAACTAGAGGCTAAAGAATGAACCAAAATCACAAAAAAGAAATAAAAATTTCAGATTTGCACTTTTAATTGTAGCAGTCAAAAAAATCTTATTACCTAAAATCTAAATAAATAAATATTTGTTTCAGAAATACCGTGACAATGTTAACATTCACAAGTCTAACTCTTAGCAATCCTACATTAAATTCCACAATTAGAAAATGCTCCTGTGAAATGTTCAGCAGTAAACCTTCAAAAATCGCTTACTGAAAGGCCATAATATACTTAACTTTCATTGCCCAATTTATGAGAGCAACGTGAATGCATAGTGTACTCCCCATAAGAAAATCAGGGATTTGTATTTATACTCTTTGCCAAGCCATTCACATAGTTTTCTGAGAGCACTTATAGGTGAGCTTATATACTGGACTAACTGGGTTGGGATTCTGTGAAAGGAGCCTCCCTCCTGACATCTGAGTCCTTATCAGCTTGTCTTATACTGACGGTACTGATCCACTGGTTGGAAAATGTAACCTATTATTTGTGGTCAACTGCTTAGCTCTCTGAAAAAAATCTAGAATTTGTTACTTTGGTTAGAGCAACTGTTTTATTCCTGCTGACTGATGTGAATCACCATCCCCTCCCCGCCCCACCCTGGCCCCTCAAGCCCACTAGTCAATTTTCTTGTTGCTTCTATCAAGAGCATGATGATGTTTCAGTTTTATGCCAATTCAAGAATACTTTTCTTAATCTTTTTTAGGACAGTGAAAACAAAATGTTCAGTCTATCAGTTGGCATCTATGGAGAGAAACAGAGTTAATGGGGCAAGATTTTATTTCCAAGGTGGGTAATTCAAGTCAGGAAATCTCCCTAATTGTGAGACATGCTCAGTAGAAAGTGCCTTGTCAGACCCAATTTTCATTCTGGGGGAGGGTAATGCACTATGGCAGAAATAATAAATGTGTAGAGTATAGGGCAAATGGTAGGATTCTTAGTAGTCTAGATGAACAGAGGGATCTTGGTGTGTATGTGCATAGATCCCTGAAAGTAGGCAGTCAGGTCCAGAAGGTTGTTAGGAAGGCATATGGAGTCTTGGCTTTTATTGGTAGAGGGATTGCATTTCGGAGCCGCAACGTCATGTTGCAACTGTACAAAACTCTAGTGCGGCCGCACTTGGAGTATTGTGTGCAGTTCTGGTCCCCGCATTATAAGAAAGATGTGGAGGCTTTTGAGAGGGTACAGAGGAGGTTTACCAGGATGTTGCCTGGTATGGAGGGCAGGTCTTATGAAGAGAGGCTGAGGGATTTGAGGTTGTTTTCGTTAGAAAGGAGGCGGCTAAGAGGGGACCTAATCGAAACATATGATGATTAGAGGTTTAGATAGGGTGGACAGTGATAGCCTTTTTCCTAGGATGGAGAAAGCTAGCACGAGGGGACACAGCTTTAAATTAAGGGGTGATAGTTCTAGGACGGATATCAGAGGTAGGTTCTTTACCCAAAGGGTGGTTCGGGAGTGGAATGCCCTGCCTGCAGCAGTTTTAGATGCGCCAAGTTTGGTGGCGTTTAAGAGGTTAGTTGATAAGTATATGGAAGAGAAGGGAATGGTTTAGTTTGGAGGGGCATTGCTTGTTATATTGGTCGGCGCAACATCGAAGGCCGAAGGGCCTGTTCTGTGCTGTAATGTTCTATGTTCTATGTTCTATGTCTCTTTGGAGTGTCAGCAATAATGGTACTTTTGTAAGTGCCTCTGGTGTTGATGATCACATAAACAGCCATCAAAATGTTGATAACAGTACCATAGAACCCTACAGTGCAGAAAGAGGCCCTTTTGGCCCATTGAGTCTGCACCGATCACAATCCCACCCAGACCCTACCCCCATATCCCTACATATTTTAATCACTAATCCCTCTAACCTCTACACATCTCAGAACACCAAGGGGCAATTTTAGCATGGCCAATCAACCTAACCCACACATCTTTGGACTGAGGGAGGAAACTGGCACCCAGAGGAAACCCACACAGACATGAGGAGAATGTGCAAACTCCATATAGACAGTGACCCGAGCCTGGAATTGAACCCAGGGCCTGGAGCTGTGAAGCTGCAGTGCTAACCACTGTGCTACAGTGCCACCCATAAAAAAATGGGAAAAAATAGAATGAGAAAAATTCACTACCATATTGTCTCATAAGAACATAAGAAATAGAACATAGAACATAGAACATTACAGCACAGAACAGGCCCTTCGGCCTTCGATGTTGTGCCGACCAAAATAAAAAGCAACGCCCCTCCAAACTAAACCATTCCCTTCTCTTCCATATACTTATCAATTAACCTCTTAAACGCCACCAAACTTGGCGCATCTACAACAGTTGCAGGCAGGGCATTCCACTCCCTAATCACTAATAAGAGCAGGCATAGGTCATCTAGCCTTCGAGCCTGTCCCGCCATTCAATAAGATCATGGTTAATCTGAAGTGGATCAGTTCCATTTTCCTGTTTTCTCCCCATAACCCTTAATTCCCTTATCTATCAGAAATTTATCTACCCATGACTTAAACGTATTCAATGAAGTAGCCTCTACCACTTCAACGGGCAGAGAATTCCAGAGATTCAGCACCCTTTGAGTGAAGAAGTTCCTCCTCAACTCCGTTCTAAACTGTCCTCCCCCCTCCCCCTCTACCTTATTTGAGGCTGTGGCCTCTAGTTCTGTTCTCCTTTCTAAGCAGAAAGAATCTATCTACCTCTACCCTATCTACCTCTACCCTATCTAGCTCCTTCATTATCTTGTAAGTCTCTATAAGATCCCTCCTCAGCCTTCTAAATTCTAACAAGTACAGGCCTAGTCTATTCAATCTCTCTTCATAAACTAATCCCCTCATATCTGGTATCAGCCTGGTGAACTTTCTCTGTAGTCCCTCCAAGGCCAATATATCCTTTCGCAAATAAGAGGACCAAAACTGCACACAGTACCCCAGTTGCGGCCTCACCAGTGCCTTGTACAGTTGCAGCAAGACCTGGGGATTGCTGCTTTTATATTCTATGCCCCTCGCTATAAAGGCCAACATTCCATTCGCCTTCTTGATCAACTGCTGCACCTGCAGACTGAGTTTTTGCGATTCGTGCACAAGGATCCCAGGTTCCTCTGCACCATAGCATGCTGCAGCTTTTCACCCTTTAAGTAATAATCCCTCCTACTATTATTTCTACCAAAGTGGATAACCTCACATTTGCTAACGTTATACTCCATCTGCCAGGTCCTCGCCTACTCACTCAGCCTATCCAGATCTCTCTGCAGACTTTCCACGCCCTCCATGCAATTTGCTTTTCCACTCATCTTCGTGTCATCAGCAAATTTTGTTACCCTACACTCAGCCCCCTCTTCCAGATCGTCTATGTAAATGGTAAACAGTTGAGGCCCTAGCACCGATCCCTACGGCACTCCACTAGTCATTAACTGCCAACCAGAAAAGCATCCATTGATTCCAACTCTCTGCTTCATGTTAGATAACCAATCCTCAATCCATGCTAACACTTTATCCCCAACTCTGTGTACCCTAACCTTCTGCAGCAACCTTTTGTGAGGCACCTTATCGAACGCCTTCTGGAAATCTAAAAACACCACATACACCGGTTCCCTTCTGTCTACCGCACTTGTCACATCTTCATAGAGACCTAGTAAATTTGTTAACACGAATTCCCCTTCATGAATCTGTGCTGCGTCTGCTTGATCAAACTGTTCTTTTCTAGGTGTCTTGCTATTTATTCATTCTAAACAACAGTGATTAGTGCTGCTGCCTCACAGAACCAGGGACCCGAGATTGATTCCAGGCTTGGGTCACTGTCTTGGTGGAGTCTGCATGTTTTCCCTGTGTTTGTGTGGGTTTCTCTGAGTGCTCCAGTTTCTGTCCACAATTTGAAAGACATGCTGGTTAAGTAATTGTCTTGAATAGGTACCAGACTGTGGTAATTTCACAATAACTTTATGGAATGTTAAAGTAGGCCTTACTTGTGACTAATGAATAAACTTTTATTTTCCTTTTTTTATTTTTAACATTTACACATTGACACACATTGGATTATTTGGCTAATTCTAATGTATCGTTGTGCTGTGCAGATACATGGATTTGGGCCTGTGTCTGTGGGAATTTGCGCATTCTCCCTGTGCTTGCGTGGGTTTTCTCCGGGCGCTCCGGTTTCCTCCTACATCCCAAAGATGTGCTCTTAGGCTAATTGGCAAAACAAATTCTCCCTAAATTGTCTCAAATTTGGTTTTTAATCCATAGATCTATAAACATAGACAGGGATCGCGGGTAGAGGTGGGAACATCGGGGTGGCGGCGCGGGCTCGTTGGACCGAAGGGCCTGTTTCCCGTGCTGTTTTGGTCTTTGTTCTTTATATTTGGTTCTATTTTTATGGCAAAAATAATTGAAGAATGGAACAACTGGACGACACTAAAAGAGTTGGCTACATACAGAACTGACAGATGAGTTTGTTTGTGATCTTCCCAATTGCATGACTGGCTTATTCATCAACAGCTAAGATAGTACAATTTTCACAATAAGGTAGGTACTACATAGGCTGGTGAGGTACTATTTTGCAATTTTGATATCAAATTTCCATTGTCCTTAAGAATGATTGTGAATTTAAACTGTTGGCTGGATTTCGCCAGTTCTTTGGAGGAGGGTTGAGAGATGGGAGGACAAGAAAAATGATGGGAGAAGCAGTTGGAAAAAGCCTGACATCATGATTATTATCAATGGTAGAAATCTTAATGCTGTAGCTGCCCACTAGGCAATTAAATGAGAAAATTAAGGACCAAATCCCAGTAAAACCTAACAGCCTCCCCACAGATTCGTAGGGTGGGGGTGCTCCTTCATCACCACTCCGTGGCCCACAAAGAGGACTTGCCAGAAATGACCTTCCATGTGGCCTCAGTGCTACAGATGAAATATGGATTCCTTCTGATCAGTGGAGCCACTTTGCCTTGCTCCAGAAGCCTAAAGATAAAACTTTGCTCCTTTATGCTGTAGCCTCAGATGTGGTCATCTTGTACAGTGACACTGACAACTTTCTGATTGGGTTGGCAGTCCTGGCAGGCAGGCTATCATCTTTAATTATATAACGTTCTAGCAACAGTCTCTTAATTGGCTGCCGATAAAATACTGTAATTGTATTTTCTGTGGTCCAGGGGAAATCCACGGTCCACATCTATGTAGATTGTCCAAAGTTGTAGCTCCAGTTTTAATTATTTGAAGGGGCTATTCCTCAACTTTGGTTGCACTTCAGCTCCATCCTTCTAATCCTTGGTCATCTGGTATGGAGGAGTGTGAGGAGGGAGGCGGACCTCCTTATAAGCCTGTTCCTGGGCTTGCCAAGTTACCCTTTAACAAGTCGAGCAGCAGGAGGTCAAGGGGGTGGGTGGTCTGACCTCATTGTTTATCCATCTACCATAGCTATTTTGATGGCTGGGGTCTCTGGAGAGGGAGCACACTGCGCCCACCAGCATGCCTTAAATCTCTTGCCATTGATGGGTGCCATAGAGGCTGGAGTGCATCATCACTCCTGGGAGTGACATTTTTTATGTTTCTTTTGATATTATGTTTTAGTTACAATGTTCCATGAGGGGCATCTCATTTGTGTTTAATTTACTGATTGTTCTTTTATTCAAAAGAGTAAAATGTTGTCTCAGTGTGCTGCCATTCACTGGAATGGGTTTGGTTCCTGCTTTTGGGCTATGAGGTGGGACTTCTTCCTTGCTCACAGAAATCTGCCAAGTATTAGAGAAAAACATAACTGGCTCAATCTGATGCCTACAAAAATATTATAGGGATAATTATCCCAAAAAAAAATCAGCGCAGTGGGCTAGGAGATTTGAGCTGCACCTGATCCGTGGGATCCATGCTGGGCATCCAGCCCCAAACCCATCTGCCATCATTATATATTAGGGGGCAATTTAATCACCATTTGAATGTAATTAGAGGTCATGGGACTAAAGTCTAGGGCTTATTAGTTTATTTCCACTGACCCCGCCCCCCCCCACCACACACCACACCTGCCCAAGAGTGTTTCATTGTAGCGGGTTTACAATAGCTCCCCACTTGTGGGGACCTAGTGGCCTGACCCCGCTGGAGTGAAGAGGAAGCAGGTCAATACCCCCTGGATATTAAAACCTTGGCAGTGCCAGCCTAGTCCCTGGCATTACCTAAGGGGCAAACTGCCAATGTCCAGGGAGCATCCTGACACTAGCCACCAGGCCTGGCTCAGTGCAAAGGGGGTTGGGGCGAAGGGGGTGGAACGTAAGTGGATGTGGCCTGAAGGGATGATCAGTGGGGGTGGGGGATCCCACTTCAACTCTGCAGTCAGGTTTGGTGAGGGAGGGAGGCCAGCGATCGGGGCTGGTCAGTGGGGTGGGGGTAGGCGTCAGCCTGCTGGGGAAGGTAGGAGCTGCAAGGTGAGGGTTGGCACTCCAGTGGTGGGGGTTTGGCAGTACAGGTGGTAGAAGGGATGGATCTGAAAGAGGGGTATTGCTGGAGATCAAGGCAGGATGGTCAGGGCAGGAAATAATGTTGGAGCTGGCTCAGGAATGTTTGGGATGGGTGGCCATCATTGCCATACTGCGGGGCTGGGCAGTGATCAAGAGGCCAACGGTGGGGGGCCAGTGGACATGCGCCGGTCACATGTAGTGGCCTGCTCAGCACTATGCTGTTGGCCTCTTGGGTGGGAATAGGTCCTGCCCCCTGATTTTCAACACAATTTACAGTGCACAGAGTGGGGGAGGTTCTTCTCTAAACTCCCACTGGAAAAAAAAGCATGATTTATTCCAGTTTTCACGTGAATTCAATACTTAGAATTTTTTTCTGAGAAACCTAGCCTATGTTCTCACTGAGAATAGCTTTGACTCATTTAAATTGTTGCCAAAATAGTTCACTTTCTATTTTCATAAACTAAATGACATAACATAAGGGCAGTCAACATATATTGATTCCATATATTTTAACAACATTTTTATATAGTAGAAAATAACAGCAGAACATTTTGGAATACGTAGTATGTCAGACAGCATCTGTAGACACTTTATTTAATATTAAATGGTGGCAGTTGGTGGCATATCCCATTCTTGGCTATCCCAATGAGGTTAAAAGCCAATCAGACAGAAGTAGGTTAATAATAGGGATCCCGGGTTCTGTGGGGCTGATGTTTGCTTTTCAACAGCTTCTGGCCAATCAGGGCTCAATGGCAATTCAGTGCCAGCACATTGCATTATTTATAGTTAACAACAAAGGAGAAGTGGAAATTCAATGCCAGAGTTAGTTACTAGTGCTATGTAATAGAAACATAGGGGGCGATTCTCCCAAAAATGTTGAATTGGTGGGAAAACTGTCCTAGAGCATGACTTTTTTCAGTGCAGATTCAGACCTGAATCTCCCCACTCTGTGTAATGCAGAGGTCACAACACCGAGGACAATCAGGAATTTCATTAAAAACATGGGGGGAGCTCCGGAACGGTCAGACTCACCATTTGCTGGCTAGCTCAATTGCTGACCAGTCCAGAACCAACGCATGCTGCCTCTTCAGACTCCTTCCATGGCCTGGTCATGATCCCAATGACAATTCCAGGGCCAACCCTGACTTCCCCCATGTTGGAGCACCCCAATATCCAGACTGCCTTCCCTCTAGCAGTGGTGATTCTCCCCCCACCCCCACTCTGACAGATCCCCCTGCCTCCCATTCCCCAGGAGGCAGGCCCCTACCCCCTCCCATTCCTCCAACTCTGCCTTGATCTCTGGCATACCTCCAGCCCAGACTGACCGCCATGCAGAGTGGCAGCAGGAACCCCCATCCTCATTGCCCACAATAGGCCCCAACTGCCCAATACCCAGTGCCAAAGAGCCCCCTGGACATCTTTCCTCTTGGGAAGTGTCCAGGGGTGCCACCCCCACTGCCACCCGGTCCCTGGGGGCCCTAATTGTCTCCCTTCATTCCAGCAAGGTCTCCTGCTAGTTCTCTGAACGTGGAAGCAACTCTAAACCCTGCCAGGATGAAATACTTCTGGCGGGGTGGGAGATTCAATCGGGTCCAGCAAGTTCCCAATAATTGCACGTAAAACATAAGATTCAAACCACTTACCTATTTTCCCGCCAGTTTCCAATGCAGTCTGGCCTCTGACTGTTCTCTGGCCCTGGGAGATGTATGCATCCCTAGCGCATGTGCAAATCCTGGAAAAAGGCCAGTGACGTGTATCTCCCAGCCCGATCCGCCAGAAAAGTTGTGAGTCGCGATGGGAGAATCACTTTGATAATTGCTTTTACAAAATAAGTATCCCAATATTCTATCTAGTCAGGCAAGCAAAAGTAGACCGTTTATTCTTATCATTTTAAGAATTGGTGTTGTTAATGAAAATTTAAAGAGGTAATTTTATTTTATTCAGTATGGCACGTTACGAATACCTACGAAGCAGCATGGAAGCAATGATTGTATTAATAATTTAATTTAGTTCAGAACTGTGCAATTGGGGCATGACAAGCTTTTATTCTCTAACTGGCTGCTGACCCTAATATAGATCAACTAATTAGACATCTTTATTTAATTGTTGGGTAATGTTTCTAAAACACACAAGGCATTTTAACTACAAACAAAGCTTGAAGGCCTAGAAGAATCATAGCTATTGCCCTGATAAAGCCTGTTGCCTTGACTGAGGCATACAAGGGAGTTGGGTTAAGAAAGCAAAGCAAGATTGTTTTAGGCCACATTGAGTAAAATAACATCTTAATATAATGAGCCTTTTCATTATCCCTTGGAAACATATCAGTACTTTCAGATAACCCCACACAAAGCAAACACCCAATGTCAGAAGTTACATTTGCTCCCTGTTATCACAACTTATGCCACTTAATTCATTATTCAGCACATTTGCTTTCTTGTTTATTAGATGCATCTTATCCATTTATCCCCAAAGGCTATGTATGCACAGGATTCCTTGTAATCCTGTCACCTCACAGATTTCTAAGGTTTAAATCTTTCCAGAATAAAAAAAAGTAAACCATTTATATTTGCTCATGTCGCCAATGAAACAAAACCAGCATCTGAGAGAAAGCACTGACAGAAAAACTTTAAATATTCCTTTCATGTAGTAATGCATTTAATAACTGAAAAAGGTCAGTGAGGTTATTGTCATCTGAAATTTTATTTCTTTATCTTACTGTGAAGAATAATACATATTTAAAATACACAAAAAACCACTTCTTTGTTTAATACACAGATCCAGTACAGAAACATACATTTCAAACATCAAAGCAGATCACCCCAAACAAATTGCATGAATTTTGTTAGATCTATAATAATATTCCACACCTGTCCTCCTAAATATGAAGATAGGAACTCCTGAATGTTCTGTTTTTCTGCATATATTGTTCTCAAGTAGAGGAGCCTGCATTACAATTTTACTCAATATTGTTTTACTGCAAATGATGAAAAGAAAACACTTCTATTTAAAAAAATACTCCATACATTTTTGAAAAGCTATATTCTGTTTCTAATTCTTTTATTTATATATTTAATATTTTTACAATAGCTTTATAAAGGATCTTTGATAAATTCCAAACATATAAAACATATAAAGGGGGAGGAGAGGGGAGAGACCGGATAGGTAGTATTTTTTGGCCCTTCCATCATTGGGATCTTCTGGTTCAGCTGAAGGCAACCCCAGCCGGTGGTTCTCTGGTGGCAAGTCAGGTGAGCCATCCAAAAATGACATGGACCTCAGCAGATCCGGAACATACTGCTGACATCCAATAGTTTCCACCAGCGGAAAACACAAAACAAAGTTTATTTATTAGTGTGACAAGAAGGCTTACATTGACACTGCAATGAAGTTACTGTGAAAGTCTTCTAGTCACCACACTCCAGCACCTGTTCAGGTACATTGAGGAAGAATTTAGCACGGTCAATGCACCTAACCAGCACATCTTTCAGACTGAGGGAAGGATGTGTTAGAAAATCCCAGTTGGAGATTTACTACAACAATCAAGTTATTAAATTGGCAAAATATTACTACAATTTAAAAGCTGCCAGTGAGGCAACAACACGTGTTTTTCTCTATTATTTCACCTATAACTGTTCAATGACAGACATATCCATAAATGGAAAAGAAAATGATTCTTCCAATTGATGGGTGGCACATAAGCACAGTGGTTAGCACTGCCCAGTTCGATTCCTAGCTTGAGTCAATGTCTTTGCAGAGTCTGCACATTCTCCCTGTGTCTGTGTGGGTTTCCACCAGGAGCTCCAGTTTCCACTCACAATTTGAAAGATGTGCTGGTTATGTGCATTGGCCATGCTAAATTCTCCCTCAGTGTACTCAAGCAGGCACCAGAATGTGGCAACTGGGGGATTTTCACAGTAACTTAATTACAATGTTAATGTAAGCCTGCTGTCATACTAATAAATTAGCTTTAACCTTAAAATGTTTAAATGTAGAAAATGAAAATGTAGGACTTATCAAAATGCATAAATGTAAATATGTTATTTTGAACCTTTGTTATATAAATTCATCCAAATGAAAGAATGTAAAATATTCAGTAATTGGACTGGAGTCATAATTCTCCTTAAATTTGTCAATAATAAGCTATTTGGTTCTGAATAAAAGATGTGAATAAAACTAACACAAGAAATACTTTGACTATTATATATTCTTAGCGCACAAAAGGGGGAAGAAATTTAAAAAATGGCTATAATCCTAAAAACTGAAATGTTGGCTGTACATTATGGTGCGCTGAAATTGGCAAGATTACATAAATTCAGCCATCAGCACTCTTCACATTTTATGAAAATATTTTTCAAAAATTTTAACTATATTCAGCTAATCTAGAAACTGCATTACATTTATCTCACTGGCTGAAAACAACAGTAGCCCGAATCAGTGGCTGAGTTAATGTCATTCAAGGCAATTTTCCCATCCTGCTGCACTGATTTTTTTAGTGTAGCAGGCCAGGAGATTAAAGTGGTGCCCAACCAGCACTATCCATGCTGGGCACTCCTGCCTGAACGCATCTCCAGCAACAGATTTACGGTGCCATCAGTTCCACACTGGAAATAGGTGCATAGCTGCATTAGGGATGCAGCTTCTAATTTTAACATTATTTAAATATCTCTCGTTCCCTGTCTTCTTTCCCCCACACCCTCCCCCAACCAGGAGTGGTTCATTCTAGCATGACGACCTCGCTGGAATGAAGCGGGGACAATTGAGGCCCCCCAGAGGGTTAGGCATGGTGGGACCCTTTGGGGCATGGGCATTTTGGCAATGCCAACCTGAGCCCCTGGCACTGCCCAGAGGCAAAGAGCCAATGCTCAGGGAGCAACTTGACACTACCCATTAGGCATAGGGCAGTGCCAAGGTGGCAGGGCCTAGTGGAGACAGGCAAGGCCAGTCACTTGGACTGGCCATAGGGGTGAGGTGAGGAGTTGGGTTCAGTCTGCTGGGGCTGCCAAAGGGGTTGTGGGGTGTGGTCTGAATTGCCAGTGGGATGGTGGTTTCCGGGGGTTGGGGGAAAATGTTTGTGAGATCAGAGCGAGGGATTGGTGGGGGGGTGGGATGATCAAGGCGGACTGTGGGCGAGAGAGGCTGGTCCGGACACACCTGGGGGCAGATGGGTGGTGATGCAGAGTCATGGAGCTGGCCAGTGATTGAATTGGCCAGTGATTTGCAGAACAGCAGTGCAGGCCACAGCTCATGCGCTAAACTTAGCACTGACTAATTGGCGCATGCACAATGACCTGCTTAGCACTATGTTGCCAACCTCTCCAGCAGGGATAGGCCCCACCCCCATATTTTCAACAAGATTTATGCTGAGGCATCCTACAGTACAGAATGTGTGAGATTTATTTTTTAACTCCCATTGAAAAAAGAGTATGATTTAGTCCAGTTTTTATGCAAATTCGACATTTAGGATTTTTTGGGAGAATTGCTCCCATTGACTTGATTATTTCTGTTAATTATAGAGATTCCATCTTTCCTTGTATTTTGAAAGCATGCACAAGCATTATACAACTATCAAATGCTGTGTCTGTCATTGTGAAATTATTGCACCTTTAAGAGTTTTTTTTTAAATCATGTTCTCTGCATCTCTCAGCACTGTCGAGTTCTCTGCTAGAACTCTTTCATTGCTACTTAATAAAAAAAACCTCACTTAAATAGGGTTTGTTTATTTTTACTCTTGGATCTTTTCTGACCCTGCATTGTTAGGAAAAAGGTCAAGTGTTGGGACAGTTTTTTATCCTTCCTACTGATTTTAAGGTTTCATTTTCTGTTTGGTTGGCAGCAGTTTAGTTTAGACGGGAAGCTGTAAAGAAGCATTTGTCTCTCTCTCTCTGGTTTTGAGAATTCTGCTGGTTAGCTACAAGCAAAAGTTCTTGCCTTCCTAAGTACAGAATCTGCTATTGGTAGCTCAACTAGAGTTTCTCCCTGGTGCTTTGGGAAACTGTTCTGATTCCAAGCCTGTCTGCGTGTGCCTCAAGAGAACTGCAGCATTCAAACAAAGCACTCAGTTCCACTATCACAGGAGCATTTGTCTTTGCTGTGTTTAAACACATGGAAAGAGTTTTTGTCCATGGGAAGATTTTGTTTTGATTTGAATATTTTAGATATATTTGTTCAGGGTTTTAATTATCATGGTTATTTTGTTTTCGCTTATAATTGAAAAAAATGTTGCTAATTTTCTTTCCCTACATGTTAACTATAATTTTAAACCAACTTTGTTTGATAAAAACTTCCAGGTGGGTAATTTGAATCGTATCTAAGTGAAACATGCTTATCCTAGCCAAATTCAAAGTGCAAAACTTACGATCCAGTGGGTTTCATAAAATACTTTGGAGTTTTTAACTTGAATTAAAGCGGTCATATCATTATACCAATGATCAAACCTGGTTCATTAACTATCTATTGATACTATTTTCAGTTTATGAAATACATTTTGTCATATTTTTTCCTTCTACAATGTTCAGTTTTTCATGAATACAATGGCCTGGATTTTTCATGCACAAATCAAGTGGATGACCGCCGAGTGAATATGAAATAGACAGTCAAGTTGGTAATATAATGTCATCATGCCAATCTCTGAAATCACAGAAGGCAAGCAGGTACGGAAATCAGCAGTCCACCTTTCATTTGGAAATTACCAGTTAATAAGTTATTGACAGTATTAATGCCCAATGGTCTGCAATTTGTTTACTGATCACTGCAATAGATGTGAAAATGTTCGGGGTATTTTATGGTAGCAATAATAAGGCAGCACAAGGACAGAAGAAGAGGCCTTTAACAGGCATATGGCCTGAATGTGGTAATGCTAATAAAGGCAGCAGCATCTGCATCTTTTTTTTAAGCCTTTTTATATGGTCTTCAATAAAAAAAAGACATTCAGAGAGGCGGGAGGGGGGATTTTAACCTTGTAATTGTGAATGACTTCCTGTTTACAGCTATACCCTTTTGCTACATGACATCCTGGCCTTCAGTCTGGATTGGGCACAGTCACCCTTTGCACGTCTAATTGGCCTCCTCCTCACCAATGCTTACTAATTGGTCATCTGACACTTGACTGGACAAGCTAAGATGGTGGGGCCTGTAATGGAGGACCACTCAGTTTCTATTCTGTCCCCGCACCAAAAAAATATAAAAACCAGCTCAATGTTTCAGAAAAAAACAGGAATAATTTCAACATATCTTTGAATGATTTTTGTTAGCATTGGGGTTTTTGCTACAGCCATCAAAGAGTTAAAATAGTATCCAGTTTAATTCACAATACAAACTGATTGTACTTTGTGATTTGTGTTTTCTGTTTTTGTTTGAAAGGTTATTTGGTGACAAAAACTCATTATAACAAACCAGGAATATGTACTAACAATGTGCAACTCACTGTTGAAAAGAAATATTTAAGTTGTCAGTATAAGCTGCCTCCGTTTTCATTTTGCATTTAATTCAATGCCAGATTCACAGCATAAATTTTTCATCACCTGCAATGCTATGAATAAAAGATTAAAAAAGAACTAGGAAAAAATGTGACACATGCGGTGCATGCTGCAAGTTGAACACACAGTGTGTATAACTAGATGTTTAATTTTCATCATTTTCTTTAACGTCATGAGTGTTATTATCTGACTTAATAAACCATGAAACTAAATTATAGCACTATAGTCCAAGAACCAGTCTTTGTAAAATAAGAGATCATTTTAACCCTATCAGCACCATATTCTTATAACGTAATACAGTACCAAATATTGTGCAAATTTGAGATAATCATATTCTGATCATTATAACTATCACAATTTATCATAGTCAATATAAACACAATATTTTGCTGGTAGGGAGCATGTAAAAGAGAACAAGTGAATGGCCTACTGCCTTTTTGCTCACCCACAATCTGTCGCCCATAATACAGTAGGCTGACAAAACATTTGCCAGCCCACCTGTTCTTAGACCTACAGAGGCCCTTAAATTAATAGCCAGTTAAGGCGCTGTTTCCAACTCCCACTGCAGTAATATTGGGAATGGTGGAACAAAAGAGGCCAGCTGACTTCTTTTACGAATTCTGCCTAAAAGGCAGGAAGGGTTAGGGTTGGGCAAGAGGTTGGTGATGAACGGTATCTCATCTGGAGTACCTCCCAAGATGGTATTCCCGCTCTTCTTGCTTCCCCTCCAGTCTCCAGAACTTGACCAACCACTTCCCTAGTCTCCCTAATCCCTCCATGACTAAAGTCCTAGGCTCCTTTTTGTTATCCATGTTTTTTTCTCTTAGGACTCCTTGTAGACTTAGGAGTGCCCAGTATTGAGTTCTGGCAATGCTGAGACTACTCAGATGCTAGACAATCAGATTGGCAGGCAGTTCCCAAGGCTGGTACTCCCTTTCCCCGAGAGATGGAAGTTCCATTCATCTTGTTAAGGCTGCCCTGCTATGAATTATCACTGCGGGCAGCATATTTTTAAATTTGGTCAGCTGAATTCCAACTTTTCAATAGGAGAAGGAGGTGCACCCTGTAAGATTCACCCCAATGTATGAAACAATGAAACTTTTTTCCACACAGATGCTAAATGCTGGACTTACTTTTTTGCCAAATAAATGTTGATGATTGTCATACAAAGAGAACAGTAAATCACTACACAAAAATGCTGTTTTACATTAGTTAGTTGGACTAACAGCAGTTTTTTCATTAAGAATAAGTAGTATCAAGTGAATAAAGTACAAGATCACACACTATTGCTTTGAACTCTAATGCATACTCTACTTTTCTTCAGCTGATCCTTTAAATGTTGTGATTGAGTTAGTGTCAATGGTCATTTTTGGTTTTTTAAATCTTTTGTTGAGACATGGCAGACATTTGCAAGGGACTACTTATTATCCCTAGTTATCACTGTACATTAAGAGCTAAAAATGTATTTTTCATTTGTTCCTGTGAAGAAGTGTAGATGTCACTGACTAGCCCTGCATTTATAACCAATCCCTAATTATTCTCGAGAAGGTGGTGGGGAGCTGTCTTCTTGAACTGCTGAAGTTCATGTGTTATAGGAACATCCCATTATTAGGAAGGGAGTTCCAGAATTTTAACTTAATAGAATGAATGAACGACAATGAAGTTCCAATTCAGGATGATATGTGGTTTGGGAACCATAGTATTTATATGACTTGTCCAATCAGTTTCTGGTCAATGGTAATCTTCAGTATGTTGATAGTGGGGAATTCAGTCAAGGGGAGATGGTTAGATTCTCTCTTGTTGGAGATGGCCATTGCCTGGTGCAAATGATACTTGCCACAGATTGCTCAAGCCTGAATATTGTACAGTCTTACTATATATGGAAACTTAGGGCTAGATATTAATATGTGGATATGATGGAAGGAGGGAGAGTGATACAGGAGTTTGTGGAAAACCTGGAATTTGTCAAGCACTTCTGTCAGTGCTTTTTCAACTCAGGCACCTCATTATAATTTCCCTTCCAAGTTTCCCGTGCAGCTGTGGATGACATCTCAACCCAACTTTTGAAAATTGAGTATTGGGCGGCATGGTGGTATAGTGGTTATCACTGCTGCCTCACAGCGCCAGGCTCTTGGGTTCAAATTTCGGCTTCAGTCATTGTCTGAGTGGAGTTTGCATATTCTCCACATGTCTGCGTAGGTTTCCTCTGGGTGCTCCAGTTTCCTCCCACACTCCATGTCTGGGTTAGCTGAATTGGTCATGCTAAATTGCAGTTTCAGGGGGACTAGCTAAGGTAAATGCATGGACTTATGGTGATAGGACCTGGATGGGATTGTGGTCAGTGCAGACTCAATGGACTGAATGGCTTCCTTCTGCACCATAAAAAAAAATGGACAATTCAAACATAATCAAAAGTAGTTGGAGTTCACTCTTAAAAAAACTGCACGTTTTAAAGAAGTTAAGACTTCACTAATGCGTCCTGGATGTTTTGCTATGGGTTGCAAGAAAATGAAAGGAGAGTGATGCAACACTCCTGAATCCAATGCACAACACAGTTTAATAGCCTAAACAGGCATCTACATCCAAATGAACTCCATCCAAATAGTGAACTCGAGGCAGTAAAATAGTCATACATCTTTTATTTCTCTCCGTACAGATGAAGGAAGTGCAGAATACCATGTTGACTCTGCCAATTTATCATTCTTCCCTAAATGTCTGTGAAAGTAGTGATATAGTTTGTTGCTAGACTAGTAATCTAGACACCCAGGATAATGCTTTGGGGACTTGGGTTCAAACCCCACCATGGCAAATAGTGAAATTTGAATTCAATAATAATCTGGAATAAAAAGTCTAATGATAGCCACGAAATCATTGTTGATTGCTGTAAAAGCCCATCTGGTTCACAAAATTCTTTTAGGGAAGGAAATTTGTCATCCTTCCTGGTCTGGCCTACCTGTGACTCCAGACCCACAGCAATGTAATTGATTCTTAATCAATTACCACAGAAGTGAACAATAGATGCCGGCCCTGCCAGTGATACCCACACTGCATGAATGAATACTAAAAAAAGTCACATTCTTTATGCATTTTCCCAACAACTGACATCAAACTGATAGGTTTGTAGTTTTCCATTCTCCCTTTCTTAAATATGGGGTTTCCAGACAGCAGAAACCTTTCCAAAATTTGTAGAACTTTGAAAGAAAAACCACCAATGCATCCTCTATCTCCATAGCCACCTCCTTTAACACCCTGGATGAAGTACATCTGGTCCAGGTGATTTATCAAACTTCAAGTCAGCTAACTTTTCAAGGACCATCTCTTTACAAATGCTAATTTATTTTAGCTCCTCAGTTTCATATGTCCATTAGCTGTCTATTTTTCTGGAGTTTTTTTTGTATCTTCTTCCATGAAGCCAGTTGCAAAATAACTGTTTCATTTCTCGACAATTTTGATGTTCTCCATCACAAATTATTCTGTCCCACATGTAATGGGCCCACATTTGTCCAAGCTAATCTTTTCTTTTTACATCCCTAAAAAAGCTTCAAGTAATCATATTTTCTTTTAATTTTCTTAATCAGTTCCTTGGTCCTCCTTTGCTCAATTCTGAATTGTTCTCATGAATTGATGGAGCCCAATTAGGGATTGATGAAAGGTGGTTTATTGATTTCACAACTGCTTTGTGTCTGTGGAACATAGCAGGAAGAATGGTCAGTGCAATTCCTTGTGACATGGGGGTACTGATGTAGCCTAAACGATTCTTGTATTAATATGGCATCAATGTGCACGACTTGGAATGCCATGCATGTGTTACATTCCTCTTTTTTTTCTCCTCACCCTTTGAGTCATTGGAAGAGTGTCTGAACTCTTTGTCAGGCTCCTCCAGCAATTCCAAATGTTGTTGTTGGACAACATGTCCATTCTGGAGACTCTGGCTGAAAAGGTTGGAAGAGTACCTCCAGATCTGTCTATGCCCTTGAAGTGTGGCCAGTTCTATCACACACAGATTGTTATACGACATTCACTGTAGTGCTGTTTCGGAGTGTGGACACATGTAATAAACAGGCGGAAGCAGACTACTAGCAAATGGTTGCCATATGTTGGCCTAACATTCCCATCACATAAGTGAGCTGCCCCAGAGAATTAAACCAACAGTCACTGTCTGACCCAAAACCTCTCAATATTCAGTGCAGTTAGCCGTGTTCTTGTGTCATGATACTGAGATTGAAGTCATGTGGATGAAAAACGGGGTGCCAATTTTTTGGGTTTCACAACCAAATTTGCAGTTGAAAGCCCTTGATATGCCTGTAGCTATGCCTGAAGTCTGTTTGCAAATCCAAGAGGTCAGCAAGCTTGGACAGTCACGGTACAAAAACATTATGACAGCTGCCTGGGAATGTTGTACATGCCTGCAAAAATATATTTTTATAGTTGCACGCCAGCAGCATACTTATAGAATGGTTGATTGATTTGGTGTATGAGCAGAGTGTCAAGTGTGTGCAGTTGATGGCATCCCACACCTGGTAGAAGCCAGCCAAAGCTAAAAGGTAAGCTGTTCATTTTGATTGGCATCATTGCTAGCAATGTTGAAATACTTGCTGACCCTTGCAAAACAGCCATCACTCACCTGTCTTGTGCATTTGTGGGTGGCTAACCACAAAACTCAGGATATGCTTGCAGCAGAATCTTGGAAGAATCCAGAGGCAAAGATAATTGAAGGATGTGGTCTCTTTGAGAGATACTGGAAATGTTTAGGCACTAGATTGATTAGAATCAGGTCTTCTTTTGGAAAAGTGCAGATGTTTGTTGGTATTTGACATAACATTCGGACCCATCAGAGGCACTGGCTGTTCACACGTTGGGGAAGCTCTGCTGCTGCCTGTAGACCTTGTTTTTTATTATCATATCTTCTAAGAATTTCATCTTTGCTAGTTCTCCCTCTGCTGTTCATTTTATGTTGCCACCCTCTATCCTATGAAGCGACACGATCTGAGCAGCAAGTGGGTGCAGCTGATCTACTTTGGTCCTCACTGCACTGAGAATGATTGGGTGACCTTCGTGGAAATAGTGTACACCACTGTTCTTGAGGCAACTGACCATACTTCTTGTGAGTATCAATATTGGTTCAACGAAAACGATGAAGAAACTATTGGAGGAGGAACATTGGCTCTACAGTATTTACCTCAATGACAATCATAATTCAAGAATGATGCCGACCAAAACATTCATAGTAAGATGAAAGAATCTTGGCTAAACCAGAAAGCATATCATGAGGTTGCCTGAAATTCATCGAGTCATGTGCTGAAGGAGGCCATTCAGCCCATCGATCCTGCACTGCGTAGAGAGAAACTCCTCATAGTTCGCGATAGTTTGCCAATGACTGTGCACTAGCTGCCAGTTGAGAGATGGACATACATTGTAGCATGAACTTGTTCTGCAACACATGCAAAAACTTCAGAAAACTGAATTAATGTACTAGTTTACACCAGGAAAGCCTTATCTGGAGCCCAAGAATTAATCTCATGACTAGTACCTGTCAGCAGTGGAAAGATTTTGTATCAAAAAAAGGGCCAGAATTCTCCTAAAAAATTCTACGTCTCCAACATTTAGGGAAAATGGGAGCAAATCCCACTTTTTTTTTAGCATGATTTACAGAATGAATCTGTGACACTCTATGTATCACAAAGTGCACTGGCGTGATTCACAATGAAAATTAGACAGCGGAACCGATTCCTACCCAAAAGGCAGGCAGCATTGTGCTGAACAGGCTACTACTCATACGCCAATCTGTCAGCATGGAGATTGTTGCATGTGCAGTGCCCCACCCCCCACTGCTGGCCTCCAGATCATTGGCCAACCCTGCAACCTGTCATCGCTGGCCTTCCGATCCCCCTACCTACCAATTAGAGACCTTGCGGATCTTCCTCCCCTACCCTCCTCAATCCTGATGAGCAGCCTCAGTCCTGCCCATCATTGCCAGTCCCCATCCATTCCTCGACTATCTCGAGCACTCCTCCTGATGACCATCCCCCCAATCACCATCATGGACCACCACCTGGATAGCCAGCCCAATCGCCCTTCCTTTCCCACCAATCCCAATTGCAGAGTGGCAGCTCCTAAAACATTTTCCCCCATAGGCTCCACTACCCAGTATGCCTTTCCCCCTCAGAACTGCTCGGTGCCTAGTGGGCAGTGTCATTTGCCCCTTGGGCAGTGCCAGAGTGGTGGTGCCAGACTGGCACTGCCCAGTAAGCACCCCCCTTTACCCCGACCTCCCAAGGGAGTCAATGGCCTCAGTTCCCTCCAGCAGGGAACTGTTCCCTATTAGTGGGGAGTGCTGAAGGGAACCATTCCCAGCTAGGGGGTGTTGTGGTGGAGGAGGGGCGGGGGAACATGAGTGGATCTGAAGAATTCAGTCCCGGGCCTAAGAATCATATGGAAATGTAAATTACTGGGACATTTCCATATAATAATCAACTCCGCACTGATTTCCGGTACGGAGCTGATAACATTTCTGGGAAACTTGCATAGGCCATGGTGCCCAGTGGGAAGACCGTGAAATGGCTGCCGCCGATGTTTCCCAGCCTGCATACTGCTTGAGTAGCTTGGAGGGCTAGGTGGGTCACTCCAAGGATCTCATCTTGCGTTAAAGCAGGCTAACCAATGTGGTTTTTCTCTACTTTTAACTCTCTACACACACTTATGGCATGCTTTCTTCCAGTCCATAGTGAGGATTAGAGTTAAGTTTAGAGTACCTCAAAGGGGAGGAAAGGGGCCAAAAGGGAGATAGTGGTGGGGGATGGGAGGGTTAAACGAATAGATAGACGCTTCTGTGATCCAAGGCGGGACTCCAGGATGGTAGTTTGCCTCCCTGGAGCAGGGGTGCAAGATGTGTCGGACAGGGTAGAGAGCATTTTGAAGGGTGAGGGGGCCCAGACGCATGTGATTATTCACGTAGGAGAGAAGGATGTAGGAAGGAAGAGCAGGGAGGATATAAGAAGGCAGTTCAGGGAGTTGGGGGGTAGGCTGAAGAGCAGGGCCTCGAAGATGGTGATCTCAGGTCTGCTTCCAGGCGCAGGTAATAGCAGAGCCAGGAGAAATGAGATCCTACAGCTGAATGCGTGGCTGAAGGACTGGTGTAGGGCAGAGGGTTTCATATTTGTGGATAACTGGGAAGTCTTTGTGAAAGAAGGGCACCTGTATAGAAGGGATGGGGAACACTTAAATGGGAAGGGCCTGAATATCTTAGCTGGGAGGTTAGCTGGAGTGTTTCGGCAGGATTTAAACTAATATGGAGGGGCTGAGACCGATAGCTCGGTAGAGAGCGAGATGGGAGATAGAGTAAGCTTGAACGAGAAGAGATGCACCAGGGAGAAGAAGGTTCCGAGTGGTCTTGGAGGTCTGGAGTGTGTCTGTTTCAATGCGAGGAGCGTAACGGGAAAAACGGATGAACTTAGGGCCTTAATGTTTGTGAGGAACTTGGATGTGGTTGCAATGATAGAGACGTGGTTAAAGGAAAGGGAGCAGTGGCAACTGAACATTCCTGGGTATAAGTGTTTCAGGCGTGACAGAGGAGGGTCCAGAAGAGGTGGGGGAGTGGCGTTGTTAGTTAAAGAGAGCATCACGGCGTTGCAGAGGGAGGACAATACAGAGGAGTTAGGAGTGGAGTCACTGTGGGTGGAGTTGAGGAATAGAAAGGGGGCAATTACTATGCTAGGGATGTATTATAGGCCACCCAACAGCCCACGGGCAGTTGAAGGCATATGTAAAGACATTTTGGATAGGTGCAGAAAGAACAGAGTCGTTATAGTGGGAGATTTTAATCTCCCTAGGGTGGATTGGAAAGTACCTAGAGCTTGGGGTTTGGATGGGCAGGAATTTGTAAAATGTGTACTGGAAGGATCGTTGGAACAGAATGTGGCTAGCCTGACTAGAGAAGGAGCTATATTGGATTTAGTTCTGAGTAATGAGCCAGGGCAGGTGGTTGATGTTGTAGTAGGGGAACATGTGGCTAACAGTGACCACAATTCTGTCTACTTTAGGATTCAGATGGAAAAGGATGCTTGTTACCCTAGGGGCAGGGTGCTGAATTGGGGGAAGGCTAACTACGGTCGGATTAGGCAGGAACTTAGGGAAACTGATTGGGAACGGTTGTTTGAGGGTAAGTTCACACTAGGCATGTGGGACTCTTTCAAGGGAATACTGAAAATGTTGCAAGATAAGTATGTGCCGGCCAAGAGGAAAGATGGGAAAGGTAGGATTAGAGAGCCGTGGATTACTAGGGATATAGAGGACTTGGTTAGGAAGAAAAGAGAAGCGTATGATAGGTCGAAGCAGCTGGGAACCGAGACAGCATTGAAGGAATATAGAGAAAGTAGGAGGGAGCTCAAACAGGGAGTTAGAAGGGCAAAAAGGGGGCATGAAATGATTTTGGCGGACAGGATTAAGGAAAACCCAAAGGCTTTTTATTCCTATGTTAGGAATAAAAGGGTGGTTAGAGGAAAAATCGGACCTCTTAGGGACAGAGGAGGGGAATTGTGCTTAGAGCCCGAGGGAATGGCGGAGATCCTGAATGAGTACTTTGCATCGGTATTCACGAAGGAGAGGGGCTTGTTGACAGCTCCTGTCTCTGAGGGAGTTGTGGACCAGTTGAGGGAAATATCCATACTGAGGGAGGAAGTGTTAGAACTTCTAGGTATCATTAAAACTGATAAATCTCCTGGGCCTGATGGCATTTATCCCAGACTGCTTAGGAAGGTGCGAGGTGAAATTGCTGGGTCTCTGACGCAAATCTTTGTCTCTTCCTTGGACACAGGTGAGGTTCCAGAGGACTGGAGAATAGCTAATGTTGTACCGTTGTTTAAAAAGTGTAGTAGGGATAACCCTGGAAATTATAGGCCAGTGAGTTTGACGTCAGTGGTAGGGAAGCTGTTGGAGAGGATTCTTAGAGATAGGATGTATAGGCACTTAGAGCGTTGTGATCTGATTAGGGATACGCAGCATGGATTTGTTAAGGGGAGGTCGTGCCTTACAAATCTGGTAGAATTTTTTGAGGAGGTGACGAAATCAGTGGACGAAGGGCAAGCCATTGATGTTGTCAAACGCCTTACTAAAGTCCAAATAGACAAAGTCCCTCATGGAAGGTTAGTCGAGAAGGTCAAGGCAAATGGGATACAAGGACAGGTAGCTAGATGGATAAGTAACTGGCTTGGTAATAGGAGACAGAGAGTAATAGTGGAAGGGTGTTGCTCTAGCTGGAGGTCGGTCACTAGTAGTGTGCCGCAGGGCTCGGTACTGGGACCTCTTCTATTTGTAATATATATAAATGACTTGGAAGAGGGAGTAAGTGGAGTGATCAGCAAGTTTGCAGACGATACAAAGATGGCTGGACTTGTGGATAGTGAGGAGCATTGTCAGGTGATACAGCAGGACATAGATAGGCTGGTAGCTGGGGCAGATACATGGCAGATGGAATTCAATCCTGATAAATGTGAGGTGATGCATTTCGGGAGAAAGAATGTAGAGGGGAGGTATATGATAAAGGGTAGACCTATTAGGAGTATAGAAACACAGAGGGACCTGGGGGTGCAGGTGAACAAGTCTCTGAAGGTGGCAGAGCAAGTGGAGAGGTTGTGAAGAAAGCATATAGTATGTTAGCCTTTATAGGAAGGGGTATAGAGCACAAGAGCTGGCCTTTAATGTTGCAGTTGTATAAAACGCTGGTTAGACCTCATTTGGAATACTGCGTCCAGTTCTGGTCGCCTTACTACCGGAAGGATGTGGAGACTCTGGAGAGAGTGCAGATTAAGTTTACCAGGATGCTGCCTGGTATGGAAGGTCTGAGTTATGAGGAGATATTAGGCAAATTGAGACTGTTTTCCTTAGAAAGACGTAGACTTAGAGGAGATCTGATAGAGGTGTACAAGATTTTGAAGGGGATTGATAGTGTAAACAGGGTTAAGCTTTTTCCTAGGATGGACTCAAATAGCACGAGGGGTCACGGGCTTAGGGTGAGGGGGTAAGGTATAATTTGGATGCTAGAGGGAGTTTTTTCACACAGAGGGTGGTGGGGGTATGGAATGCACTGCCAAGTAAGGTGGTGGAGGCAGGCACTCTGGAGTTATTTAAGAAATACTTAGATGGGCACATGAACAGAATGGGAATGGAGGGGTATAGAAAATGATTTAAAATAGGGATCATGAGCCTTGGGAGTCCCTGGGAAGTGTGTAAATAGATGATGATATTGATGTACTTGTTTTTATCCTACAGGTGCTTTGGTCCACCTTGTTGTCTAACGAGAGGCATACACGCGATGGGTCGTGAGAGGGCTGCTCTTGGATCTTTTTCGAGAGTATCCTAGTGCTTCACATCGTTAGGGTATGCTTGACCTGAACCATTTGATGGGCAACACGACACTCAGTGACTATTGCTGTGCTGTGCAGATACATGGATTTGGGCCTGTGTCTGTGGGAGTTTGCGCATTCTCCCCGTGCTTGCGTGGTTTTCTCCGGGTGCTCCGGTTTCCTCCCACATCCCAAAGATGTGCTCTTAGGCTAATTGGCAAAACAAATTCTACCTAAATTGTCTCAAATTTGGTTTTTAATCCATAGATCTATAAACATGGACAGGGATCGCGGGTAGAGATGGGAACATCGGGGTGGCAGCGCGGGCTCATTGGGCCGAAGAGCCTGTTTCCCGTGCTGTTTTGTTCTTTGTTCTTTGTTGACTCTCTTTACTGAAGTTCATTGCGAAAATTCCAGTTTTTCCAATTGAGAAGCTATTATTAATGATACTATTTCTATTATTAAGGTTAAGGATAAACAGGAGGGCAATGATTAAATATTGTAAGCATACATAAAGACAGACTGATAAGATACTGGACGTTTGTAGATAGAAGGTAGATATATATAGTGCTAATGAACAAACTAGCAAGAAATTAATTTTTGTCTAATTTCAGATTTCACTGTCTGGCTTGGAATTGATTTGTTGGCTGCTTTCTTTTTACTAATTCAGCAATAGTGGAAATAACCTCTCTCTTCTTATCAAATCAAAACTTCTCTTAATTGTCACAGTTCTGATGAAGCCCTTTTTCATTTTCTGTATAAGATTAAATAAAATGTTATTTTTTTCACATCTTTCAACTTTTACTAAATTCTCTTATCCTTCTGTCAGCTTGGTGAATTTATAGTGCATTTTTCCATAACTCCAAAATTCTTTCACAATAAGGATGCCCAAAACTGCACACCGGAGAACCAAGTGCACCACTGTAGTGTACTTCACATCAAAAATAGTTTCCAAGAAAGTTGACATGGCATTAACGAGCTAAGCAGGAAGAGTGAGGATGAACACACGAACAAAAAGGTCGAATTTTGAGGAGTGCTTTGACAATAACTAGAGAGGTAGAAGGGTGGCAGGATTTAGCAAGCAAATTTAAAAGTATACTGTCTGAAAAAGTTACCATAAAACATGGAGTAGACAAGATCAGAATCAAAGGAATTATGAAGAATAGCTGTAATTTAAGATTAAGAATGACATGCAGAGTTCTTTGTAAGGTAATGGTGGTCTCACCAATGTCTTACAAAGATTCATTATCTTTCCCTGCTTTTGTGCTTAATACCCAATAACATAAAACCCAAGATCAGATTTGAACAGCTATGGGATATTTCCACATAAATCCTGAGTTTAAAGATGTTTGTATTTATAAATAGATTTCTCTGATAATGACTCTTTTGAGAATGATAGGACTTAAGGTATTTCTACTAGTCTACTACTTGAAAATTTTTTGCCATTGAATTGCATTTGCCAAATATACCAGGCAATTGTCACACATACAAAGTATTCTGCAAAATGTTGCACCGTCTGTCAGAGGTTAACTGGCTGGATAACAATATATAACATGTTGAAAAATGCTGTCGGGTAAAACTGGATGGAATTTTTGGAAAGTTTCTAATATTTTACTTTCAAGTGGGTTTTTTAGTTTAATCAATTGAAAAGTTTTTCAGTTGCTGCAATATGCTCTGCACTAAAGTTGCCTGTTGTTCCACAATGGTGTTTCTTTCTGTTACTAGTAAAAATGCACTGCCCTTTTCAGTTGCTCCTACAACCTCTTGGAAAATGGCAGTACTACCCAATTATTGCCTTTTATCTGCCTCTTGATTTTATACTAATGGCTTGTTGACTGTATTTTATAATAAGAGCCAACCACAAAAATTGCACAGACCCTTATTGAGTCCTCAATTTTGCCCCTTTACTGAAATCAAAATACATGTTTTCCAGTTGGTTCATAGGACAGAAGGCTAATTTTACCAAATCATACTCATAGGTACACAGTCCTGCATCAGCAGCACTTGGTATAACTCCAGATGCATTTGCAATAATTTTCTATTTAATACATGTTCAATACCATTCAATACCATTCAGCAAGATTCTGACAAGAGTATGATTTTGTAGATTCAATTCGCAAATGTAGACTTCTGCTCTGAGAAATTGAAATTTTTAAACACAGATTTAATCGACTATATATTGAACTGAAAAGAGGTAAGATATTTTTTGCAGAATTTGTAAAACATCTATCGCTTTTATGAAGACAAACCTAACTAGAGTTTAAATTGCATCATGAAATTTTGTTTTCCAATCCTAAAAGAACATAAAGGTTTAGTTTGTGCAATAGTTTGTGGATGACTTGGATGGAAATTCATGTTTTTGAGTTCATTAGAAATGCCTTTAAAAGAGGTGCTTTCCAAGGCCTTCATTACTGCTAGTTTTAGTTGATTAGATATATCAATTTCTTCAATAATTACCTCCAAACAGAAGTTACTTCTATTCCTACAAAATTAGATGTTTCCTTTGTTATTTGTCGACATATCTTTCATAAATAGTTTCTGCATGAAGTCTACTTTTTATTGTATTGTAATTAATTTTCAAAATATTACTTGAATAAACCTACAAGTATTGTATACTTTTTTTCATTTCAACTATGCAAAAACATTCACTGCCTTTTGAGTTAAGTTACCTTTTTTTTATACAAAGGTTATCTTCTTCCGTTCAGGTATATAGTTACATGAACATTGTAATTCATTTTGTTCAAACAATCATAATGGTTTCCCATGTGGATTACAGTTTCTTGATAGCAATTTAAAATAATTATTTTGAGATTTGATGCTAGACATCAGATTTTACAGTAGAATTACAATGAGACGTTGTATCACAGACACAACATGGGTGTGAGAAAACTTCTTAATGACCCAATTTGGCACCAAGGTTGAATTTTGCTGCTACAGTATCATCTTTATGGTGAAAATCCATCAGAGCATTAGGGAATTTGAATCCATGATTAGGCCACTGTTTTGAGCTTGCATGGTAGGGGAATAAGTTGTACAGTTTTAGCTCTGCTTATTATACAGTGAAAATTTCATGGCGGTATGTAGTAAAATACTATCTCAGCACCAAGGTAAACTGAAACAGCATAAGTGATTTAGATGGTTTTCTAGACAGCACCGATGATCTTCAGAATTCCCTAAGGTCCATCAGGTGCAGGAGACATACCATTTAGAAAAAATGTGCCAGAATATGGATAGTGCAATGCGTAAATAAAAATTTAAAATCAAGTTGAAGACATATGCTTCTCATTAATATTAAGAATGTCAAATACAGTATAATAATCAGTTAGATTTCTAAAAAGCAGTGTCTTAGTGCAAATTGCTTAGCCAAGCAAGCTCAGAAGTCCTCAAAGAAAGTTTAGTCCTTGCTGATTAATCCTTTTACTTCATTAACAGTGGAATCTTTTTGAAAGTGTAGTTGAATCTATTGTTATAAAACTGATTTGTCATTTACTTATCATTCTTCAAAGTAAAAATATCCTTAATCATCTGCATAAAAATCAGGAAAAAGAAAATATCATAAAATCCTAATCGTTGACACCCAAAAGCATTATCCTCAATATTAACTCAGACACAAATTCAGCCAAATATCTCCTTCAGAATCACATTAGTTAAACCTCTATCCATTTGAAATATAATCAATTTATGTGGATTAGCTTTCTTGCAGCCATAGGAACGAAGTGGGTTGGCCGTCAGGTGGTTCTGTGAGGCACATCAATAGCATCATTTACACAGGCTATATCACGTGTAATGATGTGCAACCTGGCATCTGCCACTGTGCTCAGCTAAAACAAAACGCACCTTCCCCCACATGGCATCCTGATTAAACAAATTAACTGTGGTGTTGACTGCAAATGTACACCGTGGAGTGCAGGAAATGAACAGATACAATGGCCAAGGCTGCATTTAATTTTAATTAAATTTCATTCTGTAGCTCAGTTTTGCCACATCTCCAAATGTCAGCAGGATTCAGGCAAATGGAGTGACATCTGCTACTTTACACATTGCCTATAAAACCTATGCTGCGTGCGCTGCTCCTGGATACAAGCCAGCAGCACGCATATCTCAGCACTGCATTTTTATCAACATGTAAGTTTTCTTATTTTAATAAAATAAAGCCTTGTGTTTTTTTCTATAGAAGCCTTTAACCACCACACCAGTGACACACTGTTGAATGGAAGAGGAAAAGAGAATGCCTGGTTTATAGTATTCTCTAAGACAGCTGTCCCTGCTGACCCATAATAAACTGATAGGAGGTGCATTTGCACATAGGTAAGCTACAACATGTCAGTTTTCCCTTCTGCAGGAGATGGCAATGCCTCAGTAATTGCAGTTCAGCAGCAAACAGATATAATATGCCCTGTGGTAGGTGGACTCGCTTGACAGGCAGTTCTAGAAGTCAAATCTTCCTGCTTCTGCTACTGGACTATTAATATTTACTTTTATGTAATTACCCATGCATTTTGGATGGAGCAGATTTAAAATCCATTATTGGTTGTTGAAAATGTTTCTCTAGCTCCCCCTTTGAGTACAAGGCAGTATTCATCTTCCCCAACAAGATACTTTACCTTTCTGTTTTCTCCATTTACCAATTCTGTTAAAACTGCTATTACATCTATTTGCTTGTATTTATTGTCATGCAAATTTAGAACAATAGGTCTGAGCTGAAATTCTGCTTTCATTTCTGTAGCCCAGTTTTCCATAAGAACATAGAACATAGAACATAACAGCACAGAACAGGCCCTTCGGCCTTCGATGTTGTGCCGACCAAAATAAAAAGCAATGCCCCTCCAAACTAAACCATTCCCTTCTCTTCCATATACTTATCAATTAACCTCTTAAACGCCACCAAACTTGGCGCATCTACAACAGCTGCAGGCAGGGCATTCCACTCCCTAATCACTCTTTGAGTAAAGAACCTACCTCTGATATCCGTCCTATAACTCATACCCCTTAATTTAAAGCTGTGTCCCCTCGTGCTAGCTTTCTCCATCCTAGGAAAAGGCTATCACTGTCCACCCTATCTAAACCTCTAATCATCTTATATGTTTCGATAAGGTCCCCTCTTAGCCGCCTCCTTTCTAACGAAAACAACCTCAAATCCCTCAGCCTCTCTTCATAAGACCTGCCCTCCATACCAGGCAACATCCTGGTAAACCTCCTCTGTACCCTCTCCAATGCCTCCACATCTTTCTTATAATGTGGGGACCAGAACTGCACACAATACTCCAAGTGCGGCCGCACTAGAGTTTTGTACAGTTGCAACATGATGCTGCGGCTCCTAAATTCAATCCCCCTACCAATAAAAGCTAAGACTCCATATGCCTTCTTAACCACTTTATCCACTTGACTGCCTACTTTCAGGGATCTATTGACACATACACCAAGATCCTTCTGTTCCTCAACACTATTAAGAGCCCTACCATTAGCCCTATACTCTACACATTTATTGTTCCTGCCAAAGTGCATTACCTCACACTTTTCCACATTAAACTCCATTTGCCACCTCTCGGCCCAGCTCTGCAACTTGTCCAAGTCACATGCAAAAGATTAACTAATGTGAATTTCATGGGTTGAGATCTATACCCAACAGTGTAAGTATGGCATGACGCAAAATCACCTGATGATAATGCAACTGATATTAAGTATTTTTTTATGATTCTCTTTTACATTAGTTTTCACATGTACTGTGACAACTTACAGCTGTATCACACCACCACCTCTCTTGACTCTTCCACTGTTGCTAAATTACCACACTGCTTATTTGAAATGTAGATTTGTATGAGTGGAAGTTCACTTCAATTGAATAGATTGAAGGCATTTGACTGGGTTTTGTCACATTGTCACTGAGTCTATCGGCAGACCCAAGTGAAGTAGGGAACCTGGCATACGATGAATGTGATCACCTGAACCTGATCACATGGTGGTAAGCTTGTGAAAATGTGTGATGTGGGCTTGCTACTAGGTCTCATAACAGAAGCAGCTTTGATGTCAGAAAACCCTCATCACTTGATTCCCATGCAAAGGAGGTACTATGGCAAATGGACAGAAAGCTCTGCTTAAAAACTGAAATTCTGCAAGCAATCTTTCTGAGAGAGGATTGCAGTTGAACTGGTCAGCATTGAAGTTTTGTGACCATTACAACAGAAAACTTGTGGAGGTCCAGGCAGAAGAAATCCCTTTGTTCATAAAAGAACAGTTGGTGGCATTAATGATTCAGTTGTATTTGGATATGTCACAATCCACCCAGCACATTGCCCACGGTCACTCCTATCAATTTATCTGCAACTGGTGGAATGATGAGGGTTACATAAAGTAAGCTTTTACCTCTTGTTGGTTCAAGAAGATTGAACACAGCAGCTTGATTCTGAAAGAACTGCACTCAGCTCAGATTCAGAATGACACACATAGTGGCCAAGCTCGTTGTAAGAAAGAAAAAAAACTAAAAGCACACTGCAATGTTTAAAAACTTCTGCCAAAACTGGAAATCAACTACAAAATACCCCAAAGTCTTCTGATATCAAAGAGAAAACACAATTGATTGCTTTTAGTTTAATGCAGAAATTTAGTCAAAGAGTTTGGGACCATCATCTCCTCAGCAGTCTACTAAAACGCAGAAAAACAGTTACTATAGTGCCATCTTTATAACTTGCATTTAAAGCTGTATTTACCTGAATTTTAAAGCAACCATGGACAACAACAGTATCCAGTGCTTCATGTTGGAGGTACTGGATACTGCAATGGCAATATGCCCTGATAACATTCCAGCAATTGTACTGAAGACCTGTGCTCCAGAACTTGTCGCTCCCCTAGGTAAGCTCTTCCAGTACAGTTACAATATTGGCATCTACCCAACAATGTGAAAAATTGCTCAGGTGTGTCCTGTAGATAAAAAGTAGGACAAATCCAACCTGATCAATTATCACCCAATTAATCTATTCTTGATCATCAGTAAAGTGAGTGATGGAAGGGGTCACCAACAGTGCTATTGAGCAGCATCTGCTCAGCAATATCTTGCTCAGTGACACCCAGTTTGGGTTCCACCAGGATCACTCAGCTCCTGACCTCATTACAACCATGGTTCAAGTATGGACAAAAGAGGCGAGATGAGAGTAGTAACAAATCTCACAAAATCAGGTTGAAGTCTAACAGGTTTATTTGTAATCATGAGCTGCTCCTTCATCAGGTGAGTGGAGAGATAGGTTCACAAACACGGCATACATATGCAAAAGTACAATTGCAAGATAATTACAGATTGGCATTTGAAGCATGGTTGGAATGGAGTCTTTACAGGTAATCAAGTCTTTGCAGGCTGAGACAGTGCAAGTGGAGAAAGGGATAAACACAAGTTTAAGAGGTGTGAATAGTCTCAGGCCAGAACCATTAGTAGGATTTTGCAAGCCCAGGCGAAATAACGGAGGTTACATGTAGTGTGACATGAACCCAAGATCCCAGTTGAGGCTATCCTCATGCATGTAGAACTTAGCTATTAGTTTCTTCTCAGCGAATCTGCATTATTATGTTTCCTGAAGCCCGCCTTGGAACACACTCCAAAGATCGGAGGCTGAATGCCTTTGATTGTTGAAATGCTCCTGACTGGAAGGGAACACACAGGCATCAAGTCTCCACAAAGATGTAAGAAAGCAAAAAATGCATGAGGATGGCCGCAACCAGATTCTTGGATTCATGTCACACTACATGTGAACCTCATCATATGGCCTGGACTTGCAAAATCTGACTAACTGTCCTGGCTGGAGACAATTTATACCTCTTTAACCTGTGATTATCCTTCTCTCTACTCTCACTGTCTGTACTTGCAAAAACTTGATTACCTTAATGGCTCATATTCCAAGCATTCTTCACATTCCAATCTGTGATTATCTTGCAATTGTGTCTTTGCCTAGATATTCCTGTGTTTGTGAACCTACCTTTCCACTCACCTGACGAAGGAGCAGCGCACCAAAAGCTTGTGATTCCAAATAGACCTGTTGGACTTTAACCTGGTGCCTACCCCAGGCAATGCCAGCATCTCCATATTGAGGTGAGAGTCATAGCTCTTGATGTCAAGGTCACATTTGACTGAGTGTGGCATCAAAGAGCCCTGGCAAAACTGGAATCAATAAGTATCAGGGGGCAAATTCTCCACTGGTTAGAGTCACATCAGCAGATGGTTGTGGTTGTGGAGAATCCATTGTCTCAGCTCCAGGACATCTCTGCAGATGTCCCTCAGGGTAGTGTCCTAGGCCATAAATGACCTTCCCTTCACCATAGAAGCGGAGATGTTCACCGATGATAGCACAATGTTCAGCATTATTCGTGACTCCTCAGATCATAGAATCATAGAGTGACATCAATGCACAAGGAGGTCACTCAGTCCATCAAGCCTGCAATGACAACAATCCCACCCAGGTTCTATCCCAGTAACCTCATATATGTGCCCTGCCAATCACCCTGACACATTAAGAGACAATTTAGTGTTGCCAATCATCCTAACCAACACATTATTGGACTGTGGGAGGAAACCCATGCAGGCACAGCGAGAACGTACAAACTCCACATGGTTAGTAATCTAAGCCGGGAATCGAACGTGGGTCCCTGGCAGTATGAGGTAGCAGTGCTAACCACTGTGTCACCGTGCTGTAGAGCAATCCATGTTCAAATGCAAAAAAAACTCGACAATATCCAGGCTTGGGCAGACAAGTGACAAGTAACATTCATGCTACGCAAATGTCAGACAACAGCCATCGCCAATATGAGATACTCTAATCATTGGCTCAACGTTCAATGGCATTCCTATCACTGAAGCCCCCAGTGTCAACATCCCTGTGGTTACCATTGATGAGAAACTCAACTGGACTCATCCCATAAACATAGTAGCTACAAGAGTAGGTCAGAGGCTAGGAATATTGCAGCAAGTAATTCACCTTCTGACTCCCCAAAGCCTGTTCACTATCTGCAAGGCACAAGTCAGGAGTGTGATGGAATACTTTCCACTTGCCTGGATGAGTGCAGCTCCAACAACACAAGAAGCTTGACACCATCCAGGACAAAAGTAGCCCACTTGACTGGCACCACATCCACAAACATTCACTTCCTTCCACACAAAGGCTCAGTAGCAGCAATGTGTACTATCTACAAACTGCACTGCAGCAATTCACCTAAGGTCCTTAGACAGCACTTTCCAAACCCAAAACCACTTCCAAGTAAAAGGACAAAGACAGCAGATATATGGGAGCACCACCACTTGCAAGTTGCCTTCTCAGCCACTCACCATCCTGACTTGGAAATATATCACTGTTCCTTCGCAGTCAGTGGATCAAAATTCTGGAATTCTCTCCCTAACAGTATCAAGGGTCAACCGACACTACATTGACTACAGTGATTCAAGAAGGCAGATCACCACTATCTTCTCAGGGGCATCTAGGAAGGGGCAATAAATGCTGGCCAGACAGCGACATGGATATACCAAGAATAAGTTCAAAAAATCGTTATTTCCAGACCAATTTGAACAGAATACAACTCAATTTTGGGGACTTTGGCAGAAAAGATTCTTAAGATGCTTGATAGCTTTAGGATTAGTTAAAATACAGATGCTGAACAAGTGAATACACTACTTTATTCAGTGGGTCCAAGAGCCAATTATCTATTGTGATGCAAGGAATAAATAAATCCTCAGATAAATCTCATGAAGGTCTAAAATCGTTTGATACATTTTTCAATTTACGAAGCAACAACATTTTAAGACAGTGAAATTCAACAAACTTGTACAAAGGACTGGAGAACTGATTAACTCTTATACAGACAGGTTGAAGGCTGTAACTCCCTGGACTTTAAGACAGAACTGGTAGGGGAAGATATAGTGTTAGACAGGCTGATTATGCCTTTTCAAACATACTACAGGTCAAGAGAGATCTGATACTAGAAAAGGACATTAAAATAGTCAAACAGACCTAAATCCACCAACAGCATCATTTTATGTGACAAAATTAGGCCGAAGTACAGAGCAACCTCAATTATCCAGTTGATAAAGCAACAAAGGATCAGATAGATTCCAAGCCAAAGAAGGTAATACCAAAACCAATCACAAGAGGATGGGCAACCAAATTAGCGCTGTAGAGCAAAATGACTTCACAGATAAGAGCAACGTCCATCAATCTTAGTGCAAAGTTTCAACTGCAACCATCTCGGACACTTCCAAAATTTGTGAAAACCAACACACCCAGAAGGGCTGAGGATCCTATAGTTATGTTTAATCAATAAAGATTTATGTTCAACTATACAAGTCTCAGAACCACTTCTTGAGACCTGCTGAACATATAACATACAATAGGCCAGATCAGGTAAGGATGGCCGATTTCTTTCCATAAAGGGCATTAATGAACTAGGTGGAATTTATAATGTTTTCACTAACTATTCATATGCAACTAGAAATTGAATTGATCATTATACAACACTGCCATTACAGAAATATTTACAATAACATTAAAAAACAAATATAGCAATATTCTCCAGAACAAGGTTTTCCTATTTGTTTCCTTTGAGTAAATCAGAGAGACGTTTTGAATAAACAGGAAACATTATTGTCCTTTATAATATTCATTAAAAAACGCAGGCTACCCATAATACGAGAAAATCCATAACTTGTCTCTCACATCTGGAAAGTGGCCATTTAATCCTCAAAGTGCCCACAGAACAAAAGCACCAAAGGGCTGAAACCTCCAGCGGGTGTTGGGATCTAAGTGTTCAAGTCCATCTGCTTGTATAATTCTTCCAGAGGCAGCCACTTAGCGGTCTACCTTTGGGAGCCCTTCCCCATTAAGAAGGACAGGCGGGAGGGCCTCTTCAGGAGTGCCTGATACTGTGTTTGGCGTAAAGCCTCAGTGGGAAAAATGGGTGCTGCTGATGCATAAAGAGTACTGTTGGAGTGCTGGAAATGAAGGTACCATCTGACCATCTTAAAAGTGAGACGACAGCTGCCAGGCCATCATCTGTGGGGAAGTCCCTCTATTAGATGATGTGCAGCTGTGGCCCACTGAGTCCTAGAAGAGTGGTGTTTTAGAGGGAATCTTACTGACCTGATGTCAGCTATTTCCATGTGATAGATAGACATTGGTTTTAGAGGCGAGCCTATGTGGCACTGTAAAATTTGCAGATGTGAAGAGTTGAACACGGTGAAATTATCAGCAATGTTCTAATTTTAATCTTGTGACGGAGGGGAAGCTATTAATGAAGAAGTTACATAGGTTGGGCCTAAGACTCTTTGTTAAAAAGCTCCTCTAATGATATGCTGGGATAGTCATGACCTTCCTTTGGCAAGCACAACTATCATCCTTTGTTCAGGTACAACATTAACTACTGAAAGTTTTTTTTTGCTTAAAACCCCATCGACCTATTTTGTTAGTGCTAGATTGCAATCTAATTTTCTGTCAAGCATGTGTCAAGAAAAAGGGGAAAATCCAATTGAAACTCCTCAACTAGTCTGCATGCCTGAACGAATACAGAAAGATAAATTTCTGGCTTGCTGTCAAAGCATAATTCAGGTGTTGCAAATTGGCCGCACATTTTCATTTCCATTGAAATCAGATGAAAGACCATTGATCTATATAAAGAAATTGCTGATCCACAACACATTTTTTACACCTGAGCAGCATTGAAAATTTACCACAATATTTAAACCCAGATATTCAGGCTTCTGGGTAGTCAGAGATCAAATGTAACCCAGAAGATTCATCATGGGACTTATCAAAAGTCCCAGCACAAAGGCTCTGTGAGAATTACCCAAGAAGTTTTAAGTTCCAATTGGAAATTCTATTGATCCTTGGGACTGTCCAAAAAAGTTTCCAACAAAGATCGTTGACATCGGGGGATTGAGGCCCTCCCAATGGATCCCCTTTATCATCTTTTTCATGATCCCACCTTCAGGGTGCCAGTTAACACTGCCAGGTGGGCAATACCAGCCACGACCCCAACCACCAGGACTTCAATGGCCTTCTTGCCAGCTTCCTCTTTCATGACCCCCTTGGCATCTACTTTAATTCTTATAATTATAAATCCATTTCGCCACCATAAAATAGAAACTAGCTTATAAAAATGAAAAAAAAGATACACTAACACTTTACTTAATCAATTTGTTACTGCTGCAATTTGTTTTGTCTCATGAGACATACCATGGTCGATCACAATATTTGCCTGTTGACCTCTTTGCTTCGATTCCTAAATTTTTGGAATCACCTGTCACACATTCTACTCGAGGGAGATTTTGTGGCTCAGAGATAGCATTCCTACCCCAGGCCAGGGAGACTGTGTTCAAGTCCCACTTCAGGATGGCCACGGAATGTGCATGCATTATTCAGTCAAACATGAATCCTTCCAAAACATGCACTGGCAGTGATAAGAGCAGGCAAGCTTCCTGGTCAGTTATACTGTAGAAGGCAATGGCAAACTACTGCATTACTTTGCCAAGCATGATGGGCCATTTCAATAGAAGTCTATTCCAATTCCAATTCTCTGCCTATTTCCATAGCTAGTAGTTCCCTGAACAGGTTGCTAGTCTGTTTACGGTTGTCAATAATCTTTTAGAACACGGTATTGTGAGAAGGACGATGTTATATTCTTTTACTCTATGAATAAAATGAGATTGGCTTTTGCAAATGTGATACCTTTATGTGATATTACAATTGCAATTGCTGATTGTTCAAAGCATCACAGTAATGTAATGCAACGTAGTAAAACTCATCCATATTGCATTGTCATGATTGATGTACATAAATAGTTTTGAACACGTGCTCTGTTAGCTATAATAAAACCTGGGCTTTAACAAACTTATAGCGCTGATAGCATAGGAATTTTGAAATATTAGAATATCGTGGCTTGCTTAAGCTAATTACATCAACCTCCAGTAATTAGCTAAATTGATGTTTTAGTTTGCTAGAAATAATTATGAGGCTGAATTAAACCTTAATAAGATTATCTAGATGTACATTGTCAGCTGTGGCTCAGTTGGTAACACTCTTGCCTCTGAGTTCAAGGGCTCGGTGCAAATCTGACGTGAGGATTTGATACTAAAATCATGACTGACACTCCAATACTGAGAATGAAATGTTAAATCAAGGCTCTCTCAGGTAGATGTAAAACAGCCCTATGTTAAAGAGCAGAGGACAAATTATCTGTCCCTTGGTTAATGTTTATTCATCAAAGTCACAAAAACAGATTACCTGATCATAGAGTCACAGGTTAGTATTTTTTGGGTGGCAAGGTTTTCTGTCCCTCTAACTGTACAGTGAATATATCATCACCAATCACAGTAGTTCCACAGTCATTTAGCACTAATTGGAGTGTTAATTGGCTGGAGATAGGGCTTCCGCTCTATACTAGGATGGAAGCCTTGTCTCGGGGAGTTGTCAATCAATCTAATTGATGGCAGTTTTGGGTCACACCCAAAGGAAACCCACACATAAACACAGAGAACATGCAAACTCCACACAATCAGTCACCTAAGGTCCGACTTGACCCCGGGTCTTTGGTACTGTGTGGCAGCAGTACTAACTAATGTGCCATCTTGCTGCCCCTCCTTAATTCTAACACTATTCAAATTGATATTAGGGTAAGGAAATTCCCTGTGCATCACCACTCTATAGTTTTTGCTCACTGCTGTGATTTCTCTGCAGATTTATCATTATCACATTCCTATTTGTGGGAGTTTGCTGCTTGCAAGTTGCCTGTCACAGTTCCTAAATTACAACAATGACTATACTTCAAAACTGGCTGTGAATTGCTCTGAGAAGTCCAGTGATTGTAAAACGCAGTATATAAATACGAATCTTTTCAATTAGCATTTACAAAATTTAAAAATATACTTGCTGCTTACACTGCACTTTTCAGCATGGTAATAATTGGCCAGAAAAAATAACCAATGCCTTAAATATTTTCTTCAGAAATGCAGATCTTACACTGTTGATGCGCACTGCCTTTTAGTAATAATGATACTCCACTGACTATTTTTGATTTTCCTGAACCATCACACATTTAGTCTGTACTTAACATCCAATTCATGCAGATTGGATTTGACTCTCAATTATCCAGGATCTTTTTCTGGAGATGACATTCCAAATACAGCTGAGATAAAACACATCAAGGTTTAAAATGGGTCCGTTCAGCCCCACTGCCACTTCATCAAGGAACGATATAATTCACTGATGTCTCGGCCTAGCCTAACATATGTTCTATTCACAGCCCGTGTCACTCTTCATTTGTAATTATTTCTCTTTTACTCTGTCTTGTAATGCTTTGCCTTGTTGAAGATAAATACCAAAAGGCTAGAGAGTTTGACAGTGTGATGACCTGTTCTAGGGTGTTAACCCCCTGTCGAGGTTTCATTTTCACAGAGGATACTGATGACAGTACATCAATTCAAGCATCATGCCTTGAATTAGAGATTATTAATTATCACTTGGTTGCAGTATGCTTGAAGAAATACCATTCCATTTAGAAAAGGAAATAGATAGAATAATGTAAAAAAGTCTGATTCCATCTGTTTGTTTATGAACCAAGATATTAATTTTTATGTCCTTGAAGTTGCTAGTTATGATCCTGCATTTATTTTGGCTTGTAGTAACCAGTGCAAAACAAAATAATGCAAACTGAAATGTTCCATCTATCTCCTGACCTTTTGTTTTCATGTTCATGAAATTAATCCTAACTTAAGCAATAAATTATTCGGACAACAAAATGCAATATTTATTATTAGTAATTTTAATATAAAATATTTGTGCAACATTGGTCACCTAAAGAACAGACTTGACTGGAGCAATAACCATTTACTTCAAAACAAAGTTTAAAGAATGTGAGCAAGATTCTCCAGCCATTGATGTCAGCAGAGTTCTCCTGTCCCGCTGGAGATTTGGCTGAGTGCCATATTCTCCGTCTTCTCTGGCAGCAGCAGTGGGACGTGAATGGCTGGAGAATTCCGGCCTTTGCATACCTCAGCGTTACACAGTAATTCAAAAGGAAAGAAAACTTCATGCAATAGAAATACACAGTGGTTAGCACTGCTGCAACACAGCGCCAGGGACCTGATTTTGATTCCCAGCTTAGGTCATTGTCTGTGTGGAGTTTGCACATTGTCCCCATGTCTGTGTGGGTTTCCTTTGGGTGCTCCGGTTTCCTCCCACAGTTCAAAGATGTGTGGATTAGGTGGATTGGCCATGCTAAATCTCCTTAGTGTCAGGAGAATTAGCGAGGGTAAATGTATGGGGTTCTGAGGATAGGGCCTGGATGGGATTGTGGACAGTGCAGACTTGATGGGCCGAATGGTTTCATTCTGACTGTAGGATTGTATCATTCTATGATAATGTGAACTTAAATAAAAGAAGTGTCACTATCTCAATACTACAGCTTTAAAAACGTACGTTATAAATGCAGCTCTACTTTTCATTTCCTGTCAAAAGTTCCCTCATTTTACAAAATACTTAAGTTTCATTCACCATTCTGGGATCAACAAGAAAGATATGGCACAGCTCTCTGGAATTTCCTTTCCCTTTCCTTTATATTCCAGCAATTCCTCCAAGGTAAAATTTAGTGCCGATCCTTCCATTAGCTTTTTAGCTTGTTTACAGTTTATTTGAATCAGGTTACTTATCAGTTTCTCATTAAGGTTGCTGCTACAAATCTCAACATCTCCCCACCTTCCCTATCATATTCTATAGTTAAAACTTTAATTCCTAAAATTAAAAGTTATACTCTAACACACAAGAATTATGAACTAGATTTTCACAACAGCACCAAGATTAGAAAGTGGACCAGAGACCACTGTGATTAGCTTTGCTTGGGGAGGGCTGAGATATTTCGTCATTTGTATTTTTTCTCACAATATGAATGACAGTCTTAAGTTTATTTTTGTTGTTCCAATGTGTTGGTGTGGACCTTCCACTTGAGGCACTGCAGACCTTATGATAACTGTACCCTCCATAATACTGTTGGGTAGGAAGTATCAGGATATTGACCCAATGTGTGGTGCTCATGGCCTTCCAATCTTTATTTTCCTGCTGATTGAAGTTGCAGGACCAAGCACAGGGACCCCAGAAAGCCATGCACTCTTGCTAATGGAAGAGAGTGCGCAAGTTTCAGGATTGAAAAGATAAGACATTTTTAAAAAGTTTAATTGACTCCCACTCACTGGAGCAGAGTTAGAAGGTTAAATGGGCTAGTACTGAAGCTGCCCCTAACCACTGAAGACCACGGAGAAGTAATGTGCCTGTATAATATTTTGTCATTTTATGTTCCTTGATAATTTAATGCTGCAGTTCCTCTTTTTTTTCTTCTCTCCTAACCTCTTTATATTCTTTCTAATCTTGCACTTCTCTGCTGTCTATGTACTTAATATAAGTCTTTTTTCAAACTCTCAATTGTTACCTTATGTTTTTATTCCTGGGAATATTTGAGTTGCTCTTTCCTATAAACGGAATATATTTTTCCTGCATTCAATGGAACATCACTTTCAATGTTTCCAATGTTCTATGTTGCTACTTGTTGGCATTGTTCCCCAATTTATTTCCACAAATTCTATTCTCAACTCCTCAAAATCAGCTTTCCTCCAATTTACTAACCTTGTTTTCATCATTCTTCTGTCCTTCTCTATTATCACCTTAATGCATCACCTTATGCTCACTATTGCCTAGATGTTCACCTACTTTTACTTTTCTTATCTGCTCTGGTACATCGCCCATTACTAAATCCAATAGATCTTTTAACTATTGGGCGCAATTCACCCAACTGGTTCTAAATACTCCTGTCAGCAGGAAAACCAGAGTGTTTCCTGCTGATGTTAACAGCATCTGTCAGATGGGATTCATCCACTTATCCATTTAAATCTATGCATGCTGCCAAACATGCTGGCCAGCCCAGCTTTACAGAAATTTCGGAGCACTTTTAAATGGCAGCTCAATTCTCAGGCCCAGGACCCCTCCACACCATCTCCCCCTCCCCACTAATGGACATGGTGACCCCCACTTACAAAGGGAGCACCCACAAACTCTCAGTTCCAAGGGGCACTCTCCTCATACTACACTTCCCTTCCCACATTATGTAGATATAAGGGTGACCTGACACCCCAGCCAGACGCCTCACTCCCCCTGCACATTCTGAAATGGAGTCTCCTCAGGCCCCCCTGCAAGCCCTGCCTCTTGGCAGTGTCCACCTGTCCACCAGAGGCACATAAATTCAGCCCCAGGTTTTTTACTCAAGTGCTACCTCCCTTCCACAATTAGGTGATCTATAGACAACACTTGTTAGTGTGATGGATCCTTTATTATCATTTATCTCTATCCATATGGATTCTATTTTTGCCTTTCTGATGGCTATGTCCCTTTATTCCACTGTCATTGTTATCCCGCATAAATACAACTACTCCACCTTCCTGTTTTCCATCTCTACTTTTCTAAATATGTTATACCTAGCAATGGTTCCTCAATAGTGACCCTAAAGTCTTTGGACAAATGTAATTCCTTCAATGACAATAAGAGTTTAGACGTTTCAGGTTACATTTTTAATGGATGTAATAGCAGAGATTTCTCAATATCAATATATCTTTTGTCCTGGCTCAAGTGAAACAATCGTGAATAAGGTGATCTCTGACATTCATGACATACTGAAGAGATATTTGTGCCTTGTGTCCAGACACATTGCTGTATGGCTGGATGACATCAGTGCTTTATTGCCACTATTTCAACTTTCACCTGCTTTTCCATCCCTTCCATCTCTTCTTTTAATGAACTGCCTCCATCCAAGACCTCATTGTCCTCAATGTCCACACACCTATGGAAGGTTATCTTAAGAAAAGCACAGAAAACCTCCATAATTTTGGAGGGTATTAGAATGCATGTCTGACCAATCCAAGTACTAAAATTGCATCCTCAGAAACCCAATGGCCTCTTAATGCTTTTTTTATTGATTAGATGGCTTGGTTGTAGCATTGTCTCTGGGTCTGGTTCTCATAGAGAAATGACTAGACATCTGTTTAAGTGATAATATCCTTTGACCTGAAAAATCCAACTGTACTGTTTGAGTGGGTAGGATGAAGAGCTATAGCACCCTGGATTGGCAGAGGATGAAAGAATTATGGCAGCTTCCAGGAAAGCGAGTGCACACATGGCAGAAGTTCTTGTTGTGATCTCAGATCAGTTAAATGTTGAGGGAGGGCAAGTTCTTTCTATTGCTGAATTTCACTACACGATCATTGGCTGCCTTCATGCCAATTGGCTGCAACCAATAATAATCTGCACCTGGGGATGGCAGCAAAGTCGTTTATGCTTATGAGGTCTCATCTATCATGAGCTGAATGTACTGTACAGTCTTATCAAAAAGGGAACCTGTGAAATGTAGTGGTGTGCAGCAACACGTGAAATGCCATCTCAGTCTGTGGCTAAAACTTGGAAGGAAAGGAAAACGAGGAGATTTATGGCCATACTGACTTTGAAGACAACTAGCAGAATGCGGCAATTACTATGGTGTGACAGGGCTTTGGCAATGAATTTACAAATGGTTAATGGGCTGTGCTTTGACGTTCACCTCTTGTAGGGACTTTTGTTCCAGTATTTCATTTCTGGTAAGTATTTCATCAATACAGTTCTGGCTGAGACTTAAAGCTTGGTTCATTTCATTTGGTTTATCAGTGCTTACCCCTGCATAGGTTTCACTGCTATTCTTGTCATCTCCACAAAGATTACCTGTTTTCAGGTGGGTTACATAGAATATAGAACAGTACATCACAATACAGGCTCTTCAGCCCTCAATGTTGTGCCAAGCTATGTTCAAACCCATATCAAGCTATCCCACTTTCTATCATTCTGATGTTACCTCCCTTTTTTCTTTACAATCCAATTCCTGTGGTGGGAGTGGGTTGTAATTCAGGTTTAAGTCCTGTACAGTGTTCTGAATTCACTTCTGATACCTCTGCTTTAGTAGACTCTGCCTTAAACATTTATCTCCTTTTCCAGTTTTCTTTCTTCTTTGGAGAGATTCCTCCCTTTCCCTTCTCTTTTTTATCTCCATTTCTCCTTCTTGTCACTCATTTTCAAATGTTTCAAGTTCGAACAATGCCTGTCTCTGTGCTGACTATTCTTGCCAATTCCACTTCTTTTCATGGTCATTTGACATAATGTTCTGGCTATGAGTTGCAATATTATACAAAACCTAATCACTCTTTTAACTCTTTGGGGAACAAAAGTTTTAAATCCTCAAAAGTAGCTTCCTCTTCTTCTAGAAAAGCACTGGCATCAAAAGTAGATATTTCTCCAGTTCGGTAATACAGACTCAAGAAAATCCTTTTGCAGCTTTTAAAATTGGTTTTGAAGGAACAATTTACTTTCGTCACTCGAATTTTTTTTTATCATCTAATAGGAACAATCTTGGCAAGGAGCATCAAATTTTGTTATGATTGGGCGAGGAGGAATGAATTCTCTAGCCTGTTATCATCTGAATAGCAGCCTCAAAGACAAGGAGCTGTGCCCAGCTTGGACAACTGGCCCCATCTTCACTGCTTCCACTGGAAATTCTGTTCCATTGCCTACAAGATCGATTAATCTCTGAATGTCTTTCTCATCGTGTGAAGTCAACTTCATCAGAAAAATGAATTATCCAGCATTGGTTTGCAACTGATTGATCTTCAGAAAGTCATTGGACTTTTAATCTGGATTCTAGAACCCACAAGAAACAATAATATTTCTTTTCTCAGTGATTTCTGTCCTGTAAATATTTCACTGTATGAATGCAAAGGATGCAAGGACCCTCCTTCCATGCTTTGAATTTATGAACTAAAAATTTCACTCAAAATTTTGTACAAATTTGGGCAGCATAGTGGCACAATGGCTAGCATTGCTGCTGCACAGCTCCAGGGACATGGGTTTGATTCCCGCTTGGGTCACTGCCTATGTGGAGTTTGCTCGTTCACACTATGCCTGCTTGGGTTTCCTCCCATAGTCAAAAGGTATGTGGGTCAGGTGCATTGGCCATGCTAAATTGCCCCTTAGTAGGGATGCGTAGATCAGAGGGATTAGCGAGGTAAATATGTGGGCTTACAGGGTAGGGGCTGGGTGAGATTGTGGTTCGTGCAGACTTGATGGGCTGAATGGCCTTCTTCTGCACCGTAGGGTTTCTATGATTCTATGAACTATCCCTTTTGAGTTCATGCTATTTTAAGTTTGTTGTGGGGTTATTAACAGAAATTGGATCAAATCAGAATTAAAGGGTTGAGAAATAAGCTTATAAGCAAATCAAAAGCACACATTTATGGATAGGTGGTGAAAGGAGAAATTAGTGCTATTTAAATTACTGCCCCTCTGTTCACAACAATTGCTAAAGGGAATATAGCAGACTCAGAAATGTTAGGAAATTTAAAAAAAATTCAATAATGCACTTCATAGGATGTTTGTTACAAAACTTCAGAGAAAGGAATAATGGAAATATAATAGCATCAATAAAATGTCGACTGAAAACAAGGTAAATGACTGTTTCTCAAATTGTAGAAGAGTTCAAAATTGTAAGCCTCAAGAGATAATGTTATCTATGTTCACTGATGTTTTGTGTACCTGCCCCCTTCTGTCCTCCATTAATTTTTGAAAGATGAAGGAAAAGGGAAAGCTCTTTGAAAATTCTCATTAATTTTGCCTTTCCAGTGACCAAGGAACTAGGGCATTGTATTTTTGGATCCTGAGATTTATAAATGCAGACGTGCACAGTGCCCCAAAATTTAGCAGCCACTTAAGTTTGCAAGCATCGGCTGCAAAGATACAGGGGTCAATAAGAGCATAATTAGATTAAAGATCCTCCCATTTATTCCTCCTGAAACTCCTGAGTCATGGGTGGCTGAGGGGAGCTCTGAAGAAAAATTATACTCTTCTTCCACTGCAACCCTCTGATTCTACTGCAGCCAAGTGCCTTGCTTTGCATAGCCTTTAAAGGCCAATACTTTAAATTAGTTGTTGTGCCTCAGATTGTTGAAAAAGTAGGCAACAGTTCTTTAGTAACTGGCTGCAACCAGTAATACAATTCTGAACTCCATGGGGCTCTCAGCATGTCATGTGATAAGCCATGAAAATATTTAAATTAGCACTGCAGGATTTGTGTATCAAAGCATGAAGTGCAATGACCCTGAATTCCAGTATCAACATTAAATCTCAGGAGAAGTCACAAAAATATATGAAGTGCATAAATGATAAAGCATGTAAGGGGCTGCTGTTCTGAGGCTATTGCTGAAGTACAATATGATTCAGTGCAGATGTATTGCTAATGCCACTAATCCATAAAGCTGACCTACAAGTCCTTGATCCGACAAATGAACATATAAAGGAAAAAAAAGGTCCAATTTCCATCACTGTCATCTTTCACCTTGGAGTACAAATTTGCACATAAATGTTCAAAAGCTAAGAGATGTAAAAAAGTGAAAAACATAAATTTGGATGAAATATTAAGGATGACATTTTCAGTTGACAGTTTCCCTAAAGCTGATTATCTTACAGAGAAAATGTTAAAAGAAAAGGTATTTAATACACTTCAGTTTCTCAAATAAAAGGCAGCTTAATTTTTAAAGTAAGGATTTTATGATCATGCATGATTATTTAATCATCCTGCCTACCACTGTTTTTCGGACAACTAAAATAAACCATTAAGCAGGATGTACAGACGTGAAGATTTGCTCAAAGTGCTTCATCTTCTTACCAGACAGACAGGTGATGCACCCAGCAACAGTCACCAGGACCAATTTTCATTCATGAAAACCAGCATTAATAATATGAAATTAAAGGCATCAAAATGAAGCCTGTGCTCTACAGCCTCTCTTTCCTTGGTGACTGACTACTGCCATTTTGAAAATAGCGTAGACTTAGCATGCCAGAGCTACTAACTGTCACAGTCAGTGACCTTCTTACATAAACAATTCAGGATCTTAATGATGCAATTGAGGACTGATTGTTACTCAAGTGGTAACTGCTGTAGTTATCATGATATGATCTGCACAACAAAGTCCAAGAAGGAGAAACCTTGAGGAATGAGAATCAGATACTCAAATAAGTACAAAGATGAAATAGTGGGTGAAAGAGAAGACGTGTTTAATTGTTGATTAAGTACATACTTCAAAACAAAAAAATAATGAGGAACATTGAAACAAAATGGGGAGAAAGTCTGAGAGAGCACAACAACAGTGAATCGGATTAACTGCACTTTGAAGACAGTTCATGATAAAAGACAAGTTCAGGGATGAAGGAAATTTACTGAAGGGGGAGAATCATGTTAGATCATATAACAAATGGGAGCCATTAAGGAAGAACATAGGAATTTGGTGTAACTCATTGAATATTTGGAGACTCAGTGAAAACAGCACGGGCTCAAAGTGGAGAGAAAAAAGGAAAAAGAAATGAGATTTTCCATTGGGAGGCAGTAGAGTAGTGGTATGGTCACTAGACTAATAATCCAGAGACACAGGGCAAGATCTGGAGACCTGGGTTCAAATCCCATCACAACAGATGGTGAAATTTCAATAAAAATCTAGAATTAAAAGTCCAATTGATGACAATGAAACAATTGTCAATTATTGTAAAAACCCACTTGGTTCACTATCAAAGAACAAAAAACAAGACAGCACGGGAAACAGGCCCTTCGGCCCAACAAGTCCAATTAAACACGTCTTCTCTTTCATCCACTATTTCATCTTTGTACTTACTTGAGTATCTGATTCTCATTCCTCAAGGTTTCTCCTTCTTGGACTTTGTTGTGCAGATCATATGATAATTACAGCAGTCACCTCGATATTCCCACTTCTACTCGTGATCCTGGTCTATGTTTATAGATCTATGTAGTGAAACCAAATTTGCAAGACAATTTAGGGAGATTTTGTTTTGCCAATAAGAGCACATCCTTGGGATATTGGTGGAAACAGCAGCACCCACAGGAAACCCACACAAGCACGGGGAGAATGCGCAAACTCCCACAGACACAGGCCCAAATCCATGTATCTGCACAGCACAGCGATAGTCACTGAGCTGTTGCCCATCAAATAGTCTAGATCAAACGTACACTAACGACGTGAAGCACTAGGATACTCTCAAAAAATTCAAGAGCAGCCCTCTCACGACCCATCACGTGTATGCCCCTTGTTAGTCAACAAGGCGGACTGAAGTACCTGTAGGATAAAACAAATACATCAATATCGACAATTTACACACTTCCCAGGGAACTCCCAAGGCTCATGATCCCTATTTTAAATCAGTTTTCTATATCCCTCCATTCCCATTCTGTTCATGTGCCCATCTAAGTATCTCTTAAATAACTCCAGAGTGCCTGCCTCCACCACTTTATGTGGCAGCGCTTTCCATACCCCCACCACTCTCTGTGTGAAAAAACTCCCTCTAGCATCCAAATTACACCTTACCCCCCTCACCCTAAGCCCGTGACCCCTCGTGCTATTTGAGTCCATCCTAGGAAAAAGCTTAACCCTTTTTACTCTATCTATACCCCTCATAATCTTGTACACCTCTATTAGATCTCCTCTAAGTCTACGTTTTTCCAAGGAAAACAGTCTCAATTTGCCTAATATCTCCTCATAACTCAGACCTTCCATACCAGGCAGCATCCTGGTAAACTTAATCTGCACTCTCTCCAGAGTCTCCACGTCCTTCCGGTAATAAGGCCACCAGAACTGGACGCAGTATTGCAAATGAGGTCTAACCAACATTTTATACAATTGCATCATTAAAAGCCAGCTCTTGTACTCTATACCCCTTCTTATAAAGGCTAACATACCATATGCTTTCTTCACAACCTTCTCTACCTGCTCTGCCATCTTCTTGTGCACCTGCACCCCCAGGTCTCTCTGCGTTTCTATACTCTTAATAGGTCTACCCTTTATCATATACCTCCCCCCTACATTCTTTCTCCCAAAATGCATCATCTCACATTTATCAGGATTGAATTCCATCTGCCATCTTTCTACCCAAGCTACCAGCCTATGTCCTGCTGTATCGCCTGACAATGCTCCTCACTATCTGCAAGTCCAGCTATCTTTGTATCTTCTGCAAATTTGCTGATCCTTACCCATTCTGGCCTACATGTGACTCCTTACACACAACAATGTGGTTGACTCTGAAATGCACAATAAAAGCTGTCCCAGCCAATGACACTTATATTACAGCTTACAGGATGGAGACCAGCACGATGGCCATGCCAGGGGGTTTGGAGGCAACTGAAGCCCCTGGGTGGTCAGTGGCAGTTCACACTTGGTATCCTGTGCATCATGCAGGATTGTCAAAGTCATGGAGATGGTACAGGGAAGATTTACCAGGATAAAACAAGAATGCAGAACAATTTAAAGATAATAAAAAAATAAAGAAAACAGAACAGAGCTATGTGGAGAGATTGGTGTAAATATGTCAATGGCAGTACAAAGACAGCGGGCCTGAGTGAGGATTACGACCAGAGGTATTATGCATGGGAATCTTGCAGAGGTGCAGCCTGAAGGGAGTTCATCCCTAGAGATTGGGAAAACTTGGAGTTCTGCTAAATGTGATGGGTGCTTAAAATTCTGCAATCTTTTGTGCTTGTTACACCAATACCATGCAAATTGCATTTAAAAAAAATCACAACAGAGCAGAAACTTCAGGCCAATTATTTCAAAGGATTTTTCAGTCACTTTATACATTGTCATGATTGACATATCTCTCCTTTGTGGTCTCGTGAAGGGATAGCTCATGATCTCATGACAGTATATGAGAAGGAGCATCAGACATAAACACTGGGAATGCAGTTAGAAACAATTGTGCAAGTGAGCAAAAGAGTTAGTTGACCAATAGAAGAGTAGATGATGAGAGCAAGCAGTGGCTTCAAAGAGGCAATGTGCATAAAAACAACAATTAATAGAGCTTATGGCACTGTTGTTCCAGTTTCTTGTGGAAATATTTCTGGAATATAGATGACAACATCATATCTGTAGAAATATAATGGTTTTCTCACAGCTGACAAGCCACACAAGTGTTCTAAAAATAAAGCTCCAAGTAAGCTTGTCGCCAGCCATTATTGGTTTAATAAGCATACTTTTCAGAAATATTTGACAGTTTAAGGACAACTAATTTTTAAGTAGTATAATTGTCATTTTCGAAGTTTCAATATATTTTCTCAACCTTATTTAAAGTTGAATCATACAGTTGTACAACATAGAAGGTGACTATTCAGCCCATCAAGCCTGTGTTAACTTTTGAAAAGACTGTCTAATCCAGCCTTACATTCCATCTTTTTCCCTACAAACCTGCAAATTACTCCTCTTCAAGCTCATGCCTAAACTCCTTTGAAAGTATGCCCCAAAATAATCTTCTTCCACCATCCTTTCAGACGGTGCTAACCAGATCTTAACAACTCTATATATGAAAACATTTTCCTTGCTATGACAAGTGGCGTTCCTCAAGGATCAATTTTGGAACTTTTGTTTCTAACTGCAATCCCAGTGTTTATGGCTGATGCTCCTTCTCATAGGCTGTCATGAGATCATGAGCTATCTCTTCACGAGACCACAAAGGAGAGATATGTCAATCATGACAATGTATAAAGTAACTGAAAATTCCTTTAAGATAGTTAGCCTTAAGTTTCTGCTCTGTTGTGCTTTTTTTTTAATGCAATTTGCATGGTACTGGTGTAACAAGCACAAAAGATTGCAGAATTTTAAGCACCCATCACATTCAGCAGAGGTCAAGTTTTCCCAATCTCTCGGGATGAACTCTCTTCAGGCTCCACTTCTGCAAGATTCCCATGCATAATATCTCTGGTCATAATACATATAAATGTTTTGGAGGAAAATGTAACTGGTTTGATTAGTAAGTTTGTGGATGACATAAAGGCTTGCGGAATTGTAATGAGGATTGTCAGAGAATAAAGCAGGATATAGGTCGGTTGGAGACTTGGTGCAGAGATGGCAGATGGAGTTTAATCTGGACAAATGAGAGGTAGTGCATTTTTGAAGGTCTAATACAGATGGGAAATAGACAGCAAATGGCAGAACCCTTAAGAATATTGACAGGCAGAGGGATCTGAGTACACAGGTCACTGAAAGTGGCAATGCAGGTGGAGAAAGTAGTCAAGAAGGCATACAATATGCTTGCCTTTGTTATTGGACAACAAATTTTCTGAAATTGGGTACACAATATGGAAGCAGACTAAAACTGCACTCAGAACCTCCCCACTAAAGATCACAAGCGAACAGATCCAGACAAGCAGGCAAGAAACATGTTTTTAAAATGCACATGAGGGCTAGCACACTAAGGGAATCGGACAGGATGGCACCAAAAAGAAACTAAATTAAAGGTACATCCCCATTTAACCAAATCAGCACCTCTGATCTAATCAAATAATGCTCTACGGAGACACCTAAGGATTAATGTAACTAAGGAAGCCTCCCTAGCCCCACAGACTTCCTGAAGATCAGCCAAACACTCATTGTTCAAACCCTGGAGATTCTAGACCATTGATAAACCCATCAGATAGAAACAATTAATACACACTTAAAAGCATCAATACAATTCTTGAAAATGTTGAAACAGAATGGTCAGAGTCAAATACTGTAAACAAAACATTAACATTTGAATCATACAATGTGTCGAAGTTTGAGTATAACTGTAGCCCATCGCAGCGGGCCTTTAGAGTGCTTTTGGAATAGTTCTGCTTGTATGTCCTGACTGCACCCCCATCGACATTAAAATAAACCTGTACCACTGTTGAACCTGACTCTGAGTCTAAAGTGGTCGTGCCCAACCACTCGTGCTAACACCTTCATCATCTGGGACATTAAGTTTAGAAATTGGTATATCATGTTGCAGCTTTATAGAACCTTAGTGAGGCTGCACTTGGAATATAGTGTTCAATTTTGGTCACCATGCTACCAGAAGGATGTGGAGGCCTTGGAGAGAGTACAGAAAAGATTTACCAGGATGTAACCTGGTTTGGGGGGCATTAGCTATGAAAAGAGGTTGTAGAAACTTGGTTTGTTCTCACTGGTACAATGGAGGTTGAGGGGCAATTTGATAGAAGTTTGCAAGATTATGAGGGACAAAGACAGAATGAATAGTCAGAAGCTTTTCTCCAAGGTGGAAAAATCAATTATTAGGGGGCATAAGTTTAAGATGTGAAGGTTTAAAGGAGATTTACAAGGAAATTTTTTTTTGACTGCGTGGTAAGTGCCTGCAACTCACTGCCGGGGAAGGTGGTGGCAGTAGATAGGATAGTGACTTTTAAGTGGCATTGACAAATGCATGAATAAGGTGGGAATAGACAGATATGATCCCCAAAGAAGTGCACGGTTTTAGTTCATTCGGGCAGCGTGGTTGGTGTAGGATTGGACGATCGAAGGCCTGTTCCTGTGTTGTAATTCTTTTTGTTCTTTGTACTTCCCATCTAGTTCTTTTCCATCTTGTTAGTTTAAATCCATAACCTCTCGTTAGCAACCCACAGGATGCTCTGTCGTGCAGTGGTAGTGGCCCTACTACTGAACCAGAAGCCCTGGTCCAACACCAGAACTATGTTGGCTCAGAAGAAGTGTTCAACATGGTTCAGTAGATAATCAGCTCAGAAATCCTTCCACCGCTTCCCCCAAATGGTAAAAAACAGTATGGATATGAAGATATGTTAACAACAATCAACCCACTTTGCAGACGTAATACGTTCTCCCAACCTGCTCTATCAAATCCCTTAATTTTGAATACTTCTTTTAGGTCTCCCTTTAACTTTCTCTGCTTTAAGGAGAATAATCTCAGCTTCTCCCATCTCTCCATATTAAAATTCTACATTCTTGTTTTACTCTGGTAAATCTTCTCTGTACCATCACCATGACTTAACATCCTGCCCAGAATTGTATACTCTACTCCAGCTCAAGCCTAATGATGACCTTCTTGATTTTGTAAGTCAAAGTCCCATATGTTGTTTTAAAATATTAACTTGTTCCGCTCTCTTTTGCGATTATTTTTTACTATTAGGATTGCTACTTTATATACAATTTATGGTTGTTTTCAACTTCAGATTAGTAGTTTAAGCTGTAAAATGCTCACAGTTTTTCAAGGCTTTTAATATGGGAACAAAGGCAAAACATCCACTCCTGTGAAAGTTGACCAGTTAATGCCCAATTTGATTTTTGGAGAGTTGTCGAATCAAAAATGTTGCAAAGTCTTTAAAATTTTTGTGTGATACCAGAGTATTTGGGGCAATTTTTAAACTTTGGCAATCATGCAAAATTGGAAAAAGCAGATTGGCCATTTGCCAAATATTCCACCCAAGTTTCTTTTTTGTTGACTTAATGAAAAGCAAAATTGAGCAATAACAGAGAACCAACCTAATTTTTCCTATTTTACACACTGCCAAAAGTTATAAATACTCTTATAGTATAGAGAACTAATAGCTGGAGAATACCTGACACATGACTAAATAGCTAAATTTATAATGGGTATTTGCCACATTACTTTATGAGCAGTATCTTTCAGACTTATAGTAGCAAATACAAAATTATATTTTGCATATTGCCAGCTTTCTGATTTTCATCAGACAAACATGAAAACTGATCTAAAGCTTAGACATACATTTACCCACATTAATTTTTATGTCAATATTAACATCTCGAAATGCACTTTCTGCCCAAAAGGCATCCCCGGACCTGTGCAAAAGAGGTACTCTACCTCTCCATATAACTCTAGCAGCTTTAGACCTTTTCCTGAATCTTGGATGTGGTAAAAGTTGTGAGTAGTAGATTTGAGAGGTAGGGCTTTCAAAGTCATGTCTCCAGAACCATTGTGGATAAGCTGGAAATCCTCTCCATCTTTACAAGACTTTAGGTCAGATTGTATTCAGCAAAATTTCTCTAAACAATACATTTTGGAACATACCAGGGATCAGGCTATTAAGGATATAGTAATGTGCAATGAGAGGATTAATTAAAGATCTCTTAGTAGAGGATCCTCAAGGAAAGAGTGATTATAACATGACAGCATTTCATATTCTGTCTGACAGTGAGAAATGCAGGTCTATAACTAGTGACTTAATTTAAATAATGGCAGTTACAAGGGTATGGCAGCAGAGTTGGCTAAATAGAATAAAAAGTAAGATGGTAGAAATATATTCAATTGAGCAAGAAAGAGTACCAGGAGGATGCACCATCCATGGCTAACTAAGCAAGTTAAGGGTGGCATCAAATTGAAAGAGGTGTACAATAATGCGAAGAGTTGTAGTAGGCCACAAAATTGGGAATGCTTTAGAAACCTGCAAAGGGTGATAAAAATATAATTAAGAATGAGAAATTAGAATATGAGAGAAGACTAGCAAGCAATATCAAAACTCACAGTAAAGGCTTTTACAACAAAGAAAAAAGTGAGCATTCATCCCTTAGAGGGTGAGGGTGGGGAAACAACAAAATAACAGTGTCTTTGAACAATTATTTTGTATCTGTCTTAACAGCAGAAGATGGAAAAAGCATGGCTCTGCACCCCCTTCACTCCCATCGATCTCAGGCAGAGTGGCAGCGGATCCTCCTCCCTCTCACTGATCTCAGGCAGAGTGGCAGTGGACCTCACCTTCCCCCCTCACTGATCTCGAACAGAGCCCCCTACCCCTCCGCCATTGCCACCACCAACTGATCTCACGCAGAGAGCCATCAAATGCTCAGTACTTACTCCTCACCAACTGGAGTGCTCGAATTGGATTTTGTAGGGCATGTCTGTTTCGCTCTGATTTTGGACAGGCAAACATGGTGATAAAGGCGGGAGTGCCGGTAAGGTTGGGCGTGCACTAAGTCAATTTAAATAGATTCAAATTAATTTAAATCGCCGACATGCCCATTTCGGGCATGGTCCCAGTTGCGGCCATTTTCAGATCTTAGCAAGGGGAGAATCGGCATGGAGGCGGGCACGGATCATGCCACTCACCTCACGCCCAACTTTACCAAGTTTTCACATCTGAAAATGGATGCAACTTGATGACAAAATCAGACCTATAGAGCCTGCAAAGGCGATAGATACATGTTTATTGAAATTTATTTTATATAGCAAACAAACACAAATACAGATCCACAAAATGCTTGCATGTACATTCCAATGCGACTGGACACAGGGCTTCCTGTGGCTAGGGTACAAGACCGTGGCACCCGCAGTAGCAGCAGCCCCCTCCCACCACCCCCCCTCCCTCCCCCCAGCCACACACACACACACACAACACACACACCACACACACACACACACACACACACACACACACACACACACACACACACACACACACACACAAATCCCATCTAATTGCACTGGTAATGATGGTAATAATATAAAAAAGGCAGAGAAATACACTGGAGAACCAAATGAGTGCCCTTGCAGCGCAGGCTATAAACAGCTGAGGCTGCATAAGGCTCTAATCAGACCTTCTAATCAGGAGTATTGTGAACGATTTTGGGCTCCATATCTAAGAAAGAATGTGCTAGCCTTGGAAAGGTCCAGAGGAGATTCACAAGAATGATCCCTAGAATGAACAACTTGTCGTGTGAGGAACAGTTGAGGACTCTGGGTCTATACTCATTGGAATTTAGAAGGATCACAGGGGATCTTGTTGAAACTTACAGGCCTAGATAGAATGGGCATGGAGAGGATGTTTCCACTAATTGAAAAACTAGAACCAGACGGCACAACCTCAGGCTAAAGGGACGATCCTTTAAAGCAGAGACTTTTCCAGCCAAGAGCGGTGAATCTGTGGAACTCTTTGCCACAAGTGTTGTGCAGGCCAGGTCATTGAATATTTTTAAGACAGATATTGAAAGGTTCTTGATTAATAAGGGGATCAGAGGTTATAGGGAAAAGACAGGAAAATGGGGATGAGAAAAATATCAGCTATGATTGAAAGGCAGAACAGACTTGATGGGCTGAGTGGCCTAATTTTGCTCCTATGTCTTTTGGTCTCAAATATCAATATCCAGTAGTTATACAGTGATGGGCAATATATGTAAGAGGAAGGTGAGAGGTTGCCAGCATCGTTCACAAATGGAGCTTATGCCTGGGTGCATTCCAGAAAGTCTAATCCTAGTTAGATATGCTCTGTGAAAAAGTTTACGTTATATCACGCTCAGCTTGGCACATATTAAGAAGGAGTGTACTCAATGTAGCACCATGTCCCAATCCTCCTCTGAGAATTCTTCCTCCAGATCTCGTTGCCATAAAGATTTAATCACTGATTGAGGATTTTGTTGGGATAGAATTTGAGAATAAAGAACAGAAATGATACCATACATAGTAACAAAAGGCATTAAAAAGATGTCAATGGAGGTATGAAGTGGGAGCACTGGAAATTGGGGGCCGGCCCAACGCACAATGTCTTGAATTTGCAAATATCTGAAAAAAAATGTTGCAGGTAAAGCAAACTTATCCACCACCGCTGAAATGACACAAACACGCCATCTACATACAAGTCCTGGAATGTCCCGATCCTGCACTTTGCCCATACCTTGAAGGCACCATCCAAAACAAACGAAAGAAAAAAATAGTTCACCAATACCGGGGAGGTCAGCAACCGGGCTTGAAATACAAAGTGATGTTTAAATTGCGTCCAAATTCTAAGACTTGACTTGATAAGTGCACTCCTACTACACTGGGAGGAGGAAAAATTTGCCACGGAATATATCAAGGCAGTCAGGGAAGACGGAGCACAGGAGGAGGATTCTAACTGCAGCCAACAAGGAACCTGCTGTTGCCTCTCTCTCTGCACCCAACATAATACTGCTGTCATATTGGCTGTCCAATAATAAAACAGGGTTTTGCTAGACTGTCTTCTCCATTCTTGGGTTTTTCCTATTCCAGATAAAGCTTGAAATGAGCTGATCAAGTCTGTGAGAAAAGAATTTCGTGCTCAATGTGATTTGAATTCACATTGGTTGATACTGACCGGAGATTTCTACTGTTGATTGAATCCTATCATGGTCTGCCCCTCCCCAGGACCATTCCTTCCCAAGGACTGCTATATCTTCCAAGTCAGCAGAAATTATTAAATCATTTCTCATAGAATACATGGTGTCGGACTCTTAGAGGTTTCTTGACCCCATTAGTAGGGAATCTTTTTTTTTCACCTGTCCAGTGAACATATTCACATACGGATTACTTTTTGGTAGATAAAGCTGGTCGGTGGTCTCAGATTTTTGTATCATTTTCCTGACGGGAGAAGGTGGAAGTATGTCCACCTGAGATTGTTAATTATGCTGGCTGTTTTTCCCGAGGCAGCGGGAAGTGAGGACAGAGTCAATGGATGGGAGGCTGGTTTGCTTGATGGACTGGGTTACGTTTGTAGTTTTTTGCGGTCTTGGCCAGAGCAGGAGACATGCCAAGCTGTGATACAATGGAGAAGTTCACTTTGTGGTTGATAGATTATATAGTGTTTAGATTAAGTTGGCTCGAATCACCCCAGTACTGGAAGAAGTGCAAAGAAGGGTTAGGAGAAAATGTTTTCACAGTCCCAGTTTGGGACATACACATTGGCTAACACCAGGGGCATCCTATATAATTTACTCATGACAATGACGTATTGGCCATTTAAGTCAGAAATGACCATGGCTACTAGCAAGGGTAAGGATGAGGATTGCTTTGAGTGTGAAAGGTTGAGTGAAAGCATTCACACACATCCTCCCCTGCAACCATTCTATAGAGTTAAAATAGTCCACTGGCCTGAGGTGGGTCTCTTGGTGAAATGCAATTTGGGCACTCAGCGTCGAAGACGTTGAAATATCTTACGTGCTTAACCAGATGATTTAATCCCCTGCCATTCCAGCTGGTGAATTTGATCGCTCCAAGGTTGGAGCATAAGGGACTCTGAGCCAGCATCCAACATTCCTAACAGTAGCCTGGTATCCTTCCTCACCAGGGAGTCTTCTCCAACCGCTGACATTGGCAGACACTATACCCTACCCCCAACCCTCCCAACAGCCGCAAGGAACCAACCATGAAAAAGAGAGGGTGGGCTTGAAAGAAGCCAAACCACACCCACAGAGAAAAAAGGTACAGCAAAGACACAAAAACACTCATACAGACTAAACCTGTAAACATAGCGACACCCCTCCTCTCTCACGCACCCTCACAAACATGGCACCTGTGCCTCCAACTCCTCCTAATCACAGTGCCCTCTCAGCATTCCACATGGGACACAGTCTCCATCTCCATTCCCATCGTGGTCACAAGTGCTATAACCTGAAAAGATCTGTTGAAATATCAACGCTTAATGCTTAACCTAACAGTTGCAAAACCCATTATCCTTTCCTGGCTGACAATTTGATCTGGTATAGCATGCAGGTTCATAAAAAACAAATCAGTTTACATCCGCCGTGCAGTCACCCAATTCAAAAGTCTGCTCCACAAATTTCATCGCAGCCTCCAGATCCATGAACTTGTGCTCAATTCCATTGTTGAGAGTAATCCTTATGCAGGCTGGAAAGTGAAGCCCAAAAATGACCCAGGACAGTCACGCAGAAGTCTTCTGACATCAGCAAAGAGCGCCTTTCTCCTTGCCACCACCAGGGTAAAATCTGGAAATTTCAACAGCTTATTTTCATGGTATCTCAGAGTGATGCCTGTGCTGCTTGCCATATGATTTTCTCTTGTGCTGAGATGTAATTTACTCATGCGCTAATGGGTCAAGGAGTTTCTCCCAGTCTGGGCTTTTCCCCTAATAGTCTGTATGCGCGATCCAGAAGTGGCTCATCTGCAAATTCCAGCACATTACTCAATAGCTGGGTGACAAAATCTGTGATATTTGGGCCCTTGATTCCCTCCAGAAAGTCTATCAGACAGATGTTATCTCATCTTTGATGTCCTTTCGTCTCGACACATTTCTTCCTTAGGGACTTAACCTCCAATGTCAAATGAGTAACTTGGCTCTTCAGCTCGAAGATAGTATTTCCACTAAATGCATCCAAGTCTCAAGCTCCTTCAAGTGGTTCTCATGGGCGATAATGACACTTTGGATTTAACAGATGATCCGAGCTCTTCTCTCTGCTCATCTATCTTGGTCTGCAACTCAGTGGCCCACCGGTCCAACTTACTGTCCAATCTTTACATGGCCTCCATAATAGCTTCCCTTGTTCTTTTGCTCAGTATGCTCTGTTCAGTAATCCCTCCAGGAAAGTGTAGTGGGGACATCCCTCCCACTGCTTCTGTGGTCCCAGTCTTTGCTTTTGATTTGCCTCCTGCCATTTTGCCAGTGCCAGTGCCAGTGCCTGTGGGCTTACCCGTTTCCTCTAGCACTATTTCTTGGTCCACACGTCAAACTGTCTCGCTGTTCAATCTACCGGAGTTCTTACATGGATTGCTTTTCACTTTATTTGACCCTTAACTGGTGAACAGAAGCAACAAAGTGTTCCCAGCCGAGTACAAGTTGCAACTCTTCTCCCTCACTTTAATTCACCTTTGGTTGGGTGAAAAAAGAAACAGCATAGTGTCCCCAAGTTGAACTGACAGTTGCAGTTTTTATGATGCAGGAGTTCTTCCCTGGGCTGCCCCCCAACCCAAAACCAATTCACACTTGACAGAGTGAAAAAAAACTGCAAGAAAAACTACTACACTCTAGCTATGACTGCAACCCTAAATTCTTCACTCGTTTCCTGGTCTATGAACAGTATGTCTTGTCTGTACAGCGTGCAAGAAACAATACTTTTCACTCCATGTTAATACCTGTCGTAATATTAAATCAAACCAAATCAAAAAATCAAATGGTTTCAGGTTGCAAGTCCCAACATGCCCCTCATTGTGTTTTAGCTGATAGAAAACAATCCAAAAGATACAGCAGCTTGCAATTTGCAGCATGACTTCATTGGCTCCTGCTTCCCGCCTTAATTCACCTTTCCTTGGGTGAAAAAACAGTGTTTGCAGTCTGAGCTGAAATCTACAGCCCCAGGGATATAGATATGTTCAATGAATTGGCATGAAGAAAAATAGAATATTATTTAAATGCAAAGATTCTGCAGAATGCTGCAGTAAGAGGGGCCTGGGTGTCCTTGTGATGAATCATAAAAAGTTAGCATGTGGGCACAACAAATAATTAGGTAACTGAATGGAATGGTTACCTTTATGACAAGGGGGGGTGGAATATAAAAGTAGGGAAGTCTTGCTACATTGGTCAAACCATACTCTGAGTACAGTGTACAGTTTTGGTCACATTATTTAAGGAGACATACTTTGATTAGAAAAAATTCAGTAAAGGTCAATTTCTGATATAAGGGTTTATATTATGAGAAAAGATTGAGCAAGCTTATCTATACTTATGGAATTTGGTTAAATGACAGATGATTTTACTGAAACATAAGATTCTGGAGAGCTTGACAGGATAGATGCTGAAAGGGTGGCTGGAATTTTCCTTCAGCTGGCAGGATTCTCCAGACAATGGAGGGTTGAATGGCTCACTGTATCCACCATGGATGAACCTGCTTCATGGGAGCCAGAAAATCATGACCAATGTTTCCCCTTTGCTGCTGCATATGTGCCAGAGACCATGACTGCCCATACAAAGTTTGCAATCTGAAGGAGGTCTCCAAAAGTGTCTGCACAACAAAGCAGGCACCATCCTCAAGACTGACATTTATACAGAGAAGTAAGCAGCCTCTGAGGCAACACAGGAGTGAGGAGAGGGTGGATACATTGTGAACATGAGAGCAAAGAATGCTATCTCACTTAGAGCTCAAATGGGTTCACCCTGATTACACTCTTTAAATTGTACATGACATTTCAGCAATTCTATAGTATATTTACTTATACTTCTGCATGATTCAGTGTGCATTTGTATGTGAAAGTGCTCTAAAACAAAGGCAAAATTCCAAAGGTGGTTCTTGCCATTAATAGAGGGGTGGTATGCTGAGGTCCATCTCGAGTGCTGTCATAAAGATCAAAGTTGTTCGCTGATTTGTGATGTTTTGCAGTGCTTCTTCCTTCGTTTCTATATCCTGTAGGATTCCAGAGTTCCAAAGCTTAAGCACTGAGATGCTCTTGGTTTCTTTCATTATGTACGCAAGCTCGTCTTATAAGGGACTTTTACTGATCAGACTCCATGAATAAATGCTGGGCAGCGGGTCCATCTAAAGTATGAGTTTTGTGTGCAAGACATTCATCTACACTACAGTATTACATATTGGCCTAGAGAGATCACATATAATGCCAGTAATATTGGCCGTTTGCTATGCCCACTACTTTGGCTGCAATTTCATTCAAGTTGTCATAGGATGTGCTTTTTGTGGTACGTTTAGTGCCTCTTTCAGTTGCCAAACGGGCCTGCTCGATGGAATTCCTGGTGATGGCACGGCTGTGGCTGTCGTTGTGGTAGTGCTCTGTCTCTATTTATTGGCTCCAAAAGGGGTCATTATCCAAGTCTTGTGCCCTAGAAGGCAGCCATAGATCTACATTGGTGGCTGAAATTGCCGAAGGCGTTGGGAATTCATAAGTATAAAGGAGTTGTGGCAACTACAGAGAACATAGGACTTAGGAAGTATCCAACGGGTGTCTGCACAACAAAGCAGGCACAATCCTTATGACTGACATTTATATGAGAAGTGAGCAGTTGCCTCTACCTCCTTGCACATACTTGAAGGAAGACCTTGCTGTGATCACTGACCACCTGCACAATGATTAACTGAAAGGAATTCTGATTTACAAATATATCCACATATTAAGTTGATGACGTTATGGCAACATGGCTGCAATCACTAACACCCTTTACATAACGGAAGCCTGCTAATTTGGCAAAAGACGCTGCTGTCTGCGTCTGAGATGCTAAATCTATAGGAAATTAGCGTGCACCCTACGTTAGGAGGGGGTAAACCAGAAAATGGCAAGCTAGTCAGTCTAACCCCAATGGTGGTGTAACTACTGGAATAAATTCTGAGAGACAGAATTAATCTTCATTTGGAAAGGCAGGGGTTAGTCAAGGGCAGTTAGTGTGGATTTGTTAAAGGGAGGCTATGACCAGCTTGACTATATTTTTTGAAGAGGTGACAAGTGTGTAGGTGAGGACAGTACATTTGACTTAGCCTATTTGGACTTCAGCAAGGCTTCTAATAAGTTTGCACATAAGAGACATACAGTGAAGGTCTATGGAATCCAAGGCAATTTGGCAAATTAGATCCAGAATTGGCTGAGTGGAAGGAAACAGCGGGTGGTGGTTGAGGGGGATTTTGCTGACTGGAAGCATGTGTCCAATAGGGTCTCTTAAGGATCAGTGTTGGGGCCCTTTCTGTTTGTGGTTTATCTAAATGATTTAGACTTGAATGTAGGAGAGTTGATCAGTAAGTTTGCAGACTATACAAAAATTGGTAGATCTGTGCATCCTTCCCACAAGGAACCTGGTTGTCCTGCCTCTCTTCATCCTTCTTCTGGTGCACACACAAAAATCTCGTCTTCTTGACCTTCTATTCCCCCTCTCTGGTCTTTGACTACTCATGTTGACTGGCTTCTATAGCCCCTATGTGTGAGAGTGCCATGCTTATTTCTGTGCTTCTCGTACAAAGTGCTATGCATCCTTTTCCAGCACAAAATCCTTCCTGCTGTCAGGATGTGTGAGTCAGTAGGGGTAAAAATAACTGAACTGCGACAGCATGAAGCCATCTTCCTACTTCTTTGACTTTACAAAAGATTGTTGGAACTTGTCTTGTGTCACTTCTGGTCTTCTTGATGATCCAAAGACCTAAACCTAGTTCAGACCTACTCTTACCAAGCCTACTTTGCACACTTTGGGTCCTTTTCACCACTTTATTTCGAAGTGCTGGGCAGACTTGAAACCGGAAGTGTTTCAGATCTGACTTTCAGATCAATTCCCTGGTGCTCTCAAAAGCACTATACCTGAAAAAATTCTGAATTGTGCTGAAAAGACTGTAGGCGGGGTTCAACACACCCGAAACACCACCTCCGATCGGAGCCTTCAACTGTGTATGCAGTAAAGAAATAAAGAAATGCTCCATTGCTACATTGCTCCTAAGCAAGACAATGCCTCCTCCTGGCCCCCACAGACATTTCCCTATCCTCACAACATAACAAACTCCCTTATGCCACCACACCACCGCAACCCAGACTGATCGCGGCCCACTTCCACCACCACCCCACCCCCCCACAACCCCCGGCCGCTCACATGCAGAGTGGCAGCAGACGCTTCTCCACCATCATGCCCCCCAGCACCACCACCGCCACCACCAATCACATACAAAGTAGCAGTTAAACCTGTGGACTCTCCCTTCCCCCCTCCAATCACATGCAGAGTGCCAGCGGAGCCCCCAGACCCCTACCAGAGAGCCAACTGTCTCACCTTCCTCTCGCCCACCAGAGAGCCATCTGACCCACCTTCATCCCCTCACAACTACGCAGCCATCTGATATGCCTCCCATCCCCACCAAGGAGCCATAAGACACACCTCCCTTTCCCTCCCATCAGAGAGCCATTTGACCCACCTCCCCCCCACCCCCACACCCACCCACCAATACCACCAATCTGAGTCAGACAGCTGCCGGAAGCTCTGAACTTACTTCCTCAGAAGGAGCACTGAATTGGACTTCTGCGGGCCATGTCTGTTTCGCACCGTATCTGGACGAGTGAACACGATGGTAAATGGAAAGTGTTGATAAGTTTAGATGTGCAGCCCATTACTTCTACTTAAATGCATGCAAATGTATTTAAATTGATGTCATGCCTGTTTTGGGAGCAGTCTCAACGGTGGCCATTTCCAGCCATTGGTAAGGGGGGAGAAATGGGCGTTGAGGTGGGCATGGATCACGCTACTCGCCTTTTGCCCAACTCTACCAAGTTTTCGCACCAGAAAATGGGCGCAACTTAATGGTAAAGTTGGGGCCTTTGGGTTTCACTCTCCAAGGCTACCAAAATCTGATTTAAATGGTCAGCTATCTCCATTAGATACGCATAGTGAACAGTGCCCCACACTGATTGCCACTGCTGCAAAAATGAATGTTTGAAGGTAGGACTTAGGATTTTCAGGAAGTTCTGCTATTATTGCCATGACAGAGAGGCTCACCATCATAGTGAAAAACCTGGCCCATAATGGGGAATTCTGTTTTGATGACCAAATTACTTTAGGAGTTCTAAAGAGTAATTCTGATTAATAAATCTTGCAAAGGTAAATGAAACTCAGATTTAAAGTATGATAAATCTATTTTCAAAACCACAAAACTCACAAAAAATTAAAAGAACAAAAAATATACATTGGGCAAACACAATACTTCAGCCAAAGGGGGATTCGGTGATGCGACAGAACCTCAAGTTGCCTCTGCAGATCTCCACTTTTGCGCCAGAAACTTGAGCAATTATACAATTTAGTTATCTTAGATACAACCCAGCAATTAACTTAACATTATCTCATTTAATATTCAACTTGTCAATCTGTTCATGACAACATTCTTAAATTGAATTACAGTCTGACACCTTAAACAGTAGTTTGCCATTTGCTCATTCAACTGTCGGAACATATTCCTCAAACAAAATGGCTTCCTGGTTGCTTAGCAATATAAAACTATAATTTTAACTTATTCAGTGTTTTCTGGGGCAGTCAAAGCTGGTTTTTCTGCTGGATGAGGGCCCAATCATCTGGCAGAATTCCCAGGCTGGGCTCCTTGTTCTCGAATACAAAATGATATTATTTGCTCCTCTAAACAATGCATGATTTCATAAGAACATAAGAACTACTAGCAGAAGTAGGCATCTGGCCCCTTGAGCCTGCTCCGCCTTTCAATAAGATCATGGCTGATCTTTTTGTGGACTCAGCTCCACTTACCCATCTGCTCACCATAATCTTTAATTTTTTTACTGTTCAAAAATTTATTTATCCTTGCCTTAAAAACACTCAATGAGATAGCCTCAACTGCTTCACTGGGAAGGGAATTCCAGAGATTCTCAACTCTTTGTGTGAAGAAGTTCCTCCTCAACTCAGCCCAAAATCTGCTTCCCCTTATTTTGAGGCCATGCCCCCTAGCTTTAGTTTCACCTGTCAGTGGAAACAACTTCCCTGCTTCTATCTTATCTATTCCCTTCATAAGCTTATATGTTTCTCTAAGATTTCCCCTCATTCATCTGAATTCCAATGGGTATAGCCCAGTCTAGTCAGTCTCTCCTCATAAGCCAACCGTTCCAATTCTGAAATCAACCTGATGCATCTCCTCTGCACCCCCTCCAGTGCCAATATATCCTTTCTCAAGTAAGGAGACCAAAACTGTACACAGTACTCTAGATGTGGCCTCACCAGCACCTTATACAGCTGCAACATAACCTCAAAGTTTTTAAACTCCGTCTCTCTAGCAGTAAAGGACAAAATTTGCCTTCTTAATTACCTGCTGCACCTATAAACCAACTCCTTGAGATTCCTGCACAAGGATACCCAGGTCCCTCTGTCCATATTCAAATTACACTGTAGTAGAGTTTCATGTTTTAGCTAATTTGCTGACACAATCAATCCTTAAGGTTTACAATTTAATATTGGCAGGCTTATTGGCTTTACATTTATTTCAAAAATATTATTTAAATGCTACTTTATTCTAAAACTTTATATTAAAACATTAGCTGCTAGATATCCTTATGTCAGGTATTGTATTCCTCTTCATCTCTGTCTTTCATGAGCAACCACTTACTCTGAGATTATGCCCTCTGATCCTAGATCTTCCTACAAGGGGGAACAACCTCTCAGATTCTACCCTATCAGGCTTCCCGAGACCTCTCAATTACAATTATTAATTTTTAAAAATGTATTCTTTCAATGTGGGTGTTGCTGATTAGGTCAACATTATTGTCTATTCCTAATTGCCCTTGAACTGAGTAACTTATTGTCATTTCTGAAGGCAAATAAGAGTCAACCACATTTGTCTGGAGTCAAACACAGGCCAGACCAGGTAAGAAGAACAGATTTCCTTCCTTAAAGGGCATTAGCGAACCAGAGAGGTGTTTGCAACAATCGATGATGGTTTCATTATTACTACTGCTGAAAATAGCTTTTCATTCTAGATTTCATTAATTGAACTTAAATTCTACCATCTGTTGTGAAGGGATTTGAAACTGTGTCTGGGCACATAGATTACTAGTCCAGTGACAGTACAACTATGCCATATATTCCCCAATTGTACACAGAACAGGTTAATCCTCTTTGAAGTGTAATTCTTCAATTCTCTGAAGCTGTAACATAAGAATGTATAGAATGGGAAAAGGAGCATTACAGTCCACATGGTCAATTCTAAAGTTCAAAAAATATTATAATGTACATTATTGTGTACATTACTGTGGCCTCAAACATTTCTGCCAAACATTTAGCTGGTAATCTTTTGAATTTACAAACACACTAAACAATCACATTTTCCTCAGTAGTCCACTCCATACACCTATTCCCATCTAATTCAATTTTCATAACAGGTCTTTTAGTGGTTGCTGAGGACTCCTTCTCAAAATAACCTATTTAAATATGAAAATGTGGTTCCCAACTGGTTTCTTCATGAAAATTGCCAAATGCATGTTAGTTTGATTTAGTTCAAGTATTGAGAGAAATAAGTAGCAGTCTTTAAAGGGACTATCGTACATCTCTCCAGAAACATATGATTTTCTGTTTCATGATTTCTGTGGAGCCAGGAAGAGGAGGAATTGGTTGATTTTGTTCAATACCAAATTGGCAAGCTACTTTGAAATGCCCATTTGATCGGTAAAACGTAAATGAGGCCCACACCTAAAAACGTCTGAACCTTCACATCAGGTGACTGCTTCAAGTATATCATTAATTTTGGGCCTGATCCAATGATTTCTCATATGGGAGTTTTTGCATATGGTATATGACCAAATTCTTGCCACAAAAATCTGAGTTAGACATGCCTGTCTAAGAAAATAATGTATTAATCACACGATGAATGAAGTTAAGCTATATTTACATTGTTTTCTATGAACAGAATATAGCTTATGATAAAGCTCAGGCAGAAATTACAGGATTACAGAATGGGTATTTAATTTTTCAACACTGGTTTGTGTGGGTGGAAAATACCATTGTTGCCATTGGATGCAACATTTTTATCTAATGAAAACTTACTAACTTTGGTCCAGGACTCATAACTTTTTGAAGCAATGTGGCAATATGCCTCTATCTATTTTTCAGAAGTACATAACTTTTAGTCTTTACATCAATCTCGTAAAAGGAAACTTTTCTTGAAACTGTTTGCTGGCCACTTTCTTGCTTTCTGATTCTGATGGATGCTGTCCCCTCCTCAAAACCTTTCTCCTACAAGTCTGACAGGTCTAATTCTGTAATGATTTTTGGGACTATTGACTGATGACTGTTGATCAGTATCTGCAGTACCATAAGTGAAACAAACTTATACATGTACCAAAGCATTTGTGTATCAGAGGGTTTCACTTTTTTTCCCAATTAGTATTTGGTGTATTTAAAATAATCATCAATGCTAAGGATCTGCCCAATGTTTACATCATGGAGTCAGCAAGAAAACTAACCAAAGCAGGTAATATGACTATGACTAAATTTTTTTCTCCTATTTGTGTTGGCAATTTTGAAACAAGAGTCTTCTCAAGGTCATCAACTTAAATTATGACACCAGAATACATTGTAGTTTTATTGAAAGTCTAAAAAATTAGTTGTTGTGTATTGTGGTATTGACACTAGGAAGCACAAGGGTTAAAAATGAACTTTATGTACTCAGTGTGTTTATTACAGGTAGTTTCTTTACTCAGGCAGTTTGCTACATTAGTGACCCATGCTGCCACTTCCGATGACGACATGAATATATTAGAAAATGTTTACTACAGCCACTAAGACACAATGTAAATACACAATAGTAATCTTTAATTAAATAAAATGTAATATAATTCCAGAATATTGCATCATATTATGACTGTCAAAGGTCAGCCAGACAAGCAGGCTTTGCAAATGTAGAAGGAAAAGCTTTTCCTCGAAATTCTTGACGTTGTATGATTGATTACCAAGTGACATAAGGCAAAATAATTCTGTCAAAGCACACTAAAATTAATTGAAATAAAATTCATAAATAGTCATGATTTTGTATTTGTGAATATTATTTCAAAGGCATCGATCCATGCTGACATTAATACTATGCACTGGCAGAGGTGTAAAAGCACAAATAGAAAATACTACTGCAACTTATTTGTGTACGTTGCCCCTTAAATTTTAACATTTCATTTTGTATAATCGTCCTACTAGTTGGATAATAATGCAGCATCTACTGAATGTAATGTATGCATTCCAAATATTGAAAACTTTGCAGCAAATATAATGTTCAGCAAACCAATGTTTCAAATACTAACACTGGGTGGGATTTCCTGTACCCCCACAGTATGTTTTATTGCAGCAAAGACACCCCCCATTGGCTGGTGGTGGGATATTCCAGTCCTACCCCTGCCAATGGCATTTCCCTTTGCTCACATCCTCCACTAGAGTAGGACCAGAAAATCCTGCCCAAGTGTGAGGAACATAACGTTTCAGACAATTTTACCAAACTTTTTTCACTTCTTATATCTTCTTTTCTTGTTTGCACAGCTTACATTTAACTGTTTACAACTGTCCTTTTCTACCTTTCCTCCCTCTGTATTGAGAAAATCCAGCTGCTTTGTTCATAACGCACTTTCGTTGGACAAAAATATCTTTCATTATGATATAGAATGGCCTTAGAATCTTTCACAAAATATATTTTTCAAAATGTTATATCTAAAAATGACCAGAAGGAAATTCATTGTGGAACACACATCCTTATAGCAAATTGCTTGCCTTTTAGGGGCATAAGGTTATAATACTTTGGTGTGTACTTGTTTTCTATTACAATAACCATTCCATGCACTTCATCAATTCGCAATATTTTGGAATAGGAAATATAAGGCCTGCTCTGAAAGACGAGTTAAAACTACTATGTAAAGTAACACATAAATAATGCATGCATCAAAATCCACTCGTGAAATTATTGATTATTTCATGTCTGTCACAACAGCAGACACTGGACACAGCATATTAATAAACAGCTCTATTTCACCACTTTTCTGCATAAACTGTGAGTGAATCATAAATAATTGCTGAATCCCTACATGAATCTGTAGACAATATTGCAGACAGTTCAATGCTGCTCAGTGAGACCAAGCACTTGAAACTTGAAAGTTTTGTATATTGTTTAGAATTGCAAAACTTCAATCATAAAATAACTGAAATTCTGAGTTTTAGACATTCTGGAGTGCAATTCAAGTTCAATTAAGGTACAAACAGGCAATGACAGATCAGTCACCCACGATCTATTCTGCTAAATTTGCTTCTGCATTGAAATCAATGCAAGGCAATTCAGCACTTGCACCTGATTGTTTCCCATTGCTGAAGTTGAATTTTTATCTCTTTGATTCTTTTAAAGATATTCACAGTGGTGATAAGTTTTTAAAAAGTTATTTTTCCTTTGTTGAGAAAAGCTGAAATAGACATATAGTAAACTAATCGCACTTACATATACACTGGCATCAATGAGTAGGTTGCAACATTCATTTCAGAATGCATTAAAAACTCCCGTGTCAGGTTTTACAAGATACATTTCATCAGGCCTTCTTTGCCAGCACCTCCCAAAGCCATGACCTCCATCACAGAGAATGAAGAAAATAGTAAGTTACACACTTTGCTATCTTGGACATATATCGCTATTCATTCATTGTGACTGGGTAAAAATTTTGCAACTTCCTACTTAATAAAACCATGGCAGAAATGAACAGCAATGAGTACAAAATCCACCGCCACTTTTTTTTGAGTGCAATAATGATGGACAATAAATGCCAATCTACATCCTGAAATTTACATATCCAATTTATAGCCACTGAGGACAAATATAGCATCTTTATCATGTTCTATTGACTCAGAACAAAAGGAACAAACCTGGTACCTTTGTGGTCTTTATGGCTCAATGTCACAATGGATAGAGCCCTTACTATTACTGAACCGCTAAAAGACATCTCAATTATACCTTTAACGTGACTTGAAAACATCTAAAGACATATCCACAGAGCTTCAATGAAGATAGTAACCCTATAATCCCCTGATGCTGCATATCCTTGCCACTATTGAGAGACAATTCACATAATGAAGAATAAGAAGGCCAATTATGAATTCTAACTTGAAGAAAAGAGCCACATATCATATTGCAGTATTAAGTTGTAAGTTCTGCTGAGATTTGAATCATGTTATGTCAATGAAACACTTGATTGATAACTGTAAATTTCAAGCAGTCCTTCATTTGTGAACAGCAACTGTTTTATATTTGTTTTATGAGGTAGAAGCATTGCACAAAAGCAAGATACCAGTGATAATGGTGGGATAAATAATAAGAAACAAATACCAAATCTTAAGCAGAAGGTTCAGATCTAAGGTGATTGGCAAAAGAATCAGAGAGGACAATCATTTTTATGGCTGAAATGGTTAGGATTTGGAATGCATTGCCAGATACAGTGGTGGGTACAGACTCAGTACTAGTGTTCAATATTTGAAGTTGAAAATATATCAAGGATATAGGAAAAGAGCAGGGGAGTTGAACTAATTGCATTCTACTTCTTAAGTGCTGGCACAGACTTGAAAGGCTGAATGGACTCCTATATATTACTATTCCATGATTCTATTCCACAAGTTGATAGAGGCAAAAACATTGGTGCATTCAAATGCCAACGAGATACCATTATGGAAATCAGATGCACTAAAGGAATGAGTTTTAATAGAATCATTGAATTATACAGCATAGAAAGATGCCATTTGGCCCATTGTGCCTGAGAATGTTATCTGAAAGAGCGACTGATTAGACTCACTCCTAGATTTCTTCCCCACAGCCTTGTAAAATTTGCCTTATTAAGTAGATATCCAATCCACTTTTGAAAATTCCATCCCCTTTTAGGCAATGCATTCCTGAAAGCAACTTGCTGAGTAAAAAGAAATTCTCAATCGGTTCAATGGCTTCTTCACCTCCTTAACTTTTTTTATATTTATGTTTCACACATCAAATTGTCAAATGTGTAAATTCATAACATGCATGTGTAAAAATTAAATTAATTCATGCATTATGGTTAGTCAATTTAACCGTGACAATTATGACAACCAGATCCACTAAAGCATCACTTTGTTCAAAACTGATAACCATGCAGTTTCCACACTACTAACCAAATTTGAGGGAACTGAAATTGGGAGGTAACTAAATTAACAGAGGTTGGGCATTTCTTAAAAAAAAGATAAAAACAGTACACAGATTTAAGTATAAGGAAGAACTACATCATTTGAGTGACAAATGCCAATTAGAATGCTGAGAGCACAGGTTTAAAGAAAATGTTTTATAGAAATCTACCTTTTATATGGCCCACCTTACAGAGATATTTCATTTTCTGGAAAATCTAGTCCTTTGATTTCTTATTGGCATATCATTAATACAATGCTGCAGTGAAAGTAAAGTCTTCTTAAAATGAAGATCCCTGCCTTCTACCTGGAGACCATTTTAATTCACTCACTATCTAAATTCTCAGAGGGGCTGGTGTATATGGTAACACAGAAGCCAATATCCCAGCTATCAGTTTTCATACAGCCCAGCTAGACCTTTACATTACTGCTGCCCCACATTTATTGTTTTTTCATTGCATCTGTCAGCATTTCCTGACAGCGCATTACAAAGCGCATGGCTGCAGAATCGGTATCAATCAGTGCAAGATCATGCAGATATAAGTAACAGAATGTTGATAATGGGTCCTAAATCAAATCATCATGGCTTACGCATAAGATTCTTAAAAGGTACTGACCCCTGGGGATCTCCCAGGTACTTCGCTCTAGTTACCAGCCATAGTCATTCAAACATACAGAAAGTACCTGAAGTGTTCATTTTAAATCTCTTTTCACCTCAGTTAAATGAAACTAAGGCATCTAGCATCAACATACGGCTGATCTGGTTCTTGTCTAGCTTTTGTATCTACATAATTGCCTTATATGTCCATCATCATTGGCAGATGTAGAGACTGCCTATCTCTGTAGCTTCCCAGCTTGTTTCTCTTCACTGCAGGCTTGCAGAGAGGGAGCATGGAAGTGTCATTTAATGAATAGTGCTATTCTTTGTCTGACAGCTTCATATCTGTTAGGTGTAAGAGGCCCTAGACTTTCCTCTGCTAATGCCTTTGACAGCGTGCTAAATTCCCTCCACACACACACTTTATGTTCTGCACTGTAAGAGATTTTGCCTACCCTGAATAACTGCCCTCTCTTAGCCTTCTTCAGCTGCTGTTCTTACATTAATTGACCAAATCAGATTGAGCAGATGAATTCATCTTTGATGTATCTAGATGTTTTGCCGACACTGCTGGATGTGGCTTCAACTATGGACAGAATGCTCAGACAAATAGGGATGTTGCCATGGAAACAAGTGATAACTGGGGATATCATGAAAAACATTTTTTTATTTTAGAATTCAGACTACAAAATTCTCAGTGGACATACCTCTCAGTTCTAAATGTGTCAGATTCAATGAAGAACGCAATTAAGCTCTCTCCAGTACTTTACATTATTAATCAGGCTAATTTTTAAACTTCACAATTACTGAAGACTATTTCTAAGGCCATATGTGCATGTGTGCAGGATACTTAGATGATAACTTATGTCTTACATGTCATATTTAACACACATAACAAAATTGTCATCAATGTTTTATGAAAAATATTAAAAGTTTCTACAAGTTAAGTTTTTATTCTGCAAAAAATAATTTGCAAAAGTTAATTGCACAATATCAGTGTGAAGTTACACGTATGATTGCATTTCATGCTTATAGACCATAGCTCACACTGTTCTTAACTCACTGTTGGTCACAGACTGTCCAAGTATAAACTACACAGAAGTCCAATTCTGTAGTTTATAATAAAGGAAGCCATTTTCATTAAAAATTGTGATACAGTTCATTTATGACTGAACATTTTCAATGAATTCTAATCAAAATTTTACATATTTCCTCAATAGTTTCAAACACAATTTACAACTAAGATTAATCTAAATTGGTTATTTTGGAATTAATTTGAGTCCAATTTGGATGTTTCTGATTTATCTGGCCTTTCACCTTGATGCAAAGAGTGAACAGTCTCAGTTCCTCTTATAGTTAGCTTATTATCAGAATAAACAATACTACACTAACATTAAAGCACTTCCACATTTTAGCCTTTTTACATCTAGAAGGCATTAAGCTAAATTAAATGGAGAGCTATTTGTAATAGACCATTGGCCTAGATTTTCACTGAGTTGGAATAACTAAGGAGCTCTTTAAAAATGGCAAGCTAGTTTTGATTCCACAATTTCTAATGCAATAACCCAGGTAGTCTGATTTTCCGGAGTGCCTCTAAAGGTTGTGGGCTGGTTTATGTCAAAAGCCCACATCTAGCACTTCTAACCTGGCCTACTCCATTGTGGAGATAGGCATCTCCTACTCCTCCATAATTTTCATGGAGTCCGGTTAGATTTTTGAAGAATTGTGGTTTGCAGCCCCTCAACTTATGAATTTTAATCTGCAAGAGAGGACTTTTCAAAAGTTAACCTCAAAAGATCTTTCTCATGCCTTGTACATGAGGCTATGCCCTTCCACACATCCTCAAAGGCCTCTCATGTCCTTCGTGCCAAGTTGTGGCACTTCTACACCCACTGACCCATTATATCCTGTATACAACCAATGACTCCCATAGTGTATAAAGAAATGTATAAAAAAAAGTCTTTAAATAAATAATTCATAGCTTACACTTACATTGAAAAGACTGTCATTTCACTAGAAATTTAAAAAAATGTAAATCATTCAGACCCTTTAAAATATCAATAACAAAAACCAAATAGCCTTGAACCAAATTATCTTGCATAAGCAAAAACTGTGAAACTGACAGCAGATATCAGAGAACCCGACCTATCAGTTGAACAATGCTTTATTTGGACTGCAGGTGATTTAATACTCTAATGATTGTCTGGACTGTCAGCCATGCCTCATTGCGAATGTTTGGTCAAGAACCCAAATAACGATTTGAGTGGGCAATTTGTGTGCACTTTCTCCCAAGGCAGAGGGGCTGAGCCAGGAATTTTCTCAACTTCTGCTACCTGCCTTGAGGTTAAAAATCCAAGCTATTGTGATTATCCAATAGTCAGTGTGGATTATCAAGCTGCATATTTTGAAGCATTTGTTTTTTTGGCAGCATGCGGAAATACATTTTCCAACCTGATCATTTCTTTGGTAGTCTTAATGTGAATGAGAGGTGAAAGGTAACAAGATGTCTATTTCCATTATCTTCAATATTCTGGCTTATGGTAATTAATGAAAAAACTGTTCTTGGAATTTAAGCACTACTGGTAAGGTAGTGTATGTTGCCTAACCCTCATCATCCTAACAAGTCTTATGTTCAATATTATAGCACCTCCACCTTAGCTAGAATCTTCAGGTTAAAATTCCACTCCAGGATCTGCTGGTTTCTAGTGATGGTACTGCAGAGACTGATGAGTTGCTGGCTTTCTTATTGGACTGGCATCTCTTGAGGGTGGGCTAGACAGATGGCAGACACTTAATTGGCTGACTTCAATCACATGTGGTCCATGGTCCCATCAAAGCCATTAGTCAGTCAGAAGATGGGAAATGTCATTGTTGGATCCAATCTACATATTCTTTGAAGCAACGCTGCTAACCTCATGAAAGTATTGCACTTATCTTCTCAGAAGACAGATTAAGATCAGAAGATGGAAGGTAGATAGCAGTATCATGATAGGTAAATGATTGGCCTCATTTTTAACTCCCTCTCATCTCAACAAGCAGGTGAGTAAATATCAGAGAAAATGTTTCAAGGGAGAGCTATGAATAACAGGTTTTTTTTTAGAACAAAGCTTTTAATTAGTTTTTAGGTACAATAGTTTCATCATTTCGATTATTATAACAAAGAATACACAATAATAGCTGAGTTACCAGCAATTTAGACCAACCACAGCAACATGACCAATCTGACTGATCATATATTTGTACATTTTCAGAAATGAAGACAAGAAGGTTTGATGCTCAGTCAACATATAGAAATGAACATTGTTCTTTTCCATAAATACTGAATACTTGAACTCGCACTGTTATCCTTAGCCCAAAACCTTTAATGCTGCTGGTCTCAGATTCCCACAAGAAATTAATGCGAACAGAGAAAGCAAGAATATGGATAACTGAGATTTAAGTGTACATAGTCGATTCTTCTATACCAAGGAAGCATCATAACATTACTACAGATTCAGACTCCCGTTTTTGTTAAAAAAAACTGAAACATGAATCATATGCTTTAAGAAAAGTTATTTTTCCAATATTCAAACATAAAGGGAGTAGAGAATATGACCTAAGTATTTTTAAGCATGATGTTTTACATTCAAAACATCTGCTGTGCACCTGTCACAGAACCTGGTAAACAAGTCTTTGACCAAGGAAACAGGGATATTTTGGAGAGAACACACATGTCACATCAATGTCAAATTCTAATCAGATCAAAATTGTTTTACATCCTGCCATTATTGAAAGGAAAGTAGGACTTTTCATAAGTCTACTATATTTCAATGGGTTTATGAAGACTCATGGCCAGTTGCTGCTCTCTAACTCATTATCATGCTGAGTGGATGTTAATGACATGAATACCACAGCTGCATGGCAACCACATCATTATGTATAGACATAATGGATTTTGAAACTACATTGGTGAGTTGCAAGTTTTGTCTTAAAGTATGTCTACCTCCTGAGCAAACCATACAATGTTAAGTTCTTTTCTTCAACAGACACAAATATTTAGGTATGCAGTCCACCAAAAAGAATTTTGGAGCAAGCAATTTAAGTTTTTTCAGAAAACAGATCAGTTATGTGCTTCTTAAATTAAGAATTTAAGTCGAAAACTCAAACATGATGCAATTTGTCATAGGATGAACGTGCAGGATCATGAAATACCAAATAGAAAGTATTACAACAAATTTTCACTTGAAGTAAAAGGAAAATCCAGAGGAAAATCATATCTCGACTTTTCTTCACTTTGTAACAATCATGGTTTTGCCAAAGGGTCTGCCACACACCAGCTTGAGCAAAGTAGAAGCAATGAAAGAAAAATCACCACCTTTTCAGTCAATCTATTCCAGATCATAATGACTTGCCAAGTAAAAAAGATCTTCTTCTCATTTCTAGTTGTTTTGCCAATTATCTTAAATTGGTTTCCAAAGAGTACCAACTTATCTGACAGCGGAAACAATATTCCTCATTTATTTAGTTCCTCACATAAATTCTAACAAAATCCTTCATAATTTTGAACCCTCAATTAAATTTTCCCTTAACCTCCTCTGGTCTAAGATCAATTTCAGATTATTGAAGTTCCTCATTCTTAATATATTTCAGCTAAATCTTATTTGAAATTTCTCTTATACTCAACATTACTTTTATAATATGATGCCCTAATGGGATGATACTCCAACTGAGGCCAAGGTGTGATTTATAAAGGTTTACAATAGTTGCTTTGCTTCTTGCCTACTTAGTCCCTGGAAGTACGAGTAGCACATTTTCTGGTCGGGAATCCAACATCTTAATTGGGAGCTTTGTTTAGGTGCTCTCTCAGAGTGATGACATTACTATTGCAGTTCTAGACCTCCCAGCTAATCAGGGAAGGCAGCAAGATAACATACCCATTCTGTTAAAGAAAAGACTTCTAACTGAAGAGAACAAGGCATGAGCATAAGGGCTCATTAGCCACGAGATTTTTGAGATTGCAACATCCACAGAAATGGAGGCGAAGCCTGGAAAGGCTGTCTTGCTAGTCTCTCACTCTTAGTTGCAGATCCTCTGGTGAAATCTGAGATGCCACAATGAGGAAGATTTTCTGATGGAAAAAAGGGACATCCACTTCAACCAAACTAGCATGGTTGGAAGTCGTTGAGGAAGACAGTGGCAGCAGCATCCTTCCTACAATCTGAAAACAATGTACTTAGAGAATCCAGGACTTCAGAATTGCATGACAGTGAGTGATGTTAATATTTCCATGTGCCAAATTCCACACTGTTGACTTGCCCAGCATTTTCTTGTACAGTGCTCCTCAGGGCAAGACACCTTGCAGCTCCTCTCATTACAGGTGCCTTACATTTCCATTTAAAAGCCTGTTTCCCTCTTGCACTCATGTCTTACAATGACTCTTTATAAATGGTGTCCTTCTGTCTTCTCCACACGTCATTGTAGACACTCACATCTTTGCTTTCTCTTCGTGCAGGAAAAGAGAAGATACAATTTGTTGCAAGACAGAAACATGGGGTGGTTGGGATAGTGATTCTACAGTCAAGCATCTTGTTGTGCATTGTCAATGTGTGCCCACCTGCTCGAATTAAAATAAGATCTTGTTTTGGGTCTGCAGATGACAGCAGAGACCTGCAATTACAACCAGAGCCTTCTGAAATGTCGAGAGAAATGATCCTCTATTTTTAGACCCTGTAATGTGGATTCTGCATCCTTCTAGCTGGATCTCAGTGTCCATCCTATCTGACCAGAGGAAGAATACGTAATTGAGCAGAAGTAGTTTGTGCTACTGCTGGTATTCCTCTTGCTGTTGTTGGAACTGTTGGTTCTGATCTGGCTTCTGCCTCAATAGAGGTAGAAAGTAGAACTGCATAAGTTCTGCCACACTCCTTTGAAGGCTGGCAGCAGAAATGTATTAGGTAATAAGGTGCTTTTCAAGAGATTAGCAATAACTGTCAAGCTGTAAAAGCACTTTCTAAAAGAAGTTGTCCTTTAAACAACCTCTCTACTATGGTTGTAACTCCTCACTGGAACTGATCAAAATCTCCCCAGCTTGTCAGTTTCACTGAAGAAGGTGTTCCTTCCGTGCAATCTTCATGGTAACAACTGCTGAGGTGCACATGAAGTGTAGACACTTTGTATTGTTAGAAAAGAGAGAATTCGTGGTTATAAAGATTGTAAAATACCTTCTTAATCACCACAGTTGCCTTCCCACCAAACTTACATGTGAACTCAGAACCTATCATGGGAAAAGCCAGAAGAAGGTGTCAAGATCCCAACCTGATGTTATTTTCTGGGACTTTTTGACTCCACACACATCTGAACGATCCCTACCTGGCTGGCTGGAAACATTCTGTCCTTTGCGACAACTCATAAAACAAAGGATCCCATTTTTTTTAAATGGTTTTGTCAACTTGACCTTCTCCTTTCAAATCTCCATGCCTCTGTTTTTGCTCTGTCTTTAAAATTGTATCATTTAGCTCACATTCCATCTCCTCATTCTACCTCCCAGAATGAATCACTCCATAATTTTTCTCACTAAATTTCATTTTTCATGTGTCTGCCCAATTGAAGTTTGTTATTGCTCTTCTCCTTTAGTACATTTATCCGTGCAATTTTCTTAATATTTATACACGTGTTGAAATACATTTCTTATACCTGGAAAATAGTTTGTCAGCTTGCAATTTGGGTAACTAGTTTTCCACTGCTATGTCAAATCAACTGATATAGCCCACAAAAAATATTACTGAACCATAGAAGGTTTAAGGGTAAATTTAGAGTGTCATGCTTAAAGTGGAACCTAATTTGAAGGAAACAATGAATGAAGATATGGTTAATTATCTGAATGGCATTCGCTTTCTGAACTAGAAGAATTTGCCCTGTGATCACTGCCATCACATTTCAGCAACAGTGTGATTTGCCATGTGAAAATTCCTTCCTCTGGTTATAGACTATTCTATATGAACTGTTGAATAAAACAAATGTCATATTTGAAACGAATGTCATTTTCTTTGTCTAGGTTGTTCACTTGAGCTGAAACTGTGTAGATAGAATATGTATTACTTTAATTCTTTACTTTCTATTATGTTTATCATGATGTGGAGATGCTAGCATGGGACTGGGGAAAGTACAGTAAGAAGTCTTACAACACCAGATTAAATTTCAACAAGCTTATTTGGAATCACAAGCTTTCGGAGAGCTGCTCTTTCCCCTGGTGTTCTGAGACTTCTTATTTTGTTTATAACAGTTCTTATGTAATTGTTCAAAATAAAAAACTATTATCTTCTGCTATAGTTGAAGCTGGATATAAATATATCCTTACTTCATCAATTAATAATTATACAATGGTTTTCTCATCTTAGACACTGACCCAACATTCAGTTCCAAAATCAAGCAATGGCCTCAGCACAATAATTGAGACTAAATTCCATAGCAAGCAATCTCTCTCACTTAGGCTGTCAGTATCAACTGGCTGGATTTCCATGTTTGGGGCCAATAGCAGTCACCATGACCTATCTTATCCAATAAGGTATTCCCAAAAATTTGTCATACTTTGAATGAAGATTTGTTTTCAGTGTACTTTTCATGAACTATAACTAGCCTGATCATCCTTAAACTGATATTTATATTCATCTTATCTAAATCACATAATACTTTGTATGTCAGTGAAGTTGCCATTTATTTTCCTTCTAACTCCTGTGCTCCTTTTTCTTCGTCCAATCACTTGAAGTAGTTCTGTTACTCTTTTCTGTACTCTTTCCAAAGTCCTTCTTGAAATATGGATCTGCACACAAATGAGATCTGACCCATGCAATATAAAGCTTCAGCTCTGTAGGCAGTGTTGGTTATATATCCCAACAATCTCTTAAACTTAATTTGTCTTTGTACATTGTCTTGTCATTGGAAGCTAACTATTTCAGACAGATTCTCCAGAAAAAAAAAGTATCACAAAAATTTGAGCAATAGGTAAAGTTAATTTTTTTACACTGCTATTATGCAGTAGCAACATGAATGATAGTCACAGATGCTGCCATCAAGCCAAAAAGACTTTTTGCCTATCACACAAATGAGTAATGTGATATATGAATTTCAGTGCCAGTGTGACACTAGGTACAAATACAGTTTGTTATATAGAGTTCCCCTGTTCTGAATCCACACAATTACTCCTCCAACCTGTATATGAGTTGAGTATCCATTATGTTACCTGGATCTGATCTTCCCCCATTTTAAATAGAGGCATGACATTATTCATGCTTCCAATCCTACAGAAAGCCTTCTGCATCCGATGACGATTTTATTACAATTTCTAGTAGGCTATGTCCCTTCTTTTCTTCAAAATTTCAGGATAGCTTGTTTGATTCAAAAGGTGTACTGATCCAGTCTTTGTAAGTTCCTTCTTACGTATTCCAAAATGATCTAATATTCATACCACAATGATTGACCAGCAAATTAGTATTTGCCTCTCCAGTGAATATTTCTAGAAAATAACCATTAAGTACTGTAATGATCCTGATTACTTTAATGATCCTGATTATAAAAGAAAATGAAACAATTTGATCAGAACGAAGTGTAGAATAGTGGTTCGATATGGATTTAAATAAACATTAATTTAAATAAACAGTTCAGAGCTATTAAATAAGAAACTAAAACCACCCATATAGCAGTATAAGGAAAAGAAGTGCAAAGAAAGAGGCTCTCTCTGGAACAATGTAGAAGAAAGAATTTCTGTAGAGAGCCAGATTGAAGAAAGAAGCTGTCCTGAAATCAGTAGAGGAAAATTAAGCTATCTGAAAGCAAATGTTGGAAATGTAGCTCCCCAGAGAGCAATGTATACCCATTACAAATCATAAGGTGAAATCGCTTGATTGACAAAATCCCAGTTTTTCATGATTTAAGTTTATTTAGTGTTAAAGATTTATAAACTATTGGCATCACTATCTCACGCAATAACCTAAATTCTAAAAGTTTAATATCCTGGGTTTACACACTTTTGAATCCGACGTCAAATTAACTTTTTCATTGAACCAATGCAAAACTTTTAGCACATGGCCCACGGGGATAGGAGTTGGATACATTGTGTAAGATTTGATGAGGTTTCATTCTAAGTGTCAGATGGGCGTGAAACTAGGAGAGTTCCAGATATATTTTTTGAATGCATTTTCAGGCCCAATGTTATACAGTCTGTCTTCCCATCAACAGGCCCCATTCTTGGCACTGCCCCTAGGCCCCACCCATCCCACACAGCCCATATTGGTCCTGCTCTCTGGCACTGCCCAGTGAATAATGTCCAGGCACCTGATTGGCATTGCTCAGGTGCCAGGCTGGTATTACTAAGGTGTCATGGTGATGTACTTGTTTTTATCCTACAGGTGCTTTGGTCCACCTTGTTGTCTAACAAGGGGCATACACGCGATGGGTCATGAGAGGGCTGCTTTTGGATTTTTTTTGAGAGTATCCTAGTGCTTCACATCGTTAGTGTACGCTTGACCTGGACCATTTGATGGGCAACACGACAGCTCAGTGACTATTGCTGTGCTGTGCAGACACATGGATTTGGGCCTGTATCTGTGGGAGTTTGCGCATTCTCCCTGTGCTTGATGGATTTTCTCTGGGTGCTCCGGTTTCCTCCCACATCCCAAAGATGTGCTCTTAGGCTAATTGGCAAAACAAATTCTCCATAAATTATCTCAAATTTGTTTTTTAATCCATAGATCTATAAACAAAGACAGGGATCACGAGTAGAGGTGGGAACATCGGGGTGGCAGCAAGGGCTCGTTGGGCTGAAGGGCCTGCTTCCCCTGCTGTTTTGTTCTTTGTTCTTTGTGGTACTGTCAGTCTGGCACTGCCCAAGGGGCACATTCACCTTGCCTTGGCCTCCTCAGGGGCCTCAATTTCACTGGTGAGGCTAATACTATGTTTCTCGTTCAAGGGGAATAGGTGTTTCACTCACCAGAGAAAACAACTTCTCTGGCGAATTCATAATGGCAAACCATTGAGCGCCAGGCTCACTAAACACATTCAAAACCCTCTCTTAATACATTTAAATAAATTAACCAGCCTCCCAGCCATTTCCAGTTAGAGGCTAACCATGCCAGAAATCTGGATGTTGTAAAATTGAGCCAGTCATGAAAATTGGCGCTTTTCATGCTAGCCACTTTAAGCCCAAATTTACAGCATTTTCCTGCTGCAAAACGGACATAAAGCAACAATAAAATTTTGCCCAATGTATTAAATGTTTAGAGCTCATAATTAATTTGGCAAGCACTTAGAAATGCATGGGATAATCAAAATTTACGTGCCATGTTTGTGACTAGAACTCCCACTTAACTGACAAAGCAGCAACACTCCGAAACCTAGTGGTTTTTGCTACCAAATAACTCTGTTGGACTTTAACCTGGTGTGGTGAGGCTTCTTACTATAATCAGGAATAGACAAAATGTCTTGAACAAATTTAACATGTTTTTGATAAAGTGAACAATTGAATAGAATGCAATAAATATACTGCCCATGAATTTTCAGAAAGTGTTAAATAAGAGGCAGGATTTTCAATCTATTGGGAAAAATATTGGGACTATTTCCAGATCCTGTATGATCTGAACAAGTGGATGATGTAATTTAATGTGAATGTGTAGACAGTTGAGGTAGGATTATGAGAACACACTAAGTGGAAAGGTGAATAAGAATATGGATGAAGAGAGACTGAGGGATATAAATAGATAACTGTGATATTTAATTCCGAGGCCAATGCCACTTCAGAGTTATACATTCAAATTTTTGGAGTGACTAATTCTACAAAACATTATGTTCACGACATGGCAGAATCTGAAAAGTGACTCAAAGCAATTTAACTGCAGGTGACCAAGTTCTAATTTTTACCACTTATATGGTTACTATTTTTCAAAAGATGAACAGGGGCCATGTTTCTTGACTTGATACAATACAGCCAAAGCAGTTGCTTTAAATGGTCCTTCACCTCATGCTAGCACATCGATTAAAAATATTTGAACTGTCATGCAACTGTATTGCCCTTGTTTAAAACTCCTCTAAATAAATTTTAAACTAGATGAAACAATGCCTTCTTGCACTGATTGCTAGCATGAGTGTTGTGTACACCATCAAGGAATAAAATTCAAGCCTTGGAATTCATCTACTACACAAAATACTATTCTGCTATTTGAAATAAATCTTAATCACAATAGACAAAGAACTTTATTAAATATACTTTTCATGAAAATAAATGGGTAGCTGAGTCGTTGAATGACAACTCATTTCACATCCAACCAGATAGTTGTGAATCTAGTTTGAACAGGGTCTCAACTGCTATTCAAATTGAGTGGGATTTTGCAGTTCTCAGCTAGGTTATTAGATGGAGCTATTTCCTGTGAACAATGAATAACTAGCAGGATCGGTCCTACTCAGTAGATTCCCCCAACCTGTTAGATTGTAATTTTGTTGCTTGATAGTCAGACTTACAGATCTCGGCTGCCTAGGTGAAAGCATATGGGTGAAAGATTTAAACAGGAGCGTGGGGAATGTGAAAATAAAATAAACAAATGGAGGCAAGCAAAATAATCAAGAAAAATGGCATGCATTATGAGAGCTTCGCTCTATTAAATTGCTTTGGTATTGAACAAATTTATGTGAGTAATGTAGCAGCTCTGTTATCTTCCGGAACCCTGCTGATGACATTAGTTTGCCAAGGGGGATGCTGTTCATGAGTGCTAGGAGATTAAAGACATAGCCTTGTGGTACAATTTTGTTTTGGATAAGATACCCATGTGCCTTTATTCTTTATACTAGAACTACTCAGGTTAAACAACAGGCTTACGAGGCCTCCAATTTTCCATCTAATGATGCCTAAAACATTTTTAAAAGGTTCAAATGATTTTATAATGAATGACATTGAAAAATATTAAATAACAGCTCTTCTTAAAGATAAGCTTTATAATTAAATAGTGGAAATGAGCAGAATATTCAAAGGATGGGTTTCAAGGCATTGATTAGATTGCCACTAACTTTGTGTTTTGACACCTTCGTTGTTCTTGGTATTATACTGTCTCTTGTGCATCTCACAAAAGAGGCATTTTACCAGGTCTGCGCACAAACAGCATTTATGAAAAGGACTGTCAAGGCTGTAAGCCAAAAAAAGAGTCTCATTTGGATTTCAAGTAAAGAAACTTGGTGCATTTCATTTCAATGTATATGAACCTCTGAGAAAATAAGATGGGTTGAGATTCTCATCCCTGTTAATTTATTGAAATAGATTCAGTTTGCTTTTGTAATCTATAAAGCGCATTTTTCCATACAAGGCAACATTACCATAGTTCCAATAAGTAAATAAGTTGTGATGCTATGTGCATATATGCTAGATGAATGGTACACGGGTTTCTCAGTAATTTTCTTTTAAATGGTAAAAAGATACATTTCAATAAAGACCACCCTGATGAATATTTTATATTTTGGCTTTAAAAGCATCGGAGTTCGACATTTTTCCAAACTGACCAGTTTTTGGAAGCTGCAGATGCTCTGACCATAATGTAGTTGAAGAACAAAATAACCTCAAAAAACTGAAAACTATAAAAATAAACTGAAACAAAAACTCGCAGAAGATAACTGGAGCCATAGATTTTATCTGCACTTCTAATGTACTACTTTTAAATTTATTGTTCTATAATTTAAGTATAAAGCAAACTATTTTATCATATAAGTCTGTGTTCTGTTGATCCACCAATATCCACTCATTCTGCATAGAGATCAGATTAGCAAAGCAATCAGTAACAAGTGGGCCTTGTGAATAATTAGCAGTATTGTAGAGTTCAGTGGAGCATACCCAATGTATAAGGACACAACCTCATAGTATCATTTCTGGCTCAAGCTCCCTTCCTTGGTTTCTCAAAAGTAACTCAAACGCACAACAACATTTCTGCTTGGAGCCACTATGATGGCCTCATTTCTCTATTCCTGTACCCCAAAAATTACAAACCTTTATTGAAGCACTTTGAACACTATTCCAGTAAAGAAACCCAGTAGATCATTTGGTCTGTAAATGTAGTTCACATCGTGGTATGTGTACTCAATGCCATTCGGTAGTAGGGTTTATGCCATCAGATCTTCAAAATCATGTGCAAATTATACCTCAGTAAGTCTCATCTTCCATTTTATAACACTCAAATAGTTGTTGACCCATGAAAATAATATTGCCATATTAACAGATCACACAGCACCCCGGAAAGATGCTTTATTTACATCAAATAAGAAATTAGACTTCTTTAGAGGTCCAAATTATCACGGTGGTGCAGTGGTAGCATGTTTTCATACCTAAAGCATACCTAAAATTAAAATTAGTTGGGTTATTAGCTTTGATGATTGAAAAATGCTTGGAAACATAAAAATACTTCAATGTATTCCAGTGCATATTTGTATTGTCTTTAGCTTCTTGTTAAATAAATGCACTAAGTGCAAAAGCCATTTTATTTAACAAGTAAAATAAAGGCCAGCGTTAAAAAATGAATTGTACATACAGCAATGCATTACATGAATGAGATCACTTTAAGCTTTTTCGGATCTGCTGCATTTTTCTAAAACTATCACGTGACCGATGACATAACATAATGGTTACAATTCTCATTCTTTTATAAAATTATCCCAAGTACAAACTTTGGAATAGGAATAGAGGAAAATGGAATGGGGGTTGCATCTCTGAACTCTGTATTCAAATCCAACTAAGACTTCGGGGGAATGAAAGCCTGCTCTGTCTATTAACTGCAAGGATCTTTTGTGAAACTGGCAATCTCAATCTAGATCCTCATAGGCACAAAACTGCTCTGAATTCAGCACTAATGGACCGTCTTCCTTAAAAGTCAAAGAATGGCTAATGTTGAAAAAAGAAAAATGTCATACTGATACATCTGGAGACATTTTTGTGAGATTGTGGTCAAGTTACATTTGTTAGCAGATCAGAGTTGCTTTAATCTGCATCCACTTCTACTTGATGCTGTCAATGGATATCTGAAATGGGAACAATTTGATTCCCTGGCATCACTATTCTTCAATCTGTGGAGTAAATAGAGGAATAACTTATGCACAATTCTGACCTAGGATCGAATTCGATAGAACATAAAATTCCTAAAAATATGAAGAATTTGACAGTTCATTGCTCTACTGTAAGCACAAAATAGAACACTAATCACATGTACAAATGTATTGTGTTTAATATAGGGAGTGGAGTGCAGCAGTTCCTCCACAAAAAAGTGAAAATCAAAACATCTGAAAATTACAAAGTCATCCAAATTGTGCTACTACAATTGATTGATCAATCCTAATTTTTTTCTGAAATTGTGTTAGCATTGACTGTTAAAAATAGTGTATATACGAGGAGTCATGTACAGAACATGGTGGAATCATTCCTGTCGTTGTACAGGACAGGTAAGAATTTGAAAACATGAGAAAGACAGGAGCTTGTATTTACTTACATTGTGGAGTGCATTGCTTGAGGGGAAAAGACTTCATCCTGCATTTCTGTGAAGGCAGGCTGACTCTGAAGGTCTTTAAACATAGAGGGCTGGGCCTAGTTCCAGATTTTCTCATCCTCATTCCTGGCAGCGGAATAAGGGTGAGGGAAACAAGCCTACATCTTGCATTCACAACTTGACTGCTTCCATTGCAGGGATAAGCATTTCATACTATCCCCTCAATTTTCATGGATTTTGGCAGATTTGTGGTTCATGGTCCTTCAGAGGATTCATGAGCCATTATCTGGATTCAAGAACCTATTTCTGTCTTAAAGCTGTTACCTATGCTCCCTCTATGCTCCAAATGACCCTGCTTATCTCCCATGACCTCATGCCTCCATATATCTTCCATTACCCACATTTCCCTTCAATGTCCCATCCACTTCCATACCTCCTTGCCCACTCACCCAGAATAAGTAAGTACAGACCATGTAATAACTATGCAAGTCTTGAAATACTCCTGTAAAAGCACTGAATCAGAAATATGCTTTAGAAAAACTGCTGCTTTTATAATGTTATAAAAGTATCAATAAAACACTGCCATTCATATTTTAAATAATAGAGATGCCATTCCACTTAACATCTCTTAATGTAAAGACATTGGAAAAAGTTTATTTATTGATCACAAGTAGGCTTACATTAACACTGCAATGAAGTTACTGTGAAAATGCGCCTGAGTCGCCATACTCCAGCATCTGTTCAGGTACACTGAGGGAGAATATCTTTTGGACTGTGGGAGGAAACCAGAACACCTGGAGGAAACCCATGCAAACACGGGGACGAACGTGCAAATTCCACACAGACAGAGACCCAAGCTGGGAATCAAACCTGGATACCTGGTGTTGTGAGGCAGCAGTGCTATCCACTGTCCACCGTGCTGCCCCTCAAAAACAGATAAAAGTATAATTTATTGTAACCTCATTAATTATGGGAATCAATCAAAGTTAATTTTCCATTTTAGACTACGTAAATAGACTCACGCTGAGCTGATTTCATCAGTAAATCTTGGAGTATAGCCAAGCTTCATAATATGGTCATCTAGAGAAACTGATGTCTGGACATGTGTTTCTGTAATTACAGTTGCCAGGTGGCCTCATTTTTTTAAAAGCACTTTTGTGATGGGTGTGTGAGTATGGAGGATTCAGGGAGAGTATGGGAGATATGAAAGAGCATGGAGGGGACATGGGAGATATGAGAAGGAATGGGGAATATGAATGGGCATGAATGGAGATATGGGATTTTAGACGGCATGCAAAGTGGATAAGGAGTGAGGGCTAGGAGGTTTAATACAATTAGACCAAAGTCCCAGAGAATCAAGGCATTCTAACAAGCCAACCTTGGCACTTGCATACCTCTGTAACTGTCTCCGAACTACTTAAGTCTCAGTGGACCCAAATTGATCATGCCAGTGCACGTTCCTGGAATGAAAGAGTGTGCACAGGGAAATGCATATGGAAATGGGTCTACTGAATCAGGAAATTTTCTGATTTGAGCTTCCCCTTCAAACAAAACTGGCCCATTTGATTCCTGATAATATAGTAATTATCTGATTTCCTTCATGATGGAGTTGGCATATTGGCACTGAGAAGAATTGAGTAGCAAGAAGGGAAAATTGAAACTAATAATAGTGACAAGAAATAATTTATATGTGAAGTTCTTTAAAAAGCATCTCTTTCAGGATCAGAGTCCAATCACACTTTTCAGGTCAAGCAGCACTTCCCATGCACCTTCTTTAGTCTGGTCTATTGCATTCACTACTCCCAATGCGTCTTCACTATATGGAGAAACTAAACGCAGACTGGGTGATTACTTTGCAGAACAACTCCGGTTCATCTGCAACCAGGACCCAGACTTTCCTGTCACTTCCCATTTCAACTAACCATCCAGTACACATGTCCGTCCTTGGCCTTATGCAATGTTTCAATGAAACCCAATATAAACTGGAGAAACAACACCTCGTCTTCTGATTAGACATTTTACGGTCTTTTGGAATTATAATCGAGTTCAACAACTTCAGAGTATGAACTCTCTCCTCCATCTCCACTCCATCTGCATTTATTTTATTTCTTCTTTTCATCTTATGCATCCATTTTTAATATTTTATATTTTTATTTTCATTTCTCAAATCTTGCTTTCCATCTTGTCCCCAACCCTGCACAAAACCACACTAGAGCCAACTGCTGTATTTCTACACTTTGTACCTTTGTTCAGCCATTTACACATTCCAAACTCTTCATGGATGCTTTTGACATAATTCTCAGTCTTTACCATCACTATTTACATTCCCTTTGTTTTTGGTCATAGCCATTTCTATAGGTCATACTATCCCACCCACCCACCACTCCACCTTTTTTTCCTTTTCTTCAGTTCTGATGAAGGATCATCCTGACACGAAATGTTGGCTCTATTCTCTCTCCTAGATGCTGTCAAATCTGTTGAGATTTTCCAGCATTTCTGTTTCTTTTTTCAAATTCCAACATCTGCAGTATTTTGCTTTTCTCTATTTTGATGTTATAGTTATCATATATCATAGTTTGGAGTGAGATAGTAACTATATTGTTGAGTATAAATGCACATAACATACTTTCTAGAAACCAAACATCTTGTGTATTGCAAATGGATGCTTTCTATTCCAACAAGAAAGAGATAAAATGAAAAATGTAAGAGGTTGGTTCAAGGTCTTGGGTAAGGAATTTGACCTGTGCTTAATATTGATATCCCAGAAAAAGCTCATTTTTCCTGAAGAAATATTGAACCTCATTATGTAGAAGTTTTATTTTTTTGGAGGATGGCGAAAGTGCAGATGAAATATCTTCAAAAAAATAACAAAAATCAGAATGTGGAATTTTAGTAGACAGCCATTAATCTCCCAATGATTGAAATTACTTTTTTCACACGTACTCATCAAACTGGGGGCTGACAGTACAAGAGAATAGGATATTTTTATCCATTGTCTACATGTTGACAGCATCTGCTTGAAAACCATAGTTTAATTTCAATTCAAAGCTCCACCCACTTTGGCTCAAAAATGCACTTCAACTCCAACCTCAAAAATATCCTTTCCTTCTGCTTCTTAACGTTCACATATGTTAACCATGCATTCTGTCAATATGGATGCTGCTACTTAAATATTACATTTAATAGTAGTTTTAATTTGTGAGCAGATATCCAAATTGGAATGACGCTGCCAAATTCATTTCATTTGAAATCCACAACATCATCATTTAATTTGTCTGGTTTGGTTTGGGACCTAAGGACTAAAGGTCGAAATGCTAAATCCAATCTAAGTATTGACGATAAAAACAACAAAAATTAAACTTACACTCAAATAACATCTTTAAAAAAAACTATGTAAGATAATGGTAGATTAAATCCCTTTCATCGTTAATCAGCTTGTGAATTCTGATGTACCAATTTTCTAATTGCCATCAGATTGTGTAAATGGAGGAGAAAAAACACAAGAAAAAGACTGATGCTTCTTCATGAGGAGGGAAATAAATAGAACTGGTCGCTTTTGTGTATCTTCATTAAGATGTAGGACAGAGTGAGAAGATGCAAAACAGAAAAAAAGAGTAAAAAAAGAGTTGTAGAAGAGTGATAGGGTTGCAAAAGATCACCTGGTGTCTGAATTTACCAGCTCTTTAAAATGTTTTATTGCAATTAATGATATAGCTCATTTAAAATCAGAGGCAAACACTTCAATATATTCTATGTGTATTGCTTAGGTTAGTATGCCAAAGGGAGAACACTTGCATATAAATAGAGCCATCATACTTTTGCTGAACTAAGATTAAAGCTAAATCAATTGCATCTTTGAAAATTGATATTATGTTAATAAACTGAACATTTCTTTGTTTATCCTGATAATCATTTGCATTATGAAGTGTTGGGTAGCCCCATATTCACAATTAATTCTATATTATTATAATTAACACTTAAAATTAACATTTAGATATTAAAATGGAAAAAGTTAAGTCCTCTGAAAAACTGCAGTTATGTAAGTGTAGCTTCATATTTTATGCCAAAATACAACTCTGAAATAGGTATACTAAAGATTTTCAAAGATCGAATTTCAAGTGGTCATTGGGATTTTTCATCAAACTGGGCTGCATGCAACTTTTGCATTGTCAGACAGTTCAGTGACCTGTTAAGACCTTTGCTTTTTTTAAAGAAACAAACAAATGTATTTTGCATATCTATACAATCTTTGTAACATTCTTTAAATGATACCTTTGCGACATCTGGCGGAGTGAAGTGTCTATGAAAATTTGTTTTCAAAAATCTTATTCTTCAAATTCTGCTGCAAAAGGTTTTGATACCCCCTAGTGGGGGGAAAAGGGCAATCTGGCTCTTTGAAAGCAAGACGATGGACAGCGATAAATCATCAAAATGCAAAGGTCATACATGTCAGGATGGAGTGACACCACAACAATGAAACACATTCTAGCCTTTGGACACAAAAGCTGATCCATTTTTTTGTATTAATAAAATAGATCAGTCATGACTCCCCAATAACTGTAATTGCAATTAAATGCAGTTATGTCAATATTAAATCTGTTTCAGCAAGGCAAACATAATTCGCAGGAACTTGGTAAAGTTTGTCTGCAAATTGCAGATACTTTAAATCTTTCACTTGACAGCTTGATATAGTGAATGCTGTAGGCAGAAAAGATGTAATGCTTTACAAGTACTTGAATGAACTCAAAGCCATTTGAATCCCAAAGCTACCTCAATGTTGCAAACTATAAATTATTTCATGCAATAAAATTGAGAGAAAAATATATTTACTAATAGCTCTCTAGCAATATTGCACTATTTAAGGAATCCACTCAAAAATGCTATTTCAATCTTTATAGGAATGTGGTCAGTTACACTATTTACACATTATGAATTATATTATGTTAAATCATGAACTATTCTTTAGAGGCATATAGTCATGTCAGGATGCATTTGTAAATCTTGCACCAGAAATAATTCACAAAACTTCAGCTTTGATACTTCTGACTAATACAGTAAAGCATTTTTAATTTTGGTGAACTTTATTAACTTTGCAAAGGACAAATTTAAAAACCTATGTCACACCATTTATGCAAGGTTTCTGTGTCATTGGTATTCTTTAAAAAATATACCTAGTGGTTTAATCTTGCAAAAAAAAGAGAGAAAACGTAATTTCTTTTTCTAGCCTGCAGCTCAATACAATGTTTTTAATAAGTATAAAAATTTCACCTTAGAAAATTAACGAGATATTGGAGAAGGATTGAAAGGAAAAAAACGTATAGTGTGTGAATGATCAGAAGTTTATTTGACAGGTTTATGTCAAACAGGTCAACATACAGAAATGGAATCTGTTACAGTTTTCTTTTATGTCACTAAGAGTGCATTTCTCCATGGTTTAACTGGTACTGTAGATAAGTAAGCCTGAATCTATTCAGTATCCATTCACATTTTTAATTTTCAGATGCCCCAGGTGTATAATTCTCTGAACAACACACAAAAAAAAATCACTGCCTGTAAGATTCAAACCGCATCATTCTAAAAGAATAAAATAGAAATTTGGCAGCTCCGTTGGTATTTCCTTGAAGAAATAACATGATAGTATGGACAACAGAGAAATTTTATTGCAAATATTACAGGACATTAACTATTCAAATAATCATTATCTGAATAGCTAATGTCCTGTAATAACTTAGGCGTCTAACCTACTTTGATTCTGTTTAACAAAATAATACTTCAACAATGCCCTTTGATCCAATAGTTTCCATGTTAATAATGCACTTGAACAAAGTTACCTTCAGGAAAGAACAATAAACGTTTCCTTTTCACAGAAGAGGTAAAGAACAATTCCTTCATTAGGACACCCTCAGATTTTAGTGTGACAGTTCAATTTTAATGGAATATTCAGAGCTAAGGTTTCTTGAAGATATCCTCCAGCCTTCATCTAACATATTATTTTAGAAAATGACTAGTGCCTACTTGAACTTGGTGGGTCAATATTATAGATAGACAGAAGGGCAGAGGTCATGAAGTTACTGAGAAATAGACACCTATACTTCCATTTTCTCCATTGACCTTGCTGTCCAACATGAAAGGAAGTACCACATTTTTACTGCCTTTTGGGTCCATTATCCCTGGGCACCCTCTCAAACATCAACATGAATTCAACTGTGTCAGAACAGAAAGATTGCAATAACAATAAATTTGTCATTGAATGAATAGTACATGCAGTCAGCCCATTTTAGCAGTATTTACTAGGCATTGCCCCCTTCACCCTTTTGAACCCTTTCAGCTTACAAGGAAGCTCATAGTCTTCAGAAGATAATAAATATGTCTCTCTTGAATGATAAAGTTACTTAAATTTGTCTTTCTGCTCATGTTGAAGTGAAAGATGAGACATTAATTACTATGACATTGTGAGATAATCTACATGTGAAATCAGACACAAGGGAGGTCTTGAGTATCCAGAATAGTGTCTGATTTAAACATTAAAAAAATCCTTTCCCCATTTATTCTCCTTCGTGTATTCTTGGAGAAGTTCTTTGTGCAAGCACAGATTATTAGTAGTGCCAGGATTTTATTTTTAGGTTAACGTCTTAATACCTTTACATTTCTACTCTGCTTAATTCTGTTCTTTACTATTAACATAAACTACAAAATTAAAAGTAAAAAAAACATGAAATCCACCTTCCTGAAACAGTACTGTCTAAAAGAATCTGATTAGAATATGTAGCATATTGGGAATTACCAATTTAAAACAGAAAATGTTTATTTGTGTACAACTCACTCCAAATAATTCAAAGTTGTTTTTTCCCAAAGAATGATTTATCCAGTAATTAACATAGCAAAGTAGGAATTTGGGGCCAGACAATGAATTATTGGTTAATTTGCATTAAATGACTTTGAATTAAGAGGAAAAGACTGCATTGCAATATTTATTTAGATTTATTGACCTAGATTTTGAGAAAAAAACTGTCTGACAATGTATGCTTTTATTAATGCCCAAAATAGGCAGAAGTTTTAGATAAGGAAGAAATACCCCATGAATTGTGAATGCTGCTGGCCAATTTGTATCCATCATTGTTAGCTTTACGAAAATGGTATCTTGCCCTTAACCTTCCTTTCATGAAGTTACACCATTTGCACTTTAATTGGCCATTAAACTTGGCACAGGAAGTTAAGTCTATCAATTATTTGCCTAAAATACTTTTAATGATCTGAAAATCTTAATGACTATCCATTAACCTCCCCTGCTAGAAACTGAACAATTCAGTGTGGCATTTCATTCATTCAGCTCTGCATTGTTGTTGGAGATCTTAAATATGGCAAATTTTATCTTTTTATTACCTTTCTGTCTCTATTTCCTTTCCCCTTCTCTTTCTCTCTCCCAATCTTTCTTTTAAATTGTAATAGGTACAACTCTTTGAGTCTGCGCCACAAATTGCTCCATATTTTTCTTTCTATACCTAACTTAACATGGAATTCTTCTATTCTAATCCACCCTCCTCTTTTTATTTCTCAGACATCGAATTTTATGAGTTAAGGATATTCATCGATTTTTCTGTTGTACAGTAAGGACCCTCTCTCAGGTGTTATCAATTTGAACTTCCAGCAGCTTTAGAGGCAAAGAACTTGAAAACTTAAACATGCATGAACAATTCTAACAGAGTACACAAAACACAATACAATATATCACTGCAGCAAATAAAAGGTCATTAATTCTTACCACATGAAATACTAATTGATATAATGATTAGATTTATAACATTAAGTGTGCAGAAAGTCATTTTCATTTCACAAAGTAGAGAGATAAAAATTTATCTATTGTCTTTGGGTCCAAATCAGAACCAAGAGGAGCAACAGAAATTGGTTTTCAAGTTTCATCTGGATACTCAATGAACTTTTTGCTTATAAATTATAATTGAGGGCTCCTGTCTCATCAGCAGCAGTAAAGTAATTTCTAGATGGATTGGAGAGGTATGGCAAGACTAATTGTGACATTTGTAAATGTGGGAGCATTCTGCCCTTCTGTGGAAGAATATTACTTTTTAAAACAAAATGTCTATACTCACCTATTGTTAGGTAGCTGACTCGGGCAGGCCAATGTCTGCCCATTTTTTTTTATTGTTTGTTTAATAGAATATAGAACACAGAAAAACTACAGCACAAACAGGTCCTTCAGCCTACAAGTTGCGCCAAACATGTACGTACCTACTAGACTTACCTATAACTCTCTATCTTACGAATTCTATGTACTTATCCAAAAGTCTCTTAAAAGACCCCATCTAATCTGCCTCCACCACCACTGCCAGCAGCAATTCCATGCACATACCATCTCTGAGTGAAAAACTTGCCCCTGACATCTCCTCTGTACCTATTTCCCAACATTGTAAACCTGTGTCCTCTTGTGGTAGCCATTTCAGTGCTGGGAAAAAGCCTCTGAGAATCCACTCAATCAATACCTCTCAACATCTTATACACCACTATCAGGTCACCTCTCATCCTTCGTCTCTCTAAGGAGAAAAGACCAAGCTCTCTCGACCTATCCTCATAAGGCATGCCACCAAATCCAGGCAATATCCTTGTAAATCTCCTCTGCACCTTTTCTATGGCTTCCACATCCTTTCTGTAAAGGGGTGACCAGAACTGAGAATAGTACTCCAAGTGGGGTCTGACCAGGGTCTTGTACAGCTGCAGCATTCTCTCTCGACTTCTAAACTCAATTCCTTGATTGATGAAGGCCTGTGTACCATAGCCTTCTTAACCGCATCCTCTACCTGTGAAGCTGATTTGAGCATTCTATGAATCCAGACCCCAAGATCCTTCTGATCTTTCACAATGCCAGGAGTGCTTAATATTACATTCTGTCATCCTATTTGACCTGCCAAAATGAATCACTACACACTTATCTGGGTTGAACTCCATCTGCCACTTTTCTGTCCAGTCTTACATCCTATCTATGTCTTGTTGCAACTTCTGACATCCCTCCACACAATCCACAATATCTCCAAACTTTGTGTCATCAGCAAACTTAGCAACCCAGCCCTCCACTTTCTCATTGAGGTCATTTATAAAGATCACAAAGAGCAAGGGTCACAGAACAGATCCCTGGGGCACTCCACTGTTGGGCAGCTTCCAAACAGAAAAAGACCCATCTACAACCACTCTTTGCCTTCTGTAGGCAAAGCAGTTCTGGATCCGTAAAGCAGTTCTGGATCCACAAAGCAACATCTCTTGGATCCACAAAGCAATGTCCTCTTGGAACACATGTCCCTCGCTTTTTCAATAAGCCTTGCATGGGGCATCTTATCGAATGCCTTGCTGAAGTCCATATAAACTACATCTACTGCTCTTCCTTTGTCAATGTGTTTAGTTACATCTTCAAAATATTCAATCAGACTCGTAAGGCATGATGTACCCTTAGCAAAGCCATGCTGACTATTTTTGATCAAGCTATACCTCTCCAAATGTTCATAAATCTTGCCTCTCAGGATTTCCTTCATCAACTCACCAACCACTGAGGCTAGAACTCACCGGTCGACAATTTCCTGAGCTATCTCTTCTCCCTTTCTTGAATAAAGAAACCACATTCACAGTCCTCTAATCCTCTGGAACCTCTCCATCTCCATTGATGATGCAAAGATCATTGCCAGAGGCTCTGCAATTTCTTCCCTTTCCTCCCATAGTAACTTGGGGTACATCCCATCTGATCCCAGCAACTTATCTAATTTGATGCTTTTCAAAAGCTCCAACACATCCTCTTTCTTAATTCCAACATACTCAAGCTTTTCAGTTCACTGCAAGCCTGCATTACATTATCAAAATGCTTTTCCACTATGAATACTGAAGTAAAATATTCATTGAGTACCTCTGCTATTTTTACTGGTTCTATACAAACTTTCCCACCGTCACACTTGATAAGTCCTACTCCTTTACATCTCATCCTTTTGCTCTTCACATACTTGTAGAATGCCTTGGGGTTTTCCTTAATCTTACCTGCCAAGACCTTCTCATGACCCCTTCTCGCTCTCCTAATTTCTTTCTTAAGTTCCTTCCTACTAGCCATACACTTCTCTAGATCCCTAACATTACCTAGCTCCCTGAACCTTTTGCAAGCTTTTTTATTCTTGACTAAATTCATTATAGCTTTCGTGCACCATGGTTCCTGTAACCTACCATAACTTTCCTGTCTCATCGGAATGTTATCATGCAGAATTCCAGACAAATATTCCTTGAAAATCTGCCACATTTCTTCTGTACATTTCCCTGAGAAAACCTCTTTCCAATTTATGGCTCTAATTTCCTACCTGATGGCTTCATGATTTCCCTTACTCCAGATACGCACTTTCCTAATAAATGTGGATGTCATGGCTAGACCAGCATTTAAATAAATCACTTCAATCTATGTGGTTATAGGTACACCCATAGTGCTGTCAGTAAGGGAATCTCAGAATTTTGATCTAATGACAGTAAGGGAATGATGATATAGTTTCACATTATACTGTGAAATAATGTGAAATTACGTGACTTGGAGGCGAACTTGCAGGTAGTGTGTTCCTTTCAATCTGCAGTCTTTGTCTTTCTCAGTGATAGAGGTCACAGACGCTGTCAATGGAACCTTGACAAGTTTGAGTTAGGGGAGATGGTGGTGTTGTGATAATGTCACTAGACTAGTAATCCAAAGATCCAGGTTTGGCCTCTTTTGAGGTCAAACCAAATAAACAAACTCAAGGTAAATGAGGACAAAGTAAAAGGGGCAGCTCCTCAAAAGGAGGGGGAGCAGCCCGAACAAAATCAAAGTACAAAGGAAAACTGAAAACATCAAATTAAATGTGATTATAGGGTCAACAATACACCCCAGCCTTTGTGGTGCCCAACAGGCAAGGACGGCATCAACTGCACCTGTGGACACCATATATGCTCCCTCTCTAGGGACACCTGGCCGCCAATATAGCCGCAGTAGAGGGGCATATAGTCAGGATGGACGGCCTGACCCAAATTTTGGAAACATGGGTTCAAATCTCACCATGCCAATCAACAGAACTAAAATTCAATTAATATATCTGGAATTATGAGCTAGTTAATAGGGTGACTATAACTGATTGTTATAAAAACTTACCTGGTTCATTAAAATCCTTTAGGGAAGGAAATCTGCCTTCCTTGCCTACATGTGACTCCAGATCCTAAATAATGTGCGGCAGGGTGGCACAATAGTTTGCATTGTTGAATCATAGCACCAGGGACCCAAGTTCATTTCCAGCCTCAGGTGATTGTCCGTGTGGAGTTTGCACATTCTCCCAATGTCTGCATGAGTTTCCTCCCATATTCCAAAGATGATTGGTCATGCTAAATTGCCCCTTAGTGTCAGGAGAATTGGAAAGGTAAATTATGGGATGATGGCCCAGTGGCCTTCTTCTGCACTACCATTCACTGCCAGTCAATTAACATGGCAAACTAGTAAGATTGGGTGAGGTGAAAAATCAGGCTTGCATCCACTTTCTTGCCTCTCATACTATTATTGGCAGCATTCTGCCAGTGTAATCAGCCTCATGCCCAGGAAGACAACGAGGCTACTTCAAATGTTATTAGTGAATCCTGGATGATTCTTGTCCTTACCTGCTCATCAGTGAGGATTACGTATGGTCCCCACCAATAGGGACCTGACATGATGGCCTCATCAATGGGAGCGGAGGCCATTGAAGCCCCGGGCAGTTGGTAGCAAGGGTGGGAAATGCCCCTTGGGCAGCCTGGCACCATGACACTGCCCACCAGGCACAGGTCGTGCCAAGGGGATGGGGCCTAAGGGGAGGGGTTGAGGTCTGAAGAGCCTGGGGTCTGAAAGTGTGGGTCCATGACAGGGGGTGGGCCATGATGGGGAGGCAGTGGGGGGGAGCCTCTCTTTAGTGTTGAGGGAATATTCTGCATCGGGGTATTGGGATCAGCTGGGATAGCAATCGGCCAGGGAGAGAAGATCGAGGGTGGTGATCATCCAGAGTGGGGTGGAGGGGAAGACTCAAAGCTGGCAATCGGCTGGAGGGATGACAGGGAGAGGATGAGATTGGTGTGGCAATCAGCTGGAGGATAGGGAGCTTCCAGGGTGACGATTGGACCAATCACAACATGGTAGAAGTAAAGGGGGTGGGGTCTGAGTGGGAACTATGACCGGTGGTCTGTGCAGGGGTGCTGTGGGTAGGGCTGTGCAGGGGAGTCATATAGGGATGGAGCATGAACATAGAACATAGAACATTACAACACAGTACAGGCCCTTCAGCCCTTGATGTTGCACTGACCAGTGGAACCAATCTAATGAACTTCTAATCTAAACTATTCCAATGTTATCCATATGCCTATCCACTGACCATTTGAACGCCCTTAAAGTTGGCGAGTCACAACTACTGCAGGCAGGGCATTCCATGCCCTTACTACCCTCTATCTCGCCTATCTCTGACATCCAAAAAACCTATCTCTGACATCCGTCCTATAACTACCACCCCTTAATTTAAAGCTATGTCCCCTCATGTTAGCCATCACCATCTGAGGAAAAGGCTCCCACTGTCCCCCCATCTAACCCTCTGATCATCTTCTAAGCCTCAATTAGGTCACCTCTTAACCTTCTTTTCTCTAATGAAAATAACCTCAAATCCCTCAGCCTTTCCTCATAAGGCCTTCCCACCATACCAGGCAACACCTTGGTAAACCTCCTCTGCACCCTTTCCAATGCCTCCACATCTTTCTTATAATGCTGCGACCAGAACTGTACGCAATACTCCAAGTACGGCTGCACTAGAGTTTTGTACAGTTGCAACATGACCTCATCACTCCGAAATTCAATCCCTCTACACACCAAGCTAACACACCATACGCCTTCTTAACAACCTTATCAATCTGTGTGCCAACTTTCAGGGAGTTATGCACATATACACAGAGATCTCTCTGCTCGTTGACATTACCAACAGCCTCATGAAGAGGGGTTTGTGCAGGGATAGAGCATGAACTGGGGGGGCGGGGTTATGTAGTGGGGGAGCATGAAGCTCTAGGCCAACAGATCTTTTAGTTCACCCTCCGACTGCTGCAATTCCCACGGCGGGTGGGATGGAAATTCCCCTGCTTAGAGGGCGATCTTATTGGCTGTTCACATCTTGCTACCATTGCATGTGAAATCTCAACCAAATCTCAGTTCACTACGGTGGAACCAGAAAATCCCACTGACATCACACAGAGTTTCAGTATGAAGGGAGGCATGTTGGTGGCCATGAGACGGGAGCCATTGGGATGACCCCAATATGGCAATCTATGTTGTCTATCGGCTGGGTAAACATAGCACTGATGAGGGCAGGGAAAGGTCCCAATATCTGTGGACGAAGGGAGGCAGGTGGTCTTCTATTGAGATCAAGGTGCCCTTTCAAAATGGTGCCTGAGCTCTTTACAGCCAGACTCACCAGCAAGTTTAGGCCTCTCACCAGACCTGAACTGGTGGACAACTCCCCGCTCTCCCAAAAAATAATTGTCTGGGACGATTATGGCCTGAACCATGCTTGAAAAACTAGCACGGATTGCTCCAGTTTTCTTGTCATTATGACACAAAGGGCAGGATTTTCCAGCCACGCTCACTCCAAAACGGGAAAATCCCATCCCAAGTCAATGGACATGTTCTGTCGTCCCTTCTGATTCAAGGGTGGGATGGGAAAATTCCTCCCTTATGATGCAATATTACTGACTGTTCACGTCCCACTACCATCGCAAGCGAGGACAGAGAATTTTGCACTCAGACAAATCTCCACTCATTGCAGTGTGACCTGAAAATCTTACTGATGTGAATGGATGGCAAATTCCACACATAGTTTTTTGGGAGGGAAATCACAGCCCAGGTTGCCAGCTGTTCCAATATTGCACTGGAGATCTGGTGCAAGAGGTCAAGCAGGGGCGAAATATCGAGCAGGAATTTCTGCCCCCACCCTCATGGCATGTTTTGAGGCAGCACAAATGGCCCACCAGAGGCCATTGGTGGGATCTTATGGTCCTGCTACTATCAGTGAAGTTTTCTGTTGTTCACACCCTCTGTCATTGTTGACCCCGTAGAGGACACTCACCGTCAATGGGACCGGACAATTCCATTTCACATAACAAGTAATTTAATCATGCTAGCCACATTATCAAAACAAGTTGCACCTTACTTCTTGTAGGACAGAATGGCACTTGACTGGAGCGAATAGCACTTGACATCAAGGCCATAGCCAGCAGCAGTGTTGAAACTATGGAAGATAATAAAAGTCTCATACTTAATCCTCTTTCTCATCTCATTTCTCCTTCATCTCAAAATTGCTTCTGATTTATAAGCTGAAGATTAAACAAGCAGATACCTCTTGCTTTCCCCTATGTCTCCACCAAAACTCCACTCTGGTGGCTCTCTCTTTTCAGATACCTACAGACTACAATCTGGACAGCCAATAGCAAGGGGTGGTAGATAGAAAAATAGATAAAGAAGCACTGTCATTTGCAACCACTAGCGCAAATTCTGACAAAATGTATACTTTAGAGGTTTGCTTAGATGTGGGATCTGCAAATGACAATTGGTATGAGTGGCCTGCAGCCAGGGCTCAGGATAAAGGCAGAATGGATGCACTCTCTTCAGAAGCAAGTGACTCAAGAATTCTGCTGCTGAAGACTCAGATGAGGTTGCCCGTCATTGATGGGGCAACCTACAGAAGAAAGCTAATGGATGTGCCAAATGAAATACATTAGCAAGCTGGCTAAACAACTTGTCATCAGTGCCCAGGAGTCTACATCTACTCAGCACAGGGCTTCGCATAAAGGTTGTAGCCCCTCCTTTCCAATCATGATGCAGTACGTGATGGCCGTGTCTCAGCTTCCATTACAACACATGATGTGGAAATGCTAATGTTAGACTGGGATGGGCATAGTAAGAAGTCTCACAACACCAGGTTAAAGTCTAACATTTATTTGGTATATTGAGCTTTTGGAGCACTATTCTTTCATCAGGTGAATGGGTTATTTGCCTGATGAAGGAGCAGTGCTCCAAAAGCTCGTGATACCAAACAATCTGTTGGACTTCCTGGTGTTGTGAAACTTCTTACATTTCAACACAAGCAGATGCCATCTAACATCTACATATTCCATGCAGTGGAAGCTCAGACTGAAACGATGCAGAAGGCTTCTTGCCATTTAAGCTCAGACTGTTGTCATGAAAGCTGAGTTTGATGCCATGCAGCACCTGGTAAATATCAATCAGCTAATAATCAGAGAGTAGTTATGATTCCTTTAAAAAGCACAGGTGAGAGGTCCTTCCTAATGCTGAATATGTTGTGCAAGTATAAGAGATGACATTAGATGAAGAGCTTATTTCAATATGTTAGCATTGATATTACGTGCTGATTGATACTACTTCCAACAAACTACATGTGTGAGTGCTGATGTCCTCATCAAAAAGGCATCTGCAGCAGCCTGCATGAGAAATGCAGCATCAAAAGCAGGATGCCATGGAACCGAAGTATTAGAATTACAGAACCACGAATGAACAACTGTTTAATACAACAGCAACAAGGTGACATTTAAATTTGATTATGAAAAAAAGTAATTAGATCATATCAGTAATTTAAATGTTTCAGAATAATTGATACCTAGGAGTAAGAATCTCATTGCACAATTCAGTTGCAGTCATAAACCACAAAGACAACAGTGTTATTTTATGTTATTGTTATTTTCCAAACAATGGGATTGTATTACAATGTTAGTCATTCCCTTTATTAGTGTACACCTCTTACAGTGGAATTTGTACAGTGATTTGTCATACTTTGTTTTGGGTCTCATTTCAATGGCAATAAATGTTCTTCTGGGCACCAACTAGCAATGTACAAAATGTAATAGGTGCATGTTGACACCTGCTCTAAATTGTTAATAATTGTGATATAATCACTGCCACTTGCTATAGTTGTAATTGCAGAATAAAGTGACATGTTTTCAAGGCTTTTCATCTTGCAATCATTAGGACAGATGCAAGAATGCCAAATTTCAACAAGAGCTATAATTTATACTGCCTGAGAAAGCTTTGCAGGTTGGTTGATAAATTGACTGATAGGTTAAAGCGTTGCCAGCGAACTATTTTTCCCAGGCTTTTGTCATTACCAGAATGGTTTGTATTAGCTTATTTTTATGAAAAGATTTTGGTATAACATAAACGCTGTAACTCTGGATTGTAACACACTGGAAACCCAAAGAGAAAAAAAACTAGGCCAATAAATTAGAAATCTCTCCTTTCTTGCTATGTCTAATAAAAGGTGTCAATACTCAAAAAAATACGGATATAATTTTATTCAACCGTAAAAATTGCCTTGATTTTTCTATTTAAAGACAGACCCTTATTTCACACGACAACCTAAAAGGCAACAAAGATTATGGTCAGAGTTAAGAACAGCCTTAATTATTACCATAGCAATGACATCAGTTAAGAACATCCATGTTGATGGAGAACTCAAGTCAGCAGCAATTCTGGCAACAGCAATATGCTCGAAGAATTTCAAAGATTTCAGTTTCAGCATGTGAAAACTTCTGTGTGAAAGTTATAACTTTGAATTTCTTCAAACTGCTGATAACATAAAGGCTGAATTAAAACTCAACCATCATCTTGGATAACCTGTTTGCATACCAACAAGATCTTATGGCTTGCTCGCCAAAAGTTCTTAATATCACAATTGCTTGAAACAAACTCTCCCCATCTCAGGAATGTTCCAAAAGGTAATACACAGATTCTGCAAATCCCATTGAGGGAAAAGGCATGCTTTTGAATATGGAAAATACTTTGTCAAAGTACTGGAGTAGAACCAACACTGCAAGTAAGGGCAGGATTATTCGGTCCCTCCCACTGCGGGATATTTTGGTCCTACCGATGTCTACAGTGATTTGAATGGCCCACTGGGCCCAATCTATGCATAATCAGCTCGGATAAACAATAATTTCACAGCCTACAAAATAGATCTTTTTCATTATTTTGCCTGCATTATTTCAATCTTAATGAACATTGCTATTTTACTTTAAGTAAAGAAAAGTTTATTTATTAGTCACAAGTAAGATTTACATTAATACTGGAATGAAATTCCCCTATTTGCCACAGTCCAGCACCTGTTTGGATCAATGCACCTAACCAGCACGTCTTTCAGAATTGGAGCACCAGGAGAAAACCCACGCAGACACAGGGAAAATGTGCAAACTCTACACAGTCAGTGATTCAAATTGGGAATCAAACCCTGGTCGCTGGCACTGTGAGGGAGCAGTGCTAACCAATGTGCTACCATGCTACCTCATTTTTTTATTGAATTCAAATTCCATCATCTCCTGCAGCAAAAATCGAATCCAGGTTCCCAGAGCGTTTGCTGAGGTTCTGAATTAATAATCTAGCTGCTGTCTCACAGCCATCGCTTCTTAGGACCATTAGACTTATTGAAAAATTAATTTTTTATTAAAATTTTAAAACTTTATATTTTGTAATTTATAATATAGTCAGAATAGGTCCTACATTATAAAATGTAGCAACATCTGATATCATCATGGCCTTTCTACAAAACTCCTGAATGCAAAAGCAACTCGCATTGTGTTTAGAAAGTATTACTGCAACTTACTAAAACCTGAGCCAAATGCTTTTCAAAGATTCTGTTTTTAAGCTTCTTTCTTAGTCCCTTAAGATCCTGAACTTTGCTTTTCAAGTTTGGATTATTTGTAAAATGGGAGACCAGACATTTGGTAGATGTATTTTTACACCGCAGTTGCATATTTGATATAAAGTGTTACATCAGTCATGAGTCTCTGGAGAGAGAGAGAGATGGAACTTTCCCGCGTATGTTCATTTGTTTGTTAATTTTGGACAAGAAATTGTGCAAAATCAGGATAAAACAGCTGAACTAGTTGGAGACTTCAATGTCATATTTTAATTATATTATTCAGCTTGTGCTATTCAGTACAAACACAGGAACAAGGAGCCCTTAAAACCCTTGAGCCGTTTCTTCCATATAAAAAGCTATTCTGATAGTAACCTCAAATTTGCATCATGCTAACCCTCATATTACTCCCTTGCTTACCAAAAATCTATCCATCGCTACATTAAAAATATTCAAAGGCTCCACCTCTACATTCCTTTCAGACACAGAGTTCCAAAGACTCTTGATCCTATGAAAAAAAATTGCCTCATCTCCATTTTAAATGACCCCTTATATTTAAAATGATCTCTACTTTCTAGATTCTGCACAAGAGCTTATTTCAAGTTTTTATTTTCTTATTAGTGTCACAAGTAGGCTTACATTAACACTGCAATGAAATTACTGTGAGCATTCCCTAGTCGCCGCACTCTGGCGCCTGTGCAGGTACATTGAGGAAGAATTTAGCATAATCAATGACACCTAACCAGCATGCTTTTTGGACTGTGGGAGGAAACAAGAGCACCCAGAGGAAACCCATGTAGAGAAGGGGGCAACGTGCAGACTCCACACAGTGACCCAAGCTCGGAATCGAACTAGGGTCCCTGGTGCTGTGAGACAGCAGTGCTAACCACTGTGCTGCCCCAGAGAAACCATCTTTGCATCCACCCTGTCAATATTCCTCAGAATTTTATATGTTTCAATCAAACTGCCTATTACTCTTCTCAACTCCAATGGATACAAGCCTGATCTGTCTAACCTTTCCTCACGAAACAGCACGTCCACTACAGGCTGCTGAACCAGCTCTGAACGGCTTCAAAAGCATTTACGTCTTTCTGTAAATAAGATAGCCAATACTGTACAAAATAGTCCAGATTTGATCTCACTAGTGCTCTGTAGAACTGAATCATAACCTCCATATTTTTGTATTCAACTCTCCTTGTAACAAAATTATTACATTCTATTAGCTTTCCTAATTACTTGCCGTATCTGCAAACTAGCCTTCCGTGATTTATGCAATGGGACAGTTTCTGCACCTCAGAGGACTGCAATCTCTCACCATTTACATAATGGGCTGAATTTTCTCAAAAAGTTTCTAAATGTTGTAGCTGCATGAAAACGGGAATCTTCCATGCCAGTCTTTTCGGTTAGATCAGCACTGCAATCTTTTGGCTCTCTGTCAATTACTTTGACAGTTGGGAGCTTTGTACTATATGGGGGGATGAGCAGTGGGAGGAGCTGAAGTATGCCAGTGAAGCTGGCTTCAGCGCGCTCAGGCGCCATTGCACAGGGCATTCTGCTGGTGAACCGGGAGACCTCCTCTCACCACTTCCATGGATAATAGATCCCTCCCCACATCATTATCACCCCCCCCCCAAACTCCCACATGCTCCTCCCGCATATTCCCCCTACCATCACACAAGCACTCCCTCCCCCCCTCCCCCCCCCCCCCCACTCCTGTCATAGTCCCACCTCCCCACATCCTTGGCAATGCCCTTGGCACATTTAATGTGCCCAACACAGCACTGCCAGGGTGTCTGATGGCCATTGTCCGGCCATGCCTCTGGCCACCTGGGGGTTTCAATGGCCTCCCATTGCCCCAGTGTGGCCATGGCATCTGGCAGAGCAATAGTGATTCTTACTGGCATGACATCTCATTGGCAAGATACAAAGCCATCCTCGCCGGTAAAACGGGCCCACAATCCGACCCGTTCCAGATGTGAATCAGATGTTTGGCCTCTCATGCTATCTTCCCAGCTTGCCATGCTGATTGACTGGCACAGCGAGCTGATAAGATTGAGTCCAATATGTTTTCTTTTCTTTTCCTGCCAAACTGCACAATTTCACATTTTCCCACATAATACCCATTTGCCAGATTTTTGACCATACGCTTAATCTAACTCACTCCTTGCCACTTGCTTACCAATCTTTATGTCATCAGCAAATTTGGCAGTCATCTCTTCAATCCCTTCAACCAAGACATTTATATCAATTGCAAACAGTTGAGGTCCTGGCACTGATTTCTGTGTTCACTGCTCATTACATTCCGCCAATGTGAAAAAGACCTTGCATTTTGCTTCCTGTTAGCTAGTCAATTTTCTAACTATACCAATATGTTACCCCCATAACACTAGCTTTCATTTTCAGCAATAAACTTTGATGTGGCATTCTATCAAATGCCTTATGGAATTCTAAGTACAATACTTTCATTGGTTCCCCTTTATCCACAGCATATGTTACTTCATCAAAGAACTCCAATAAGTTGGTTGATTTCTCTTTCACAAAACCATATTAATCTTGCCTGATTACTTTATACGTTTTTCAAATGCTTTGCTATAACTTTTTAAGGAACAACTTCAAACACTTTTGCTATGACAGATGTTAGGCTAACTGGCCTGTAGTCTCCTGCTTTTTGTCTCCTCTCCTTTTGGAGTAAAGGGGTTACATTTGTTACCTCTCAATCTAACCACACCTTCTCTGAATCTAGGGAGTTTTGGAAAATTAAAACCAATGCAACATCTGTCTCACTAGACATTTTTTTTAAGATCCAGCAGGACCTGGGATCTTATCAGCTGCAGTTCCAACAATTTACTCAGTACCACTTCTCTGGTGATTGTAATTTTCCTGAGTTCCTCCTTTCTTTCCAATTCTTGGTTTATAGCTGCTCCTGGGATGTTACTTGCATTCTCTATAACAGGGTTTCCCAAAGTGGGCTTCACAGAATCCTGGATTCGCCCAAGATTCGGTGGCTGTTCCAGCCATTTTAAATTTTTAAAATGCTGCTCTTACAGCTTGACCAATCGAAGGGTGCTTTTTTCACTTTGTTGGTTACTGATAGCTGCACTGGTCACTTACCAGTAACCAATGAACTGACAGGCTAGCCTCTGATTCAACAAGCTGGAAATACCAGCAAAGTTATTTTAAACTCACAGGCAAGGTCAAGAGTGAAGGCAACTGGATGGTGGAGTAAATTAAGTTGCATCCACAGGCCATCATTGCCGCAAGATTCTCTAAATAGGAGACCTCGGTGTCTGGCAGTTTCAACCACTCTCCAGCTCCTACAGCCCCGCCAAAACCTTCAACACCCCCTCCTTCCAAGACTCAGGTCCATCCTTCCAGGACAACTGGCTACTTTTGCAGAACCCTGTTCACCCTTCCAGAACCTTGCCTACACTCCCAGAACAATGTCTCCCTTTTCCCTCCAAAGGTCTGATTGACAACACGTCAGGGTGACAGACCTTGTTGGTTGTGTTGGCAAGTGACTTGTCAAGACACTCGGGCAATTGATAACTCACTGTGATGTTGGCTTGGAGCTGCCTAAGTCTGATTCCTGTCTATCTTCTGAAAGCACACAGACTTCCAGCCTCATGTCTGAGTGAAGGCTGGGGGCACCATCGTTTGACACAAGACTCTGGGAATGGGGGGTGGGGGTGGGGGGGTGGCAAGGCCTACAGTTCAATGTGAAGAAGCTGTCATTTCAGGATGTCTGTCACTGTGTATCTCCATGGCTCTCACTGTCAGGATTGATTGGAGGCCTGTGGGACATTCTGAGTACAGGTGGTGGGATAAACTCCCAGTGTGAAATGGGTTAAAGATGGAAGAGGTGCAATTTTGAGATGCAATATTCTTTCATTGTGAATATTTATAGTAACAGTTATCTGATTCCTCAACATGGTTTCTTCACTTGTGCCCTCTGCATTGGTGTTTTCCTAGGATGCACATCAGAAGTGGAGATGGCCTGCTGTCTTCTGTGTTCTGCAGCTTATGATGCCCTCAACGCACATCCTCAGGAGACTGGAGCCTGGAAGGCCCAAGCTGATGTTTGGGTGTCACTGATGTAGCTGTGCGGTCCTGTTCTACTTGCTGCTCTTGCAATGCAGTGGAGTCAGAAGAGCTAGAGATTGATCGAGTCTTCTGAGTGGAAGGCTTGTATGGGCTTCAGCACTTCCTCCTCTCTTGGGATGCTTGTCAGCCCCTGGATCACTCCATGATAGAGAGGGGCAGCTGGAGTGAGCTTGAGAAGCCTCTGCATCACTTTGTACTACCAGTCCCACACTCTCTGCACCATGGGGTGACAGTTGTTAGCAATGGATATTTGTATCTGGACCCCTCTGGAATTCAGTGACTGAGGCAATATCTCGCAGCCCTCAGCCCTGGTCCATTGTGACTGGGCCATGCTCCTGTGGCCCTTAGCCATGGTCCTCAGATTCTGAGCAATGCCTTGGACTTTGCCATGTATGACTCCAAATGCCTCCCCATGCTTTCCACTACAGTGTCAGCCTGGATGCCACACATAGCCAGCACTATCTCCTGCACCGGAATGTTTTGGGACTCCTCCAATCAGCCTTACAGTTGCTGGAATGTTGCTGATATCTTTTCCTGCAGTTCCTGCTCTGCCTTTGCATTCCAGCAGCTTTGAGAGAACCTCTTCCAGAGGTTCAGCATCTGGCAAGGGGTGAGCTATTTTCTGGGATCCAGCAGACCTCCACCTGCCTAATCCCTTGGACATTTCTGCCTCCACCTGCATCAATGACTGTGTCCTGCTCCCCAGATTGTGACCCTGAAGCCTGTCTGCTAATTCCACCCACCAAAGCATGTGTCTCTGCGCTGCCGATGGTGCAGATGGTGCTTCAGTTCTTTCATCCGAACTTCCCACCGAAGTGCTGATTCAGATGGCCTGGCCTCATCAGGTGTTAATCCTACAAGACAAGAAATCTGGTTCAGTGTAAGAGAGGGACAAATGTCTGAGCAGACTGGAACCTATTTGAGAAAGGTCATATGGATGAAGGTTCCACTGAGATTCCCATTGCTCTCTCCTCATAGGAGTTTAGGGGACTAACTCAGAAGTGCTTCTACCCATCTTCTTGCTCTCCTTTTTATTATGAGCTTTCTTCTCCTGCAGGACAAAAAGAGATGATTGAAAGCCTGATGACTGGCGGGTGCGGTGGAAGGTAGCAAGAGGCACATGTTGGTACCGTGCCTAGAAAGGAAGGGGTTGTGGCCAGGGGAGCTGCAGAAGGAACATGCTGCAGTGTTAAATGCTGGAAGGTTGCAAGGTCAGGGAGTGGATTGAAGTAGACATCCCAGTGCAACAGACAAGACTAAAGCTAAGATGTGACAGATGGACACTCACCCTTGCAGCTTGAATTAGATCATTCATTTTCTTATGACATTGGACAGCAAGTCCTCCATGTCACTGCAACCCAGTTGCATTGACTTCCCTGCTTCTGGGTCTTTTATCCATTCGGGAGTTCATGGTGACCTAATTCTCCTCCACTGTGTCCAGAAGCCTTTTCAGGTCTGCCTCTATGAAACATGGAACTGCTCACCATGCTGTCATCCTCCTGGCATGACCAGCTGTGTGTGCTGAGGGAGTGTTTAAATGAAACTCCCTCTTGCTAATAGTGCATAGCTGCAAGCCAGTTTGGGCAAGTCACATGCCTGGGGACTCCAAATTGACACAATGCACATGGGGTTCTTTCGATGCACCAATTGCGGGAAAATTGTGATCTGATCTGTGAATCAAACCAGTTTTCTTGCCCAAAATGACACTTCATTTTTGGGGAAAATTCCATCCCATATCTATTACTTCACCCTTCTCACGCTGCTTCCAAATACTCCTTACTACTCATATGGAGAGTTGGTGCAGACATGATGGGTCAGGTCATCTGCTATGCAATAATAATTTTGTGATGTTGTGATTATTAATTGTCAGTATATTTTCTCTGCAGAAGAAATTGGCACACAATTTCTTGTGTGCCAATATAAACAAGCCGTTTATAGTTATGACGGCGGTGCGGGCTCGTTGGGCCGAAAGGCCTGTTTCCCGTGCTGTGTTGCTCTAAAAAAAAAATCTACAGCTAGGAAGAGGTTTCATATCTTTAAATTTCTCACCCATTTTGAAACAAAGTCAGACAACTTATGGAGTGGTTACCAAGCTTGGATGAGGGAGATACTGATGGCAACATTACCTTGACAGATTAGGCTACTAAATGATCACCTGCAATGTTACCCTAACATTGTTGTAAAACATCACAGCTTCACACTCTTCTACTCACTTATCTATCTTTCATGTATTCAACAACTTCCATTTTTTTAGTCACCCTTCTTACAGATACAACAAATCACAAGCAGGAGAGAGGAAGGAAGATCATAATGATAAAAATTAAGGGAATCACACCAATCAGAAATCACAGCTGCATGATGCTGCTATCATTCAGGTCTGCACACATGTCAGGCGTCTACCTATCCCCATCAGAATAAGATGCCAGTGAAACATGAAAGATGAGAACAGGCTGCCCCAGAATTATTTCTAGAGTTGCAACTAGCAACAGGTGCCAGTTGCAAAGGTAAAGGATTATCTCAGTTCCGTAATTCTTCTGTACATCAATGAGGTGCAAACAACTTGCCACATACTGTCCCTCAGTGATATCTAACTACACAATAATAGAAAAAAAAGCCATGGAGTGCTTCTGTAATAGACTAAGCAAGTCAACTTCCAGAGAAAGGGACCATTTTCTCTGTGTCAAATGTAGTCCCATATTCTGGTTCTGTGTGGGATCCAAGAGGCTTTAGGGACTTATTCTTATTCTTTGTTAGAATTAATCCAAAAGGGAATACAATTTTTTGTAAGATACACTGTACATCTAAAGAACTGGATCTAAAAGTCTATTAGTGTTCCAGTTTTTTATGCCTACCATCTTCATTCTTCACTATATTTTTGTAATATGGACATTCTGGGCAGGATTTTGGAGATGTGGAATGAATCAGGTGTGCTAGCAATGTCTGGGCAATTATGCTGATCTATGGTCATAGCCCTATGTCCAGGTAAATTTGAGAGGAGCTACAAGAGTTTGGTAAGTGATAGCTACCTGATTTCCAACAATATTAATTAGTTAGCTCAATAAAATTGTTCATTGAGGGTACTGACCAGAGCATTCCAGAACTTTGTGAACCCCCATTGAGACTGAAAACTGGTTGATGAATGAAAGCATACTCCTGGCAGCAGCTGTAACCATCTTTTACTTTTTGGAAATTCTTTAGAGGGTGCCTTCATTTTGAGGCACTTTTTAATTTTCCAACCTACATAGTTGGTACTCCTTGTAACTTAGGGCAGAATCTCATCAACCTCAGAAACCTCCTTCCATTCTTCACTGAACTCAGACCACTTAGTTGACTTCCTCCTCCATAAGCAAACCAAACTACAGGCACTTATGGCTGCCCAACCCATATTTCCTACCAATGACACAATCAGGACCTGGGGATGAAAATTCTGTCCATCATTGTTATGTTAACCACAAAGTTTTCACACATCAAGTCATGTTGCCAGTCCTTTTCCAACAGAATGTTCCTACATAACCTTGAAAATAAAGCATGGTAAACTGTCAATGTGACAAATGGGACTAATGAATGAAACACATTACAACTTCTCTAAGCAGTATTAAATAAACAGCTGGCCTTTTACCATTTAGTGAGATGTCATGAATATGTTGCTGTAGTTGGCTGTTAAACCAACCATTTAATCAACTGAAATGAAACTTCAGTCTTAAAAATTATTTGTCGCCTCTTTTAATCAGTTCAAATAAAGAGCAATGCTTTCTCTTAATGTGTGACAACTGAAATACCTAACAGAATTTCTAAAAAGCCCACATTATTGAAATGAATCTTTTTATTTATAAGTGTATGAGATATCGGTTATAATGGTTTATGATCTGACTCATTGACAGTTCAGTGTGTTAGTTGTGACTTTCACAGTCTGTTGGCAGTTTCTGGGAAAGCCATCACACCTGTGACTTTGGCTTTGATTAATGAGTCTTTCAACTCATCACCACCATCTGAAGGAGGGCCGCGGCCTTTTTGGGCTTCAGTGATTTATTTGCCTTCAGTGCAACGCCAGGAAGGTATCTTCCGTAAAGAAAGCCACACCTGTTTAAAGCTAATGAAAACCTCAATATGTCACTGTCTAGACAAGCCAAAACGCATGTTAAACTAGATAAAAGATTTATTCAAGTTACATGAATGCAGTTTTGTCCCAACCTGTCAATTTAAAGAAGCTTAAGACCTTCCTCAATGACACTCCACATAATGTCAACTTTCTGAGTGACTATTTCAAATGTTGTGCTGAGATAAAGGACCTTTCTTAAAACAATATAGGATATTTTAGAAAAGTTAAATTGATAACCTTTACCATGTTCTTCAGAAAATTGGAGCAATTTTCAAGATGAATCACTTATTGGCTATTTAAAAAGACAAATTTGCAAGGACAAACATTAGTGCAAACAATGAAAATCCTGAAGTAAGAAATAATTTCAATACTCTGAAAATTTTATACCTTCAAAAAAAAAATCTGCAGATGATACTTAAAGTGGAAACAATTGGTATATTTTTTGGACAAATTTCAACATATGGCTATAATTTATAACCAACAGTATCTTCACATTTAAAGTAATACATCAACTTTTCCTCAAAATGGATGATTTTTAATAGTTTTAAATTTTATTTCAAACTTCAGCATCCAAAAAGTTGCAGTATAATTTTAATGTTGCCATAGAAATAAATTAATTTTGAAAGAAGAGCATATATCTATCACATTACAAAATGCATTAAAAGCTATTTCATTTCAAACTGAAGCTTAAACAAATTGAACAGTAAAATTGCAATTCATTCTATATCAATAATTAAAAGTCGACTGAACTGCTACTAAAATTTTTTGGTGTAGCAAATTTTGATACTGCATATACCAATCCTTTTGGTTACTATTGTCAATCATTGCTAATGCTTTACTGTGCTACTTAAATATTAGATTATACTTCCATTTAGTCTAAAACTTCCACTATATTAAACTGGTATCTGCAGCAGGTAACTGTATAGAGCAATATTAGGTGGCAGTCCAGAGTAATATTGCCAGTTGCAATTTGCAGTGGAGTCTTTAAGAATGCAAGGCCAAAATATCCTTTGTTTATGAACTTAATGGGAATTTAACATGCACAGCTTCACTGTCATTGAAAGATATGCAGGTTAGGTAAATTGGCTGTGCTAAATTGCCTCTTACTGTCCCAAGATGTGCAAGCTAAGTAGATTAGCCATGGTAAATGCACAGGGTTGCAGGGATAGGGTGGAGGGGAAACACTTAGGTGGGATGCTCTTTCAGAATCAGTGCAGAATTGATGGACTGAATGGCCTCTTTCTGCACTGCAGGTGTTCTATGATGCTCCACCTAGCTACTTTTAATGCTCTGAGTGAACAAACTGCATTGTCCAACCTCATCACATTAACGTTTAATTTAAATGTGCTGGATCTAAGGTAGTCCAATTCCACCTGAATAATTTTGAAGAACAGCTTCACATTAAACTATGTCCAGTGCCAAATACTACACACTGAAAATAGTCACAAACCTTATGGTTTCAATTTGGCTCAGATTAGAACAAGTTATGCTACTTCTTGTCAATGTGAATGTAGCAGTTTAAAAATCGCCCAACATACTTAACCTTATGGGAACAATAATGGTTACATGAGAACATATATCAGAGAAAAATAACCATGCCATTTGTAAAACTGAATGTAATTAGTTATTTTAATTATCAGTACAAAATGAATTTGTCTAACAACGTATAAAAGTAATTCACATAAAACTGCAAATTACAAATCTCCTTACATGCAACTGTTTTGAGTCTTGAAAAAATACTTAGAAATGCATAGTCATATTACCTTGCATTCAATTCTAATGTACAGGATGAAAATCTCCTCCAGCTATCAGCTCTGAAATTACCAGTGGAACCATAGAAATCCATAGTTGCAAGGTGTCCAATCACGCTGCCCCTCAAACCATCCAATTAGAAAAAAACTTTTGTATTTTAATTTTAACATATGATCTATCCATGTACGCCATTCCAACTTGTTTTGCTGCCTTCAAAAAGACTTGGAACATATCCCACTCTCTCCATCCCTGTGCTCCCTTTAAAATTGCATCATGTAGCAAAGTTGGCTCTCCTCAGTTTTCCAATTAAAATGCATCACTTTACACTTCTTCGAATTAAATTGCTCCTGCTAAGTGTTTGTCCACTTCACCCCTCCATCTATTTTTATCCTGAAGTCTGTAAATATATAATAAATTTTATTGCTTACTACATTTCTGGACTTCATGTCCAAGCCATTAATGTACATCCCTATTTGCAGGGATCGTTGAAAAAAGACATAAGTTGTCAAAGCTTTTCATTTGCACTCATCAGGGCAAATTTCAAGAATACCAAATGTAAGGAGAACAACAATTTATTCTTCATAAGAGAATGCTGATTGGTTGGCAAGCAGACTTTGATTATCATGGAGAATGCATCAGTTAACTGACGACTGGGAATGGGATATTTTGGTCACGCTCACGTCAAGACTGGAAAATCACACCCAAGTTCAATAGACCTTTGCATGATCCACCTTCTGCTTGCTACAACTCCCATTGTGGGCAGGATAGGAAAATTCTGCCCTGAGAGTTTTGTTTAGTTGAAATAGAAACAATGGGTAGAATTCTCCCCAAAAGAATAGAAGTGTCGAATTCACGTGAAAACTGGAGTAATTCACACTGTTCTTTTCAGTGGAATTCAGAGAAGAATCTCCCATACTCTGTATGCTGCAAAGGCCACCAGTGTGAATATCATTAAATTTCAGAGGGCAGGACTTATCCCCACTGGAGAGGCTGAAATCAGCACGCTGAGCAGGCTCAGGGCATACGCCTCCACACTGATTTCCAGCATGGAACAGAAGCCACCAGAAATCTAGCACTGGAAGATGTAAGGAGGTCAGGAATGCTTGTGCAAACACTGTGAATCAACTGGCACGAGAATCTCCCAGCCCACTGTTCTATAAAAATTAGTGCAGCAGGATTGAAGACTCTCAGCAAATGTGTATGCATGTTCTTTCTGTCTGCAAAGAATAGATCCATGTGTATTAATATATGTAACTTCAAGCTGACGTAAGTGCACCATATTGTAGATCCCACTGATAACCTTAAATTGTTTGTCAGTGTAATTTTTAACACACCCAGAGTTATTTAGCAAATGTTGTCCAATTTGACATCATAACTAATGTTGGACACTATGGATGGAATTTTCCCATCCCACCTTTCTAGTCTTGGGGTAACGTGGCTGGAAAATCCCATTTCATGTTTTAATTTTTACAAGCACTTTAACTACTGCAAACAGCCAAAGTGACATACTGTTTGATTCCATCCGCTAGTCTTTGAGGCGTACGGACTGCTACCAAGCATCACATATGCACTGAAAATCATATACCACCTTACTCATCAGCAGAACATCTTTTTGGCTTGACAACAGCATCCTTTTAGTGGTGAACATCACTTATGATACTACTGCATTGTAGCAGCATGAAATATCTAGCTTCACCTGTTGCTCACATATTGAGAAAGCTAACCCTTCTAGGGTAATCTGAGGTACACTGGGCACTTTTTGCAATCCATAGTACCTGGACCAAATCTCTTTTTAAATCATTAAAATTAGTCCTCCTTTTGTTAAATATTTTTTGCTTGATTGTTCCTCGAATGTCTTCCATAACTATTCTAAACCTAATAAGTTATGCTCCCCTCCTGAAACATGCTCCAATTTCCCAAAAGTAAATCCAGTTATTTGTCCTTCCTTCTTGGGCTGGAAACGTAAAACATAGAACACAGAACATTACAGCGCAGTACAGGCCCTTTGGCCCTTTATGTTGCATTGACCAGTGGCACAATCTAATGACCTTCTAACCTAAACTATTACAATGTTATCCATATGTCTATCCACTGACCATTTGAACGCCCTTAAAGTTGGCGAGTCCACAACTGCTGCAGGTATGGAATGCCCTGCCCTTACTACCCTCTGAGTAAAGAACCTATCTCTGACATCCATCCTATAACTACCACCCCTTAATTTAAAGCTATGTCCCTTTGCGTTAGCCATCACTATCCAAGGAAAAAGGCTCTCACTGTCCACCTTATCTAACCCTCTGATCATCTTGTATGCCTCAATTAGGTCACTTCTTAACCTTCTTCTCTCTGATGAAAATAACCTCAAGTCTCTCAACCTTTCCTCATCAGACCTTCCCACCATACCAGGCAACATCGTGGCAAACCTCCTCTGCATCCTTTCCAATGCCTCCACATCTTTCTTATAATGCGGCGACCAGAACTGTACGCAATACTCCAAGTGTGGCCATACCAGAGTTTTGTACAGTTGCAACATGCCCTCACGGTTCCAAAATTCAACCCCTCTATCAATAAAAGCTAACACACCATACCCCTTCTTAACAACCTTATCAACCTAGGTGCCAACTTTCAGGGAGCTATGCACATGTACACCGAGCTTTCTCTGCTCGTCGACATTACTAAGAGTCCTTCCATTAGCCCTAAGGCTATGCTCCTTAGTTTAGGTTTCACCTGCCAGTGGAAACAATCTCCCTGCTTATCTATTCTCTTCATAATCTTATATGTTTCTATAAAAACCCCCCTCCCTCGTTCTTCTAAATTTTTCTAAAATCCCAGTCTACTCAGTCTCTTCTCATAACCTAATTCTTTCAGCCCCCCAATCAACATGGTGAATCTGCTCTGCATCTCCTTCTTTCTCAAATAAGGAGACCAAAACTATAAACAATACTCCAGGTGTGGTCTCACCAACACCTTATACAGCAGCAACATAACCTCTTTGTTTTTAAACTCCATCCCTCTAGCAATGAAGAACAAAATTTCATTTGCTTTCTTAATTACCTGCTGCACCTGCAAACCAATTTTTTCTGATTCACGCACAAGGACTCAAATTGCTGCAATATTTTATCATTTAAATAATAGTTCATTTTGCTGCTATTCCTATCAAAATGGGTGACTTCACATTTACCAACATTGTATTCCACCTGCCAGATCCTTGCCCACTCATTTAAACAATTTATATCCCTTTACATACATTGTGTCCTCGACACACTTTGCTCTACTACTCGTCTGAGTGTCACCTCTGAACTTTGACGTGCTATGCTTGGTCGCCAATTCCAAATCATCTATGTAAATTGTAAACATTGCAGTCCCAACACTGATCTCTGAGTCACTGATTGCCAACCAGAAAAACATCCAATTATCCCCACTCTTCACTTCCTCTTAGTTAACAAATACTTATCCATGCTAAGTGGTGTTTCCGTATGGGGTGTTGATTTTTGACACTGGGGGAGTGGTTGCAGTTAGTGAATAGGGCATGACATCAGGAGCAGGGGTCAGCAGGATGGCAGTGATTGGGCTTTACCGAGCATATTTACATGACAGGGGAGTTTTCCCAGTTGTCTTATGGCTCTGCATTCAGAAACCTTAAACAGACCGAGGATTCCACCTTTTTCATAAATTGTAAATGCAGCATCAGCACAACTTATTCAAATTTTACTCCTGTTGTTACCCAACATGCTCCATTTTTCAAGAGCATGCAGTGACCAATAATGAGTTCAGAGAGATCAATTTGATGACTACAAGGGTATGTATCTGGTCCTCTTCTTCTATCCTCTAGATTTCACTTTTGTCTGCCCAGCTGAGATCACTACATTTAGTAATAAAACAAATGAGTTCCATGATTTAAACTATGAAGTAATTGATGTTTCAGTAGATTCTTATTTCTCCCATTTTGCCTGGATCAACATTCCAAGAAAGAGTGGGGGCTTTGGGCATATATATTATCGTCTGATTTAACAAAATAAAACTCTCAGGATTATGGAGTGTTATTGAAAAACTCTGGTATTGCTCTGAGAAGTCTTTTCACCATTGATACCAATGGCATTGTCAAGCACCTCTGTATCAATGACCTACCTGCAGTCACAGTATTGATGAGATTCTCTGCTTAGTTAAGATGTTCCGGTTTATAGAAAATCAGCTAACTGGGCACCTCATTCTCCAACTATCAAGTCTTCTCCAGAAGCTTCGAAAGAGTAGTTTGCAAAGGTCAAGGAGTAATTTGCATTCATTACTTCTGTTTGGTTTGAACTATTGGGAGTAAGTATTTACAGAGATAAATGTATTCTTTACCTGACAGGGGTGTTGGATATCAAATTAAAGTTTACCAGATCTAAGTACTATATTTGAAATTTTTGTCCGGTGAAAGTTATTGGTCAAAAGAATATGAACACTGTACTACTGAATGCTTGCTCATTGCTTAAAAATCTTTATACCCTGAAGCGGGATAGAAGAATTAAAATCTGGCAAAATATAATGACCATTTAGAATTGAGATAGTAGCTAACCATATATTAGAAATGTACTGAAAGTCTAAAGTGATTTATAAAGTAAATCCACTTTATACAAAATAAATTCAGTTTATTTAAATGTAAAAAAAGAGGGCAGCATGATGCACAGTGGTTAGCACTGCTGCCTCACACAGCCAGGGACATGGATTCAATTCCAGCCTTGGGTCACCGTATGTGTGGAGTTTGCACATTCTCCCTGTGAGTGTGTGGATGTCCTCTGAGTGCTCTGGTTTCTTCCTGCACTCCAAAGATTAGGTTAAAAGGGTTAGGTTGATTGGTCATGCTAAATTGCCCGAGTATCAAGGGGTTATCAGAGTAAATAAGTGAAGTTTTGGAGATAGGGGCTTGGATGGGATTATGGTCGATGCAGACTCGATGGGCTCAATGGTCTCCTTCTGCAATGAAAGGATTCTATGGAGTCAATGGATACATTATCTTAACACTATACATCTCTATCTTACACAGCAGCACCTTGTCGAATCATAGAATCAAAATGCCTTCTGGAAATCCATACTCCATATCCACCAATTTCCTGCTGCCCAACACACTTGTTACGTCATCAAAGAATTCCATTAAATTAGCTAAACAAGACCTGCCTTTCATGAACGAATGCTATGTCTTATCAATGGAACAACTTCTAGCCAGATGTCTTGTTATTTCTTTGGTGTTGACAGTTTCAAACATTTTCCCCACTACAGAATTTAACCCGCCTATTGTTACCCACCTTTTGACTATCTCCTTTTCTCTACAGTGGCGTCACATTTTCTGTTTTCCAATCTGTTGGAACTGTTCAGAGTCCAATGAATTTTGATAAACTACCACGAGTGCATTTGCTATTTCCCCTGCCTTCGCTTTTAATACCCTGGGATGCATTTCATCATGGCCAGGAAAGTTGTCTACCTTTAGCTGCATTAGCTTACCTAACTCCGCCTCTTTAGTGAGGATCGTTTCTAGATCCTCACACGCCATAACCTTATCATCAATTTTTGGCATGTTATTTGTATTTCCCACTCTGAAGACTGACACAAAATACCTGTTCGGCTTCCTTCCAACAGGTAGTGTTAAGGATTCATAATTGCCAGGGAGCATGACAAGCAACCTATAACCACAAATCTTGATGCCCACTTAGGGTTCTCAAAAGTAGTCCATGCAACAGAAACATTAGGCGCGATTTTCTGGTCATTCCTGCCAATGGGATTTTCTTAGGGAGGCCGACATCCAGCTTTAGGCTAGACAGTCTGGTTTTTGAGCACTCTGTCCTCCGTCCAGTGCTACCTCCAGCCAGACATTAATTTGTCCTCCTTTTGAGGCTCACACACAGATAGTCGCCGCTCATATTTTATTTTTCTGATGCTGACTCTTCCCAATAGTGTCTGGTTAACTTGCTGCTGCTTCAAACAAACTCCAAATAACTTCTCTTAGGCACCAGAAATGGACTTACCTCACAGCCTGACAATCTGTCCACCCACAATAAGGTGCAGATTGGACTCAGAGCGCTGGGCATAATGTTGCACCTTGGGCAGAATGTTCTGCCATATGCTCACAATAAAGTTGGCTTGGGCTTGTTTAAAGTTACTCAAATTCTTTGTGAAATGCTGAAAAGAGGGATCCAGTACTCAGAGCCCTAATTATTTTGCAAATTACAGTCATTATCTTTCCAGTTGTACAGCACCCACACTTTCAATAAGGTTTTAACATCTGTTCAACATACCATTTTTGACTGCACATAGGAAAATGAATTGTGAATTTATTTTATCCATTATCAGGACATATCTGTACTCACAATACACATACAGAGACAATAGTTTAAAATATTGAAAGGCTCACCATAATAGACAAAGGGTAAATGAATGGTGGAAACATTTAAAGAAACATTTCTAAATATTCAAAAAGATGCATACCATTGAAAAACAAAATTTCAGTTCCAAAGGTCCGTCTATGATTTATTCAGGGCATTATTAAACAACAACGAAAAGTACAGCATAGGAATAGGCCCTTTAGTTCTCCAATCCCATGCCAATCATGATGCCCTAACTAAACTAAAAAAGACCTTCTGTTCTTAATGGGTCTGTATCCTTCTAGCCCCTCCTTATTCATGTACCCATCCAGATGCCTAATAAGTGTTGCGAATGTGCCTGATTCCACACCTCCTATGGCAGCGTTCCAGTCACCCACCACTCTGCGTGAAAAATGTTCAGTGTTGGAGGTAGTCATGATATGGTGATGCCAGCATTGGACTGGGGTAAATACAGTAAGAAATCTCACAACACCACGTTGAAGTCCAATAAGTTTATTTGGTAGCAAACGCCACAAGTTTTCGGGACTTTACTCCTTTGAAAGGTGAGTGGAGAGTTCTGATCACAAACAGGGCGTATAAAGGCACACACTCAATTTACAGAATACTGATTAGAATGTGAGTCTTTACAGCTATCCAAGTCTTAAAGGTGCAGACAATGTGAGTGAAGATAGCATTAAGCATAGGTTAAAGAGATGTGTATTGTCTCCAGACAGGACAGTAAGAGAGATGTTGCAAGCCCAGGCAAGTCATGGGGATTACAAATAGTGTGACTTTATTTGTAACACTAAAATGCCAGTGAGGCCTCATACGTGTGGAACTTGGCTATCAGTCTCTGCTCAGCGATTCTGCATTGTCGTATGAGGTGAAGGCTGCCTTCGAGAACATTACCTGAAGATCAGAGGCCAAATGCCTATGACAGCGAAGTATTCACCAACAGAAAGAGAACAGTCTTGCCTGGTGATGGTCGAGCGGTGTTCATCCGTCATCATAGTGTCTGCATGGTCTCCGCAGTGTACCATGCTTTGGAACATCTGTTCCGATGAGGAGGATTGTAACAGACATCTCCAGACGCTAAAAGATGCTCTCATAAGAGCAGGATATGGTGTTCGACTCATCGGTCGACAGTTCCAACGCGTTACAGCAAAAAACCGCACCGACCTCCTCAGAAGACAAACGTGAGACACAGTGGACAGAGTATCCTTCGTCATCCAGTACTTCCCCGCAGCAGAAAAGCTACGACATCTTCTCCAGAGTCTTCAACATATCATTGATAAAGATGAACATCTCGCCAAGGCCATTCCCACACCCCACTTCTTGCCTTCAAACAACTGCACAACCTCAAACAGACCATTGTCCAGAGCAAACTACCCAGCCTTCAAGAGAACAGTGACCATGACACAGAAAACCCTGCCACAACAACCTCTGCAAGACAAACCAGATCATTGACACGGATGCCATCATCTCATGTGAGGTATCAGGTACGTGGTATATACTCTTGCAACTCAGCCAACGTTGTCTACCTAATACATTGCAGGAAAGGATGTCCCGAGGCATAGTACATTGAGAAGACCATGCAGACACTATGACAAGGGATGAATAAACACTGCTTGACAATCATCAGGCAGGACTGTTCTCTTCCTGTTAGGGAACACTTCAGCTTCACAGGCCTTCGTCCTCTGATCTTTGGGTAAATGTTCTCCATGGCGGCCTTCACAACGGACGACAGCGCAAAGTCACTGAACGGAAACTGATAGCCAAGTTCCGCACACACATGAAGATGGCCTCAATCGGGATCTTGGGTTCATGTCACATTATTTGTAACCTCCATGGCTTGCCTGGGCTTGCAACATCTCACTTACTGTCCTGTCTGGAGACAATACACATCTCTTTAACCTATCTCAATGCTATCTCCACTCATATTGTCTGCACGGTTAAGACATGATTAGCTGTAAAGACTTGCATTCTAATCAGTATTCTGTAAACTGAGTGTTTGCCTTTATATGCTTTGTTTGTGATCAGAATTCCTTGCTCACCTGTCAAAGAGTCCCAAAAGATAGTGGTGTTTGCTACCAAATAAACCTGTTGGACTTTAACCCGGTGTTGTGAGATTTCTTACTGTGAAAAAACTTTCCCCACACATAGAGACGCCAGACGTCCAGCTTTAGGCCAGACAGTCCGGCTTTTGAGCACTCTGTCCTCCGTCTGGCGCCACCTAAAGCCTCACGTTAATTTGTCCTTTTTTGGATCTGATTAAAAACTTACATAAATTACCTTTGTACATGAGAACAACTGTACCAAGGTGGCATTGACCACATTTCCAAAATCAGGGCTGGGATTCTCCCAAAACAAAACTAAGTGCCCAAAGGGTGGTAAAACGGGAGTATTCCATCCCCCCCAACCCCATATTTTGGGCATTTTTAGCTGAACAAATCTCTGACACTCTGAGCAATGCAATAAGCCTCAAACTGAATCACGCTGGAAAGTGGTGGGGGTGGAGCTTCATCCCACCCAAAAGGCTGGCAGCATAGTGCCGTACAGGCCAATGCGCATGCGCCGATACACCACTGCTGGCCTCTCAATTATTGGCATTCCCTGGAACTCTCAGATTGCTAGCCTTCTCAATCCTCCTCCCACTCCCCCGACTGGTGACCTACCGGACTCCCAACTCCCAGGCCAGCCCAATCACCAAACTCCCAATCACCCATAAGGAAAAAGGAGGCTCATGTCAGGATGAGGCTTGAAGGCTCGGTTAGTGCAATGGATAGCTATAGATTAGCCAGGAGGGAGCTAAAGAGTGAGTTGAGGAGAGCTAAAAGGGGACATGAGAAGACTTTGGCTGATAGGATCAAGGAGAATCCTAAAGCTTTCTTTAGATATGTTAAGAATAGAAGATTGGTTAGGGCAAGATTAGGGGCAGTCATAGACAGCAGTGGGAAGTTGTGCGTGGAGCCTGAAGAGATTGGAGAGGCACTGAACAAATATTTCTCTTCGGTATTCACGCAGGGAGATGTAAGTGTAGTTGTGGAGAACACTGGGATACAGGGTTGCAAACTGGAAAGTATTGAAGTAGATAAGGAGGATGTGCTAGATATTCTTGAGGGTTTGAAGTTGGATAAGTCCCCTGGGCCTGACGGGATTTACCCTAGGATTCTCTGGGAGGCAAGAGAGGCGATTGCAGAGCCTCTGGCTCTGATCTTCAGGTCGTCATTGGTTACGGGTATAGTTCCAGAAGACTGGAGGATAGTGAATGTGGTCCCATTGTTCAAGAAGGAGAAGAGAGACTTTCCGGGGAATTATAGGCCAGTGAGTCTTACTTCTGTTGTGGGTAAAGTATTGGAGAGAATTATTAGGGATAGGATTTATAGTTATTTAGAGAGGAATGAATTGATTGGGGATAGTCAGCATGGTTTTGTGAAGGGTAGGTCGTGCCTTACTAACATTATTGAGTTTTTTGAAAAAGTGACCAAAGAGGTGGATGGGGGTAAGGCAGTTGATGTGGTATATATGGACTTTAGTAAGGCGTTCGATAAGGTGGCCCATGTAAGGCTTCTGCAGAAAATGCAGATGTATGGGATAGAGGGTGATTTAGCTAATTGGATTAGGAATTGGCTAGCAGATAGAAGACAGAGGGTGTTGGTTGATGGGAGATATTCATCGTGGAGTTCGGTGACAAGTGGTGTACCTCAGGGGTCTGTTTTGGGGCCCCTGATGTTTGTAATTTTTATAAATGATCTGGACGAGGGTATTGAAGGATGGATTAGTAAATTTGCAGATGACACTAAAGTCGGTGGAGTGGTAGATAGTGAAGAGGGGTGTTATAGTTGCAGAGAGACTTGGACAAGTTGCAGAGCTGGGCCGAGAGGTGGCAAATGGAGTTTAATGTGGAAAAGTGTGAGGTAATGCACTATGGCAGAAATAATAAATGGGTAGAGTATAGGGCAAATGGTAGGATTCTTAGTAGTCTAGATGAACAGAGGGATCTTGGTGTGTATGTGCATAGATCCCTGAAAGTAGGCAGTCAGGTCGAGAAGGTTGTTAGGAAGGCATATGGAGTCTTGGCTTTTATTGGTAGAGGGATTGAATTTCGGAGCCGCAACGTCATGTGCAACTGTACAAAACTCTAGTGCGGCCGCACTTGGAGTATTGTGTGCAGTTCTGGTCCCCACATTATAAGAAAGATGTGGAGGCACTGGAGAGGGTACAGAGGAGGTTTACCAGGATGTTGCCTGGTATGGAGGGCATGTCTTATGAGGAGAGGCTGAGGGATTTGAGGTTGTTTTCGTAGAAAGGAGGCGGCTAAGAGGAGACCTTATCGAAACATATAAGATGATTAGAGGTTTAGATAGGGTGGACAGTGATAGCCTTTTTTCTAGGATGGAGAAAGCTAGCATGAGGGGATACAGCTTTAAATTAAGGGGTGATAGTTATAGGACGGATATCAGAGGTAGGTTCTTTACCCAGAGGGTGGTTAGGGAGTGGAATGCCCTGCCTGCGGCAGTTGTAGATGCGCCAAGTTTGGTGGCATTTAAGAGGCTAGTTGATAAGTTTATGTAAGAGAAGGGAATGGTTTAGTTTGGAGGGTCATTGCTTTTTTCATAACTGGTCGGCGCAACATCGAAGGCCGAAGGGCCTGTTCTGCGCTGTAATGTTCTATGTTCTATCCCTCCACCAAAGGCCATCCCTGATCTACCCTCTCCTTCCGATGGTCAGCCCCCAAACGCCATCCCAAAGACCAGGTCTGAACTCTGGCCCTCCCGGGGCCCCTAAATGGCCTCTACCCCCATCAGTGGGGCAAGTTGCATATTAGTGGGAAGCAGTTGTAAACCCCACTGATGGGAGTCACTCCTGGCAGCGGGAGGTGTGGTGGTGGGGATAAGTGGGAGAATGTGGGCCTAGAGATTACCGTCCCGGGCCCACTAATTATGTAGAAATGTCAATTTCAATGACATTTCCATTTGATGTCAGCTCCTCGTCGATTTCTGGCATACAGTTGATTGCACTAAAAAAAGTGCCAGGGAGACTCACGACTGATGTTCAAACGTCTCCCCCTGTTGTCTCCCGGCCCTGACTTTTAACTTTAGGAGGCCAAATACCAGGTAAAGAGTAGAGGTTAAAACATTCAATTTTTCACCATCATTGGTTTAAAAAAAGCCCCATTTCAACATTTTTAAGTGCCATTTTTAAATGAAGAGTTCCTATTATTCAACATATGTCCTATAACTAACTATAACTGCTTTAAAAATCTTCTTCTACATTTTCATCAAACCAATGATTTAAAATAAAATGTATTTCTGTCTGTGTTTGCTTTTCTACTTGAATCAAGATGTGACCAAAGATAGACAGCAAACACAAGCTCCTGACATTGAAAAAACAAATTATTATTCTTCTGGTACAGTGAGGGCCTATCTTGATTTACATCTATATCCAGACAGTTTTGATCCTCTCTGTATAGGCTTTGCAGGTTTGTTAGCACTGTAAAAATAATAAATGAATTTATCCAGGGTTCTATTTTTCAACTCTGAATGACATCCCCCACTTGTTTTTCAGTAACATGGACAATTTGAGGTTCTTTACTTATCAATTTGGATACATTCATGCATTAGCAATCATTATAATTGTGCGATTTAATTTTTATTTTTAAGATATGGTGATAATTAGTGCTAATTACAGCCAGTAACTCACTAATTTAAAACAATTTTAAAAAATGTTTTCTTTTCACTGCAAAGGTATTATGAGCCTAATTTCATTTAAGTATATATTTCTTACTATTTTATACAAGTTGGATAACATATCTTATGACATTATGCTTATGCAGATTTTAAATACTATTTATCAGTTTTTTTTTGCCAGTGCATAATACCATGGTCAATATATATTATTAATTCTAATGTTAGTATAGGCAGTATATAAAATCATTTAATATTTTATTCTGTACTAAAACTTGGTATTGATTGTCGGAAGTTCACTAGCCTTATCAAAGTCAAGCCACAAGGTTCTTCAACTAATCATTATAATATTTTATTCAATCAAGAGTGAGTACCAACTGGCAAGGCCGGCATTCATTGCCCATCTCTAATTGCTTGTGAAAGTGGTGAGCTCTCTCCTTGAACTGCTGTAGTTCGTGTAGGTGCACTCACAATGTTCTTAGTGAGTGAGTTTCAGGATTTTGAACCAGTGGCAGTATAGACAATATATTCCAAGTCAAGATGATGTGTGGCTTTGAGGCAAACTTCCAAGTATTTCAATGTATCTGCATCCTTGTCCTTCTAAACTAAATTGGTCATGGGTTTGAAATGGGGACTTTCATGAGTTCCTGCAGAGCATTTGTAGATTGTACATAATTCTCTCCTATTGGAAATGGTCTTTACCTAGTACTTGTGTGGCACAAATGTTTTTTTTAAACTTACCATTTGTTAGCCCAAGCCTAGATATTGTATAGGTTTTAGAACAAAGAACAAAACAGTACGGGAAACAGACCCTTCGGCCCAACGAGCCCGCGCCGCCACCCCGATGTTCCCACCTCTACCCATGATCCCTGTCATGTTTATAGATCTATGGATTAAAAACAAAATTTAAGACAATTTGGGGAGAATTTGTTTTGCCAATTAGCCTAAGAGCACATCTTTGGGATATGGGAGGAAACTGGAGCACCCGGAGAAAACCCACGCAAGCATGGGAGAATGCGCAAACTCCCACAGATACAGGCCCAAATCCATGTATCTGCACAGCACAGCGATAGTCACTGAGCTGTCGTGTTGCCCATCAAATGGTCCAGGTCAAGCGTACACTAACGACGTGAAGCACTAGGATACTGTCAAAAAAATCCAAGAGCAGCCCTCTCACGACCCATCGCGTGTATGCCCCTCGTTAGACAACAAGGTGGACCAAAGCACCTGTAGGATAAAAACAAGTACATCAATATCATCATCTATTTACACACTTCCCAGGGACTCCCAAGGCTCATGAGCCCTATTTTAAATCAGTTTCCTATACCCCTCCATTCCCATTCTGTTCATGTGCTCATCAAAGTATTTCATAAATAACTCCAGAGTGCCTGCCTCCACTACTTTATTTGGCAGCGCATTCCATACCCCCACCACCCTCTGTGTGAAAAAACTCCCTCTAGCATCCAAATTATACCTTACCCCCCTCACCCTAAGCCTGTGACCCCTCGTGCTATTCAAGTCCACCCTAGGAAAAAGCTTAACCCTGTGCAGTTCTGGTCGCCACATTATAAGAAAGATGTGGAGGCATTGGAGAGGGTACAGAGGAGGTTTACTAGGATGTTGCCTGGTATGGAGGGCAGGTCCTATGAAGAGAGGTTGAAGGATTTGAGGTTGTTTTCGTTAGAAAGGAGGCGGCTAAGGGGGGGATCTTATTGAAGCATATAAGATGATTAGAGGTTTGGATAGGGTGGACAGTGATAGCCTTTTTCCTAGGATGGAGAAAGCTAGCACGAGGGGACACAACTTTAAATTAAGGGGTATGAGTTATAGGACGGATATCAGAGGTAGGTTCTTACTCAAAGAGTGATTAGGGAGTGGAATGCCCTGCCTGCAGCTGTTGTAGATGCGCCAAGTTTGGTGGCGTTTAAGAGGGTAGTTGATAAGTATATGGATGAGAAGGGAATGGTTTAGTTAGGAGGGGCATTGCTTTTTATTTTGGTCGGCACAACATCGAAGGCCGAAGGGCCTGTTCTGTGCTGTATTGTTCTATGTTCTATGTTCTATGTTCTATGTTTACTCTATCTATACCCCTCAAAATCTTGTACACCTTGATTAGATCTCCTCTAAGTCTACGTCTTTCTAAGGAAAACAGTCCCAATTTGCCTAATCTTTCCTCGTAACTCAGACCTTCCATACCAGGCAGCATCCTGGTAAACCTTTAGTGCATTTGGACATTGTTTCAGTATCTGAGAAGTCATGAATAGTGCTGAATATTGTGCAACCACCAGCAAACATCCCCACTTTTGACCCTATGATGGTAAGAAGATCATCGATGAAGCAGCTGAAGATGGTTCGGTATAAGACACTACTCTGAGGAACTCTTGCAAATGATATCCTGGACCTGCGATATCAAACCTCCTACTACCACAACTATCCTCCATGTGCGAGGTATGACTTCAAACTGCAGAAAGTTTTTCCACTAATTCCTACTGATTCAAGTTATACTACTGCTCCTTGATGCCATATGTGATCAAATGCTGCCTTAATGAAAAAGGCAGTCACTCTCACCTCACCTGAGTTCAGCTCTTTTGTCCATGTTCAAACCAAGAATGTAGTGAAGAGGTGAATGGCCCTGTTGGGAGCCAAAATGAGTGTCAGTGAGCACGTTACTGTCAAGCAAGTGCTGCTTGGTTCAACGTTGATGAACTCTTTCAATACTTTATTGATGATGAAGAGCAAACTAACGGAGTGGTAATTGGACAGGTTGGATTTGTCCTGCTTCATGTGTACTGGGTGTATGTGGCCAGTTTTGGTGGGTAGATGCCAGTATTGTAACTGTACTGGAACAATTTGGCTAAGTGTACAACAAGTCCTGGAGCACAAGTCTTCAATACTATTGCTGGAATATTGTCAGCAACCACAATCTTTGCAATATCCAGTTCCTTCAATCATTTCTTGACATTACATGGAGTAATTAAATTGGCTGAAGATTGGCATCTGTGATGCTGGGGACCATCAGAGAAGGCCAAGATTGATCAACCACTAAAGCTTTTTGGTTGAAGGTTGAAGCAAATGCTTTACTCTTATCTTTTGCATTGTGGCACTGTGGCGCAGTGGTTAGCACTGCTGCCTCACACCACCAAGGACCTGGTCTCAATTTTGCCTTGGGCCATTGTCTGTGTGGAATTTGCACGTCTTCCCTGTATCTGTGTGGGTTTCATCCTGGTGCTCCAGTTTCTTCTCACAGTCCAAAGATGTGCAGGTTAGGTGAGGATTGGCCATGCTAAACTACCCTTTACTGTTTAAAGATATGCAGGTGAAGCGGATCCCCCTGAGTTGGCACCAACTTCAAATTAACATTGGGAAGGAAGAAATCCATGTCACAGATATTGCTAGATTTGGTGGGCAGCTTTCTTCAAGGAAAACAAGTGTTATTGTTTTGCAGCTAACTGCAAAATCCAGGCCATTGATTTAAATTAATATGTCAAATTACTGATTTCTCAAGAATTACAGTTACTATTGGGTTTCATTATTTTTAAAAAATCTCAGTTGGATTTATCTGGTAGCAGCTACTCTGCTGCATATAAATATTTGAGTTAATTAGTTAATGTAAGTCAGCTAGCTGCAATATTACATTGTCTTGAGCAAGGAGCACCAGCAGCACATAAATGCAATAAGATTTTCATACCATTGCTAGTTTTCTCAGGAGCTTTGGTACAACTGATTAAACAGGTGTAACTGAATTTTTTTTTCAGAGTTCCTTTTTCAAACTTTGCAAGGATTTAATTCTATGAACAGCTACTCTGTGGTTCCAAACTTGATTAGTACAGACCTCATTAGAAATCCTCTGTTTCAATCCAGTCCTGACTGGATACATTCCGCAATGGATATGATTGACGCGAGAACGTGTTTATGCTCTGATACTATAACTCATATCTCTGACTGAAATTCATACAATTTGCGCACATGTATTAGGTACTTCGGTGCACTACATGCGTAATTAAGAGAACCAGTGGAATGCTTTTGAGATGTCTTGACGAGTCTTTGCGTAAACTATAATCAAGTTCCCTGATAATCTTCGCTATCATTCTGGCCTGTTATATCCTCCACGTTACATTCATATGAAAAAGTCATGACTATGTTTACAAAGAAACAAATTCATTTCTAAATGTACAATCAAGGAATATTTGCACGTTATGAAAGTTTGAGGGTTGCAATCAGCTTCCCAGTTCACAGAAGACCATTGAAGGTTTGCACTACTGCTTCCAGTTCCTCTTCATCACAGCGCGACTACTCATTTCCTCTGGCAACCTCAGCCAATCTAAATTAACCTTCTCCTGTCACTCTCTCATTTCAGTCCTTTTTCAGAAATAAACAGCATCAGATCTGTTTGTCAATTCAGTATAACTTACTTCTGTTTGCAGTGCAAGTATTCAGAAATTGGTGTTCAGAACGGAATGTACAATACGTCAAGGAAAGCATTGCTGAATTGAAAACCACTCTTCAGCATGTACCGTGGTTGTTTTGCTCTGCTACAGTTCTCATTTGCCTCTTTCTGTGCTGTAAACAATCCATGATTTTACCAATTTCCACTAAACCAGTAGCTTCAATAATGCCTGCTGTTGGACTTCTACATCAGATCCACCTCACTATTCTCCTGTCTACTCTGTGCCACCCTTAACTGGATGGTGGCAATATACCCTGGCAAATAATTAGCTTGCTTATCGAAAATCGTGTTTGATATGTCACCAAACAAAAATTCAACCTATTCAATTTTTCATATCCCTCTTAGTTCAGGAGATCATTTTGTATTACTTCCTGATTTCTCCATTGGGTTTGAATGTGATCTACAGTTGCAAAAAAACAGATTTTTGAGCTTGAGCAATGTAATGTACTGTTCACCTTATGGTCAAAAGTGTTTGTAACACTACCAAAGATCCCATGGTAATCTCCTCTACATAATCTTGAGTATATCTCATCCTTTTCATTTGATCACAAAATAATATTCTAAATTATTAATCAAGTTATTTTATCTATAATGTTTTATACAAAACAGAATGTGCAACATTGTCAAACGAGGAACATGTACTGTCACTTTTCGAAAAAGAAACTGGCTGTATTATTACTGAGTCTCCATTAGGATTAGTACTAATGCCAGGAAAAGGAAAAATATAAAGTCTTATGATTTCTGTTTATGTTAATGAGTGTGGTAGAAAGAAATAGCGTAAAATTGATTTTACTAAAGACGTACATCAAATACTTGTTTTTCTTTAGATACCATTCAATTTATGAATGAAAATGCAACATGGATCATAACTACAAACTGGGTAGATCAAAAATTAAAACATAAACAGCAACAATTTCTCGTAAAATGGAGAGGAAGATTACAAAAACGCATAAGCACACATATTATATTTAAGTTACTGTAAAGTAACACAAAGAAAGCTTTGGGCAAGTGAAGCATCAAAGACAGATATTTGTAAATTGTATATATCCCTAATTTTCTTTAATTAAAACATGAATTAATAATCTTGATTTAGAAAAACAGTATAAATGCATTTATTTGTTTGCTGCTGAATCTTTTTTTATGATCAAATTTATGAAATAGATTTGCTGCTCAAATCACACAAGCAGTTATTTCTTGGAGAAATGCCACAAGACAATGCGTAATAAAATAATGTATAAACTGAACATGACAGTCAGTTCTGAAAATAAGCTATTACCTGTTTGCTAGCAGTGCCCTGAAGGTCAATTGACTCAGTCCCAGATTACTATGCAGCACTTTTGACCAATCCCAATTCCATTCGGTTTTAGCTGACTGTTGATAAATGAAAATAAGGCATTGTTAGTTATTAATCAGAGATAATATGATCAGCAAATTACAGCTTCAGCTGTGATGAAATAAATAAAGAGAAGGAGGTGTTAAACAAGGGCTGAGACAGAAGATATCAATCATATACATGGAAAAGGCTTTTATTCCAATAGGATGATAACTAATTTATAAATTGACTTGGGTATGTACTCATTAGTTATTAGAAAGCTAAATCAATTTTGTTGTTGTTGTTCATTCAGGCCACAATGTTATTTTTCCCACCCACTTTTACAGGCAGTCTCTGTACAAGCTTTTATTAATTGCTTATTTATGCAAGGAAGTTAGGGGGTAAGATAAATAGCAACAAATAAAACACCTTCCAGAAATGGGTTCAATTGCAATAATTATGTGCAGTTAACTGAATTATGAACTCAGAGGGGAGCAATACTCAAAACAAAATGTGAAATTCATAATTTGTGCTAGAATATTGTGGGAGATTGGACATAACACTTTAGGGGACTGTATGGCTAATGAATTTACTATATTTCAAATAGAAATCTGCAATCACAAAAACTGCATGTTAAAAATTAGGATCCTAAAATAGCTGGGCTTGCTTTACTGGTGTATGTGCAGTGGAGTAGGTGCAAGTGGTTATTTCTGACCACAGAAGTATGCATATCTTGGGTATCTGCTCCATGAGCAGGGAAGGAAGGGATGAATACAGGAATAAAAAATATGATAGTGCTTGGAGTGTGGGACATGGGCAGGGGGAGGAGTGCTACTAGCAGATATCCCCAAAGGTGCATATTGGCCACATTTTTTAGGAGAGCTGATCAAAACTTTAAATTACCCTAAGCCTGTCAGATCATGATCCCACTGAACGCTACCTTCATTCCCTAACTACCATATAAGCAGGACCCACCCAGTATCTAGGTCACAGCTAATGGCAAGAAATATTCTGATGAGGGAAATCTTTCTCATCAACTCCACAATCTTATAAATTGTGGGTTTGTTTGGGGCATACAGAAATTCCATACATACCAAAGTCAATCTGAAGTTAACAGCCTCTATTGAGACTCAGCATGACTGCATTCTAGCCTAATTTTAACTGAACGTACCACACTTCTAGATGTGTGTGCCTTTGTCTTTTCACAGATCGTTTGTTAGCAATCTTCTTTTCAATATATATCAATGTAGTAAATTATAACCTGTTTAAGTTTGCCTTAAGACCACAGGCACAAAAAGTAGTTATTAACTTGATTTCCTGGATTGTGAATTATCAATGTCACCAAGCCACCGTTGGAAAAGAGTTTGTTAACTCTTGGCCAGGTCACTACATGGCAAACAAAGGCAGAATTTGTTCGGCAGAGATAGCTTGCCTCTCTGAAAATGCATTTTCTCTCAGTTGATGAGACAATGACATTAATGGCTTCATGGGAAAGGTTAAGCTTAAGCTAATCATCCTTCTGGTCGAAGGAAACTATTTTCTAAATGGGAAGATACTTAGGAAATTAGAAACACAAAGGGACTTGGAAGTCATTGTTCAAGATTCTCTTAAGGTTAACATGCAAATTCAGGCAGCAGTTAGGAAGGCAAATGAAATGTTAGCATTCATGTTGAGAGGGCTAGAGTACAAGAGCAGGTTTGTACTTCTGACGCTATACAAGGCTCTGATCAGACCCCATTTGGGGACTATGAGCAGTTTTGGACTGTATATCTAAGGCAAGATGTGCCGGCCATGGGAAGGGCCAAGAGGTAGTTCACAAGAATGATACCTGGAATGAAGAGCTCTTTGTATGAGGAATGGTTGAGAACTCTGGGTCTGTACTCATTGGAGTTTAGAAGGATGAAAGAGGATCTTATTGAAACTGACAGGATACTGCGAGGCCCAAATAGATTGGATATGGAGAGGATGTTTCCACTAGCAAGAAAAACTCGAACTAGAGGGGCACAACCTCAGGCTAAAGGGATGATCCTTTAAAACAGAGATGAGAGGGAATTTTTCAGTCAGAGAGTGGTGAATCTATGGAACTCTTTGCCACAGAAGGCAGTGGAGGCCAGGTAATTGGGTGTCATTAAGACAGAAATGGATAGATTCTTATTAATAAGGGGATCAGGAGTTATGGAGAAAAGGCAGAAAATGAGGATGAGAGAAAAAAAATCAGCTATAATTGACTGGCAGAGCAGACTTGATGGGCCGAGTGGCCTAGTTCTGCTCCTATGTCTTATGGGCTTATACGTTGGCAAGCATCTATGGATAAATGAGAAAAGGAGAAACTACAATAAATGCTAACTTTAAAAGTTTAATTTCAAACAATATAAAAATAAAACAGTTTAATACAAATCAATGGTAAAATACAGGAAATAAAGTTTAGCATTTATTTCTATACCCTTTAGTTCTATGCTTTCAAATAACAGACAACAGAAGTTGAGCACCAGTAGGCATTACTATGGAGTATGAAGAATGAAAATTAGATTTTCTACTCCATTTATTTCCAGTGTGGAGAGACACTGGGAGGAGGAAATACCATCTCCTTAGAGAGTGGAGAGAAAATTGATAAGTATGTTCTGTCTAGGTGGTACTTTAATGTCTCATTGAAGATAGCTGAAACGTCAATCATCAGAGTTCTGTGAACAGATCCAGCATCAAGCTTTAACAAATTTAGACAGAAGATATCGATAAAAAAGGAGATATATAAAAAAAAACTTGTGTAAAGAATAAATTTAAAAAAATAAGAATAATGTACATTTTACTTCTACTGTACTTTTATTGTGACATTTACCTGGTTAAAGTTGCTTGAACCAATATGGTTAAAAGCATGCAAAGGATTGAACACCAAAGGCTGTGGAAAACTGTGCAAAGTAAGTTGGTACGGCTTCGGTGGGACCCCTTTCATATTTGAAAAATGTTGAGAATAAATTTGTTCCTTCAACCAATCCTACAGGCAAAAAATAGAAAATATTAATGTTGAATTAAAAAAAGAACAGTGGAACAAACTTTAATTCAAAACAAATCTGTCCAAAGTCAAATACTTCTCAATATTTTTTTTAGATCAGTAAATAAAGAATTCAATATAACTTCATCAGCATTCTAGTATCACTATTGTCAACAAATGTAAAATGCAATCTTGACAGGAAAGAGAGGAGAGCCCATTCCATGATTTATGGTGACCATCCCCTATGATTCAAAGGTGCCCACCCATTACGATTCATGGTGCCCACCCTGTGATCAATTATATCCACCCCCAATGATTCATTGTGCGCATCCTGTGATCAATCCTGCCTCTCTCGTGATTAAGCATGCCCATCCCCATGATTCATCATGCACATCCCATGATCAATTGTACCCGCTCTACTGGGATGCATCCTGCTCACATCCCATGATTCAGCACGTCCACCCATTGTGATTCAACATGTCCAATCCTGGAATTCAGCATCTCAGCGTGATTCATTGCGCCAACCCCCATGTTCATTGTGCCCACCCCTCAGTTCATTGTGCCTACCCGCTGTGATTCATCATGCCTACCCAACTATTATTCATTATGCATTTATTTAGAGCATTTAATGACCTCAGGAAATCCCAAAGCACTTTACAACCAATGAAGTATTATTAAAATGTAAGTTTGGTTGTAATGTATGAAAAATTGCAGTCAATGTGTACACAGGATTATCCTGTAAACAGCAATGTTTTAATGACCAGTAATCTAATTTGATGATGTTAGTTGAGAGATAAATATCGGCCATGACACTGGAGAGAAAGCCATTGCACTTTGTTATATGTTCCTCTGAAAGTCTAAGAGGATTAAAGGCATAGATTGGAATTTCTCACTCTTATGGAGAACATGGTCATAAAATCTCACAAAAGCCAAGGGATAATTTGTTGCAATATAAAAGTATGAAGCAAATTGTGCATTTCCCCATTGATGATGGGCTACTTTCCCATCACTAAGCATCACAATCCCTGGAATTCAGTATGCCCAACCCAAGTCATGTCATTATCATATATTCACCAGAATTATCCCTCCATGTTGAATTTCAATCTCACATCAGCATGGAATCATATCAGTGTGTTTTCCAATAGCATTTAAGTGCAATTAGTGTCCTGTGTTTCACTGAGAACTTGAGGGATCAACGCAAGGCTTCAAAGTAAATGTTGCTGTGAATTTATGCAAGTCTCTCAAGCAGATCTGTACAGTGACCAGACCAGACTTAAGGTGAAAAAAGCAAAATACTGCAGATACTGGAATCTGAAATAAAAATTGAAAACGTTGAAAAATCTCATGTCTGACAGCATCTGTGCAGACAGAACAAAACCAATGTTTCAAGTCATGATGACCCTTTGTCAGAGCTGAAGACAAGAAAAATCAGACATGATTTGTACTATGAGGATGGGGGGTGGTTGGGGGAGCTGTAATTGATAGGAATGACATAGATAAAAAGACAAAGGGATTGTAAATGGTGATGATAATGTCTAACAATGGTGTTATAAGCATCCATTAAGAGATCAGAATGTATAAATGGCTGAACAAAAGTGCACAGTGTAGGAATGCAGCAGTTAATGCTAGTGAGATGGGGATGAGGGGTGTAAACAAGATGGAAAATGAGATTTAAAAGTGGAAAAATAAAAGGATATAAAGTAATAACAATGAATGATTAAGATGAAAAGAAGAAATGAAACAAAATAAAATAAATGTAGATGAAGTGGAGGTGGAGGTGAAAGTTCATATTCTGAAATTATTGAACTCAGGGTTCATTCAGGAAAGCTTCAAAGTGTTTAATCAGAAGATGAGGTGCTGTTCCTCCAGTTTACATTGGGCTTCATGGGAACATTTTGGAAGTGAATTCCAACAGGATACTTTGTGAATTAGAGATAATTCTACAAATCTTCAGTGCCAGAATGAAGCCTTAACTACTGGATAGAATTACTGGATGGAAAAAGTTTGGGTATGTGCTGCCCATACAACCATGATGATAGGAAAACAGTGGGTAGAGTGTGTCTTAATTTTCAATGTGCCTCCAGTAGGTGAGACTTCTAATAACTATGCTGATTTAATCCAGTCCCTCAAATAAACTTTCTAATTCTAAAAAATGTAACATTTTCAGTGTTTTTCACAGGAAAAAGGCATCTTGAATTATAATAAGTTATATCTGAATCTGTTCTCTGAGTGAAGGTACAAACCGCCTTGCACTACAATATCAAAGGGTAAAAGTTTACCTTTTTCACAGTGTGTGAAAGCAGACTTGAAAAGCAGCATTTAAGACACCAGCATCAACATTGGCTTTCACTGCATATTAGGAAAATACTGCAAAAATCTTCAAGGCGAAGGTCCCAGGGACAGTATGCTGGCAAAAATAAACCTAGTGTTGTCAGACTTCTTACTGTATTTACCCCAGTCCAACGCCGGCATCTCCACATAAAGACCGTCCCGCCAGCAACTTTGTTTTTTAAAGATTGGGGCACCATTATTGTCCACCCAGCTGCACAGAAGTTAAAATGCCTCTGTTGTGCAACTTCCACCCCACTACACAGCCCACTAAGGGCAGTGTCCAGGCACTGCACAGCCATGATCCTATCCCTCTGAGCTCCTCTCAGAGGTCAGCCAGTAAGATGTATACTGTGGGAGACTAGTAATAACTCATGCCCTCACACTATGTGAATCGATTATCTAACGAGTGGGTAGGGGAATTGATCAGGTATAGAGGCCTGATAACGAGATTCAAATTTATTATAATGATGTACCTTACAGTGGGGCACTTTTAAGCCCGCATTCAGTGTCAGGGAGAAAGGCAAAATGGGCTGAAAATCCGTAGGGAATCATGGAACGCAACTGTCCGAAGAAAGTGTGTTCTATAATTTTGCCTGCCCCTCACCAATGACATCGTAACATTCACACCCATAAATTACAAGTGCCTCAATTAATTGATTTGCATTAATTCTAAAAAAATTAACAGCCCCTCACCCCCACCAAAGGTGGCCATATTGCCCCCAGCTTTATTTTCAAACCTTGCCAGCATGATGTTACATCATTGAGGTTTACAACAGGTTCATCTAGTCATAAACCTGTTGTAGGAATTCCTTCAGGGTCACAAAGGTGAGTGGAGGTGGAAGCCACTGGAGGAGAGGAACATACCCAGGCACTGCCCAGGTTGATCCTGCCAGTTTCCAACATGGCAATGCCAGGGATGAACCCTAAATGGGGCCTCACCAGAGGGACCATATATGTGCATTAGGGGTAGAGAGAAGGAGATGCCAGTGACAACTTTTGGGGAGGGGAGGTTGGGAATGATGCTGGTGCTGATCGTGAAACGGGACAGGAAATACCACTCTTAACTGCAGAGCCAGGCACCAAAAAGGATAGTTTCCACAGAAATCTTTGTCAACAGTATGAACATGACAACAACATAAAAACAATGCAAGCTTATCATTAGAAGAAACAACTGTATTTCTGGCCACTGAAATCTGAATTTGTCCAAACAGATCAGTGTTCACAACTATGTGTATCAATATTACAAAACACAACATTAAAACAAGTGCATGTGCGCAGCAGAACTAGATGTTATGGAAACTGCTTTTGAATATAAACAAAAGAGTTTCTTTTAAATCAGGTTCTGAGAAGCAGTATTGCAGAATCACATCCTGAAACAGTTCTGAAATACAAATGTACCATACTCTTTGCCTGGCGATAAAGGGATCATGATATATCAGTATTACAGTGGATCATTACTGTAATATGCAGTTTCTTCCTCAGTTAAGTCTTGCTTCATAGTAGACTGATCCCATGTGAATTGGCAATCCAGAATAAAATGGGTTCCTATCTGATTTGTGCATTAAGTTGATAACTGAAAAAGCACAGAATTCCCTGAAGTAAAGGGTGAAACTATGTTACTCCTGACTGACTAGTGTGCAGTCTTATGAATATGTTTTTATTTCAATTACAGTAGATGTAAAATCAAAAAATGTTAATTTTAAGTTTTTTAAAAAATAACTGCAATTGGTGAAACAATTGTTGAACATAAGTACAAAATATTTCAGTTCCCTTTAAATAAAGCTGTTTTTGAAAACACTGTGACAGAATTTTATTGCTAATATAATTCAGTCACAGTTCTACAGAAATCATGGGCGTGATTTACCACACAACCTGGTGCATGTTTCCCAGTGGCTGCTTGCATTGGCCAGTGGTGGAATCTTCTGGTCCCGTCATTGTCAACAGGGTTTCCTGTTGAATGCACTCCTTCTCACCATGAAATATGTGGCAATGATGCACTGTCAATGGGACTGGAAGACTCTGCTATTAACAGCTGGAACATTCTGATGCGTATTACGATGAATGACAAAATTACAAGTCAGAAATTAATAAAGTAAACTAACTAAATACTATTAGAAAAACTGTGCATTAGATTATATCTCAGATTCTGTGGTCTCTCAGCCATGTGTCTCTCACCAGAGGGAACATAAGAACCGAAGAAATAGGAGCAGGAGTAGACCATCTAGCCCCTCAAGCTTGCCCTGCCATTCAGTAAGATCATGGCTGATCTGAAGTAGGTCAGTTCCATTTACCATCCTGCTCCCCATAACTCTTAATTCCTTTATCGATCAGAAATCTATCTACCCGTGACTTAAACATATTCAATGAGGTAGCCTCCACCCCTTCAATGGGCAGAGAATTCCAGAGATTCACTACCCTCTGAGAGAAGAAGTTCCTCCTCAACTCTGTTCTAAACTGACCTCCCCCCAACCCCATTTTGTTTTGAGGCTGTGCCTCTAGTTCTGGTTTCCTTTCTAAGTGGAAAGAATCTCTCTACCTCTACCTTATCTAGCCCCTTCATTATCTTATATGTCTCTATAAGATCACCCCTCAGCCTTTTAAATTCCAACGAGTATAGACCCAATCTACTCAGTCTCTCCTCATAAGCTAACCCCCTCATCTCTGGTATCAACCCGGTGAACCTTCTCTGTACTCCCTCCAAGGCCAATATATCCTTTTGCAAATAAGGGGGCCAAAATTGCACACAGTACTCTAGTTGCGGCCTCACCAATTACCTGTATAGTTGCAGCAAGACCTCCCTGCTTTTATATTCTATCCCCCTCACGATAAAGGCCCACATTCCATTCGTCTTCTTGATCACCTGCTGCACCTACAGACTGAGTTTTTGCAATTCATGCACAAGGGCTTCCAGGTCCCTCTGCACAGTAGCATATTGTAATTTTTCACAAGGTGGTGCATTGTTTGCTGGCAGCAAGATTCTCTGGTCCCACTGCTGTCAATGAGAATTCCCAGTGATGTCATCTCACATCAGCGGGAAACCCATGGGTGCAGGTGTGCCAGCAGGAATCAGAGAATCCTGCCGGTATGAACAGCCAGACAATTCTGGCTTATATATTTCAAAAATATATTTGTGTACATACATTTAATAATATTTGATCTATTTTGAGCAACTTTCAATAAAGAAACAATTCTGTTTTCAACTCAATTTTTTAAAATTTTGATTTCTGACTAACTGAAAAGAGATGTGCTTTCTTGACTAACCCTCAGTTGATCGCAGATGCTACCTCAGGCCAATACACACCTAATTGCTGAGTAAAAAGTCAGTTCCCCTACCTCATTGAGTTGGATGGCGTGATAAATTTTCCTCAAGTATTCACTACCACCTGGCTGATGGCAAATATCCATGAGTGTCATGCTTATTTTCTGCTTAGTCAATTCAGCAAAACTGTCTTTCTCCTGGGCAGAGCAATCTTCATCTGTGAGAAACGTACTGCAACAGCAAGGAGAAAAAAAGACAATTATTTTGTGTACATTTAACATTCATTCAAAAAGTGTACCTTTAAATTTCTTCCCTTAAAAATAATTGATTCACTGTTTTAAAGTTAATGGGACCATGAAAATTTTTTGAAATTTGTTCAAAGAGACGTAAAGAAACCTTAACTCTTAGTTCCCTTCTATCGCATTAAAATCCCCATAATTATTTTTATCTTTCATTAATATGGACAAAAAAAGAGTTAGATTTCACACTAAGTTAATTGAGATGGCTTACAAACAGGTGGGTTCTATTGACAGTGTAAATATTTCTAATTACACTTGACCTTTTGATAACATATTTTGATCTTCCAGATTAGACCCATGACGATAGCTTACAGAGTCATAGAGGTTTACAGCATGGAAACAGGCCCTTCGGCCCAACTTGTCCATGCTGCCCCTTTTTTAAAATCTATAAGCTAGTCCCAGTTGTCCGTGTTTGGCCCATATCTCTCCATAGCTATCTTACCCACGCAACTGTCTAAATGCTTTTTAAAAGACAAGATTGTCCCCGCCTGTACTACTACCACCTCTGGCAACTTGTTCCAGACACTCACCACCGCTATATAATTGTCCCCCTGGACCTTTTTGTATCTCTCCCCTCTCACCTTAAACCTATCCCTCTAGTTTTAGATTCCCTTACCTTTGGGAAAAAATATTGACTAGCTAATCTAAAGCCCTCATTATTTTATAGGCCTCTATAAGATCACTCCTCAATCTTCTACACTCCAGAGAAATAAGTTTCAGTCTATCCAGCCTTTCCTTATAACTCAAGCATCAAGTGCCGGTAGCATTCCAGTAAATCTTCTCTGCATTATTTCTAGTTTAATAATATTATTTCTATAACAGGGTGACCAGAACTGTGCACAGTATTCCAAATATGGCCTTACCAATGTCTGGCACAACTTCATTAAGACATTCCAACTCCTATATTCAATGTTCTGACCAATGAAACCAAGCATGCAGAGTGCCTTTTTCACCACTCTGTCCACCTTTGATTCCATTTTCAAGGAGCTATGAACGTGTACCGCTCAATTTTTTTGTTCTATAACTCTCCCCAGTGCCCTACCATTAATTGAGTAAGTTCTGCTCTAGTTCGATCGACCAAAACCAAATCACCTCACATTTATCTAAACTAAATTTCACCTGCCATTCGTCAGCCCACTGGCACAATTGATCAAGATCCCGTTTAAATCTTGGATAATATTTTTCACAATCTTGGTGTCATCTACAAACTTACTAACCATGCCCCCTAAATTCTCATCCAAATCATTAATATAAATGATAAGTAATAGTGGACCCAGCACCAATTCCTGAGGCACACTGCTGGTCTTCAGTTTAAAAAACAATCCTCTACAACCAACCTCTGTCTTTTTTCATCAAGCCAATTTTGTTTTCATTTGGCTAACTCATCCTGGATCCCATAAGATTTAACCTTATGCAACAACCTTCCATGTGGTATCTTGGCAAAGGCCTTGCTGAAGTCCATATAGCCAACATCAAAGGCACTGCCTTCAACTACTTTCTTGGTCACCCCTTCAAAAAGCTCAAATTTGTGAGACACGATTTTCCACTCATAAAGCCCATGCTGACTGTCTCTGCCTCTCTAAATATCTGTAGATCCTATCTCTCAAAATACTTTTTGACCACTTACTCACTGCAGATGTGAGGCTCATTGGCCTGCAGTTCCCAAGCTTTTCCCTGCTGCCCTTTTTAAACAAAGGCACAACATTTGCCACCTCCAATCTTCAGGCATAAATTGGCATTGAGGGTGTCAATGTCAATATATGCTGACAAATTCATTTGTCTTCTCATTAAGATATGAAAGGAGAAAAAAGAACGAAGACTCCTGAGGCTGACTCATCCTTAATTTTCTGTAGTTCTCAGAATGATGCATGCTTCTTCACTAAATTCCTCAGAGAGACAACTATAATCTCAGCACAGGCATAGTCTTGATCCTCACCTGCCAGCTCAGCTGCCTGCTGCTTAAATTAAATGAGGGGCTGACCTCCAGGATCCTACTTCCTATTTTCTTTTTCTCCCTCTTGTTGGGGGCTGTCTTCTTTTGTATAAAGAATATATTGGAGAGTGAGCATGTCTGATGAATGAGCACATTAATATTTGCCAATTCTGTTGCTACTAACTGCCTTGACTCCCCAAAGCCAGGCCAATAGTCAGGAGTATGATGAAACACTCCCCAGGTGCTAGGATAACTGCAGCTCCATAAAGGGGCAAGAAACTCAATACCATCTAGGACAAAGTTGTCTGCTTGACTGACACCCCATTTACCAAGTTCAACGTTCACTCACTCCATCACCAATAGCAGCAGCGTGTACCATCTACAAAGATACACTGCAATAAGTGACCAAGGCTCCTTCGACTACACCTTCCAAATCTGGACACCTACCATCTAGGGTAAGGACAGTAGAATCATAGGAACAGCACATCTGCAAGTTACCCTTTACACCACATTGCATGATGTGCCTTCACTGTGACTAGGTTTTATAAATACATAGTTTCCTCCCTAACAGCATTCTACTTGGTCAGCATCAATTCAATAAGATAGCACCAAACCACTTTCTGAAGGGTATTTATGCATGAACAATGGAAATATTGGCCTTGCCAATATGAACATATATTATGACAGAATCACAGGAGTGGTGATGGAAATTTGAAGCGGAGGGTTTGTTTAGCCTTGTGGAGTGAATGAAATACTTCATCCATTTCATGCCTGCAAAATTGTCCTTTTTTGGACTCCATGGGTGCTGGTGACCAGGAAAACTCCTCCCAGGCTGCTCTGTTCAAATAAGTAGGCCTCCTGCTGCCATCCACTGGACTGAGAACATCGTTCCCTTCCTTTTTAGCCTGGAAGATTCTCCAAAAGGCACAACCAAAACATGTGGCCAGAGCTTGCTGACTTCACATTGACACTGTTGTCTCCGAAAATCCTAGCATAATCAATGAATAGCTATCTGATTGGCCATATGTAAAAGGCACCCAGACATGATGGTGAACTACATGACTGCCTGCCTGCCCCAACATGAGATCTGACCTGAATCTCATGGCTGCATAACTAATTAGAAGAACAGCATACAATTCAGCGTGTTAGAACATAGAACATTACAGCACAGAACAGGCCCTTCGGCCTTCGATGTTGCGCCGACCAATATGAAAAGCAATGCCCCTCCAAACTAAATCATTCCCTTCTCTTCCATATACTTATCAACTAACCTCTTAAACGCCACCAAACTTGGCGCATCTACAACCGCTGCAGGCAGGGCATTCCACTCCCGAACCACCCTTTGGGTAAAGAACCTGCCTCTGATATCCGTCCTATAACTATCACCCCTTAATTTAAAGCTGTGTCCCCTCGTGCTAGCTTTTTCCATCCTAGGAAAAAGGCTATCACTGTCCACCCTATCTAAACCTCAAATCATCTTATATGTTTCGATCAGGTCCCCTCTTAGCCTCCTCCTTTCTAACGAAAACAACCTCAAATCCCTCAGCCTCTCCTCATAAGACCTGCCCTCCATACCAGGCAACATCCTGGTAAACCTCCTCTGTACCCTCTCCAATGCCTCCACATCTTTCTTATAATGTGGGGACCAGAACTGCACACAATACTCCAAGTGCGGCCGCACTAGAGTTTTGTACAGTTGCAACATGACGTTGCGGCTCCGAAATTCAATCCCTCTACCAATAAAAGCCAAGACTCCATATGCCTTCCTAACAACCTTCTCGACCTGACTGCCTACTTTCAGGGATCTATGCACATACACACCAAGATCCCTCTGTTCATCTAGACTACTAAGAATCCTACCATTTGCCCTATACTCTACACATTTATTATTTCTGCCATAGTGCATTACCTCACACTTTTCCACATTAAACTCCATTTGCCACCTCTCGGCCCAGCTCTGCAACTTGTCCAAGTCCCTCTGCAAAGTCCCTCTGTTTGTTCTCTCTCACTTCACAAAACTTGAAAATTGCTGAAAAAGATGTGCAAAGGGTTTGGTCTTGCTCTAATCAGGTTGGCTCACAAAAAATTACCATCAGTAACAGGGGAATAACAATTTATAACATATGAGAAAACAGCATTGATTGGTTGGTAAGTAGACTCTTATTGGTGAATGCAGCATGGAACAGTTAACTGCTCAGCTTTTTCCAAATTCAAAACATGCAGGTTGACTGTGATTGATCCAAACCTTCTATTCACTTCAAACTCATATCACTGCTAAAAGCCTTGACCAGATATATAGTCCATATAGCCAAATGGTTGGTGGACTGTATCAAACAGCACACCCTTTGGCTGTTCATAAAAACAAAAAAACCAGCTGTATCTTAAATGCACATGTCTGATAAATTATCTGTATCACGCTTGACTAGTTTGTGGGACAGTTCTTCCCATTTTGGCACAAGTCCCCAGACGTTAGTAAGGAGTATTTTGCAGGATGTGCCATTGTCATATCTGGTGCCTAAGCTGATACTGGGTGATCCATTTAATTTCATTCTTTATTCATTCCTAGACATGGCATCACTGGCCAAGCCAGCATTTATTGTCCATCCTTAATTGCCTGTTGAACTGAGAGGCTTGCTAGGCCATTTCAAAAGTTAGTTGAGAATCAACCACATTGCTTGGCTCTTGAGTCACATATAGGCCAGGCCGGATAAGAATAGCAGATTTCCTTCCCTGAAGAACATTAGTGAACAAAGTGTGTTTTTCTGACAATCAACATTGATTTCATGGTCATCAATAGATTCTTAATTCCAGATTTTATTTTTATTGAATTAAAATTCCACACCTGCTGTGGCAGAATTCGAACCTGGGACCCCAGAACATTAGCTGAGTTACTGGATTAATAGTCTAGTGATAATACTACTAGGCAGGTATGGGGAATTTATGGCCTCAGAGCATTACCCTGTGTCTCTGGATATAATCCAGTGACAGTATGACTTTGCCATCAGCTTCCCTTCTTCTGTCACTTTGCTTCTTTGGTCATAAGTCCTTGCACAGTTGACCCTTTTTCATTCCATCTTCCAAATTTCCATTCATCCTAAATCCCTCCCTCTGGCCTCTTACCCTCTGTTGAACATTTCACTAAGAACTGCTGGCATGACGCCAAATATCCCAATTTCTCTGCTACCAGCGTAAAACTACAATGAACTTGCAGCATTGAATTCTCTCCAGAGCCTGCTAACTATTGTTGTTTGGCAAGCTAATCTCAAACTAGCAGAGACCAAGCATCAACTTCCTGACACCTCCTCCTATCTCTTTGACCTCACCACCAAACATTGAGCCATAATTTTTGAGACTGTCACTGACTTCTCCGCTGGAGACTTACCCTTGATTCAAATTGCACAGTGCACTTCTACCTCCTTCCCAAGATTTCAAAACAGGACCACCTTCATTTACCCATTACTCTTGCTCCATGGGACATTTTTCTTCCTATTGTGACTATATTTTTCCTCCCTTGTCTAGTTACTACCCATCTACATCTTCAACTCTTTCAACACCTTTGACCTCTTTAACGGTTCATTATTTCTTGGCCCTAATTGTCTTCTTTCCATCTGGGTACCAGTTCCCTCAATACTTCCATTCCCCACTTGAACTGTCTGAGGACTCTCTGCACCTTCTTTGAACAAAAATTCAACCTGTTCCCAATCCAATGCCAGCGTCCTCTGCCTGATTGAACTTGATTTCACGATAACAACTCTCTAACTCCATTCCTTTCTTCCAAAAAGGTGTTGCCATGGAAATACAAATTGGATGTGGTTATGCCTATCTTTTAGGGGACATGTGGAACATCCTTTATTCCAGTCCTACTTAGGTCCCCATCTCATGTCTTTCTCCACCACTTCAATGAATGTACTGCTGTTGTTTCTCCTTATTGCCTCAAACTGGCAAACTAGATTAACTTTGATAATAATTTCCCTTCCCTTCCCATGGTCAATCATTGCTTGTTCCCTTCTCTGAGTTCACTGATTTTATCATTTACCAATGTTCAGGATAAGCCCACTGACTCCCTCAGCCAACTTGACTACATGCCCCACAACTCACATCCTTGAAAGCTCTCCTTTCCATTCTTACAGTTTCTCCATCTCTGAGTATTCTGTTTTGATGGTGCCACCTTACATACCAAAGCTTCAGTTACAAATAATGTAAATTTTAACTTTAATTTGTATATATGTATTGAGAAAGGAAAAATTGATTTTAATTTCATATATATGAACCTTCACACCTGGGTGCCAGGATAGTCTTATGACTGAAATGCTTCAGGTCTTTTGAATTTGTTTGTGTACACATTTCTAATGAGTTGTTACAACCCCTCAAATGAGGATTGGAATTTAATGATTCTGGAAACAAAACAAAAAAGTAGAAAGTTTTACTGCTGCCTGGTGACTGTAATCCAGTGACAAAGACAAAGAAAACGACAGGAGATAAGACAGAAGAGTTTAGTATGTGTGTCAGAAAGAGAAGGCAGGGTTTCAGTTATCTCAGATAATAAAACTACAAGATTATTGAGACAGTGGTTAACTGAATAATCAATTATTAGACTCACTAAAATAATCAGTTTAGCAGAGGTACTATTGGAAGACTGAGCTTAGGAAACTAATTTGTTTCCTTTGCAGTTCGGAAACAATGATTTTACAGTGTGGATTTTGGGTGTCTTGGGTACAGATACAACTCAGCAGCGTTAATTGAATGCTGAAGAATTCACCACAAGAAAACTATTCACTGTGCCAATTCCAAATGAGAATCATTTATGAAATGCTTGTGGTAGCACTTCACTGATTTATGTATCTGCAAAGATTTTGCAGAATAAAGGAATGGTGGGCACTTAAATTATCTTCTTGTGTTTGTATTAAGGGTGACATGGTGGCACAGCGATTAGCGCTGCTGCCTCACAGTTCCAGAGACCTGGTCTGATTCCAGTCTTGGGTCTTTTTTATGTGGAGTTTGCATGCTCTCCCCAGATGTTCTGGTTTCCACCTACCAAGAACATGAGGTTAGGTGAATTGGCGATGGTAAACAGTGTGTGCTTGTGTCCAGTGATAGACTGGCATCCTATCTTGGTTGTACTCTGCCTAGTACTCAGTATCTTTGAGATAGGCTCTGACGAAAGAGAGAGTTAAGAAGAGCTAAAAGACGACATGAGAAGACTTTGGCAGGTAGGATCAAGGAGAACCCTAAAGCTTTCTATAGGTATGTCAAGAATAAAAGATTGATTAGGGCAAGATTAGGGCCAGTCAGAGACAGTAGTGGGAAGTTGTGCGGGGAGCCTGAAGAGATAGGAGAGGCACTAAATGAATATTTTTCGTCAGTATTCACGCAGAAAAAAGTCAATACAGTCGAGGAGAATAATGAGATACAGGCTTTTAGACTAGATGGGGTTGAGGTACATAATGAGGAGGTGTTAGCAATTGTTGAGTATGAAAATAGATAAGTCCTCTAGGCCGGATGGGATTTATCCTAGGATTCTCTAGGAGGCTAGGGAGGAGATTGTAGGGCCTTTGGCTTTGATCTTTATGTCGTCATTGGTTACAGATATAGTGTCGGAAGACTGGAGGATAGCAAATGTTGCTCCCTTGTTCAAGAAGGGGAGTAGAGACCATCCTGGGAATTATAGACTGGTGAGCCTCACTTCTGTTATGGGCAAAGTTTTGAAAAGAATTATAGGAGGTAGGATTTATAAACATCTAGAGAGAAATAATTTGATTAAGGATAGTCAACACGATTTTGTGAAGAGTAGGTCGTGCCTCACTAACCTTATCGAGTTCCTTGAGAAGGTGACCAAAGAGGTGGATAAGGGTAAAGCTGTTGATGTGGCATATGTGGGTTTTAGCAAAGCGTTTGATATGATTCCCCATAGTAGAATACTGCAGAAAATACAGATGCATGGGAATGGAATTGGCCAGCTGATAGAAGACAGAAGGTGGTGATTGATGGGAAATATACAACCTGGAGTTCAGTTATAAGTGTTGTACTGCAGGGATCTGTTTTGGGGCCACTGCTGTTTGTCATTTTTATCAATGACCTAGAATAGGGTGCAGAAGGATGGGTTAGTAAATTTGTGGACGACACTAAAGTCGGAGGAGTTGTAAATAGTGAGGATGGATACTACAGTTTACAGAGGGACACAGATAAGCTGCAGAACTGGGCTGAAAGGTGGCAAATGGAGTTTAATGCGAAAAGTATGAGGTGATTCACTTTGGTAAGAGTAACAGGATTACAGAATATAGGGTTAATGGAGGGAACTCTTGGTAGTATCAATGAGCAGAGAGATCTCGGTGTACATGTGCATAGATCCCTGAAAGTTGGCACCTAGGTTGATAAGGTTGTTAAGAAGGCATACAGTGTGTTAGCTTTTATTGGTAGAGCGACTGAATTTCGGGGCTGTGAGATCATGTTGCAACTGTACAAAACTCTGGCCGCACTTGGAGTATTGCGTACAGTTCTGGTCGCCGCATTGTAAGAAAGATGTGGAAGTATTGGAAAGGGTGCAGGGCAGGTTTACCAGGATGTTTCCTGGTATGGTGGGAAGGTCTTACGAGGAAAGGCTGAGGGACTTGAGGTTGTTTTCGTTAGAGAGAAGAAGGTTAAGAGGTCACCTAATTGAGGCATACAGGATGATCAGAGGATTAGATAGGGTGACAGTGAGAGTCTTTTTCTTCGGATGGTGATGGCTAATACGAGAGGACATAGCTTTAAATTGAGGGGTGATAATTATAAAACGGATGTCAGAGGTAGATTCTTTACTCAGAGGGTAGTAAAGGCGTGAAATGCCCTGCCTGCAGCAGTTGTGGACTCACCAACTTTAAGGGCGTTTAAGTGGTCAGTGGATAGGCATATGGATAACATTGGAATAGTTTAGGTTAGAGGGTTATGAGATATGTTCCACTGGGCGATGCCGAGGGGCTTGTATTGCGCTGTAATGTTCTATGTTCTCTGATCTGTGACTCCCTACAATCTTGAATTGGAGTACGTGGTTAAGTAAAAGTGAAGTTTAAAGTTTAGTTTTTAGTGTCACAAGTAGACTTACATTATACTGCAATTAAGTTAATGTAAAAATCCCCTTGTTGCCACACTCAGTGTCTTTTCAGGTTTGCTGAGGGAGAATTTAGTATGGCTAATGCAACAAACCAGCACATCTTTCGGACTGGAGGAGGAAACTGGAGCACCCAGTGGCGTATTTGTATTGAGATCTTTCCAACCTTTTTAACTATTGCAATATAGTTCACTTTTTTTATTTTAATAAATATTTATTTGTTATATTAAACATTCATCAGCAGGCTCCTGTGAAATTGTTCAGTAATGTTCTCCCATAACTTAAAAAAGTTAAAGTCTCTCAAGCCAGTTTTTACTCTGGGATCTGACTTGTTCAGTATTAACAACAGCTGGAATTGTAATTCTTCAAATATGTCTTCCTTTTTCCATAATCAAAGATTCCCCTCCACTGCGGCTGACTAGGTCCATGACAATGCCCATTCCATTTTGCACACTTCTTACTAATTCTCTTTTCCACAACCAAAATAGGGTTGAACTTCTCTTTTATTAGTCTCCACATTCAATAGGTCATCTTCTGCCATTTCTGACAATTCCAGCATGAAGCCACCACCAATCTTCCCTTGCCCTTTCAACATTCTGAACGGACCATTCTCTCTGTGAGGCCCTAGTCCATTCCTTAATCAACCTCAGCATCCCACCCCTTTCTGAAGATATTTTACCATACAAATGCAACACATGCCCTTTTACCTCCTCCCCTTACCATTCAAGGCCCTTGCAGATGAAACATCTTTTGACTTATATAATAAAAGCAAAATACTGCAGAGGCTGGAAATCTGAAATAAACAGAAAGTGCTGGAAAATTTCAGCAAGATTGGCAGTATCTATATCTATGACAGAAACTGTTCAGAAACAGTATTAACATTTCAAATCATATATGAATAAAGTGGGAAGGGCGTGAATATCTTAGCTGGGAGGTTAGCTGGAGTGTTTCAGCAGGATTTAAACTAATATGGAGGGGGGGAGGGGCTGAGACCGATAGCTCAATAGAGAGCGGAATGGGAGATAGAGTAAGCTTGGTTGAGAAGAAATACACCAGGGAGAAGGAGGTTCTGAGTGGGCTTGGTGGTCTGGAGTGTGTCTGTTTCAATGCGAGGAGCGTAACGGGAAAAACAGATGAACTTAGGGCCTTAACGTTTGAGAGGAACTTGGATGTGGTTGCGGCGACAGAGATGTGGTTAAAGGAAGGGAGCAGTAGCAATTGAACATTCCTAGGTAAAAGTGTTTCAGGCGTGACAGAGGAGGGTCCAGAAGAGGTGGAGGAGTGGCGTTGTTAGTTAAGGAGAGCATCATGGCGGTGCAGAGGGAAGACAATACAGAGGAATTAGGAGTGGAGTCACTGTGGGTGGAGTTGAGGAATAGAAAGGGGGCGATTACTATACTAGGGGTGTATTATAGGCCACCCAACAGCCTGCGGGTAGTTGAAGAAGGCATATGTAAAGTCATTTGGATAGGTGCAGAAAGAACAGAGTCGTTATAGTGGGAGATTTTAATCTCCCTAGGGTGGATTGGAAAGTACCTAGAGCTGGGGGTTTGGATGGGCAGGAATTTATAAAATGTGTACTGGAAGGATCGTTGGAGCAGTATGTGGCTAGCCTGACTAGAGAAGGGGCTATATTGGATTTAGTTCTGAGTAATGAGCCAGGGCAGGTGGTTGATGTTGTAGTAGGAAAACACGTGGCTAACAGTGACCACAATTCTGTCTACTTTAGGATACAGATGGAAAAGGATGCTTGTTGCCCTAGGGGCAGGGTGCTGAATTGGGGGAAGACTAACTATGGTCGGATTAGGCAGGAACTTATGGAAACTGGTTGGGAATGGTTGTTCAAGGGTCAGTCCATGCTAGGCATGTGGGACTCTTTCAAGAGAATACTGAAAATGTTGCAAGATAAATATGTGCCAGCCAAGAGGAAAGATGGGAAATGTAGGAGTAGAGAGCCGTGGATTACTAGGGATATAGAAGACTTGGTTAGGAAGAAAAGAGAGGCGTATGATAGGTCAAAACAGCTGGAAACGGAAACAGTGTTGGAGGAATACAGAGAGAGTAGGAGGGAGCTCAAACGGGGAGTTAAAAGGGCAAAAAGGGGGCATGAAATGATTTTGGCGAGTAAGATTAAGGAAAATCCAAAGGCTTTTTACTCCTATGTTAGGAATAAAAGGGTGGTTAGAGGAAAAATTGGACCTCTTAGGGACAGAGGAGGGGAACTGTGCTTAGAGCCCGAGGGAATGGCTGAGATCCTGAATGAATACTTTGCGTCGGTATTCACGAAGGAGAGGGGCTTGTTGACAGCTCCTGTCTCTGAGGGAGCTGTGGACCAGTTGAGGGAAATATCCATACCGAGGGAGGAATTGTTAGAGCTTCTAGGTAGCATTAAAACTGATAAATCTCTGGGGCCTGATGGCATTTATTCCAGGCTGCTTAGGGAGGTGCGAGGTGAAATTGCTGGGCCTCTGACGCAAATCTTTGTCTCTTCCTTGGACACAGGTGAGATCCCAGAGGACTGGAAAATAGCTAATGTTGTACTGTTGTTTAAAAAGGGTAGTAGGGATAACCCTGGGAATTATAGGCAGGTGAGTTTGACGTCAGTGGTAGGGAAACTGTTGGAGGGGATTCTTAGAGATAGGATGTATAGGCACTTAGAGCGTTGCGATATGATTAAGGATATGCAGCACGGCTTTGTTAAGGGGAGGTCGCGCCTCACGAATCTGGTAGAATTTTTTCAGGAGGTGACGAAAACAGTGGACGAAGGGCGAGCTGTTGATGTCGTCTATGTGGATTTTAGTAAGGCGTTTGACAAAGTCCCTCATGGGAGGTTAGTTGACAAGGTCAAGGCTAATGGTATACAAGGACAGGTAGCTAGATGGATAAGTAACTGGCTTGGTAATAGGAGACAAAGAGTAATAGTGGAAGGGTGTTTTTCTAGCTGGAGGTCAGTCACTAGTGGTGTGCCACAGGGCTCGGTACTGGAACCTCTTCTATTTGTAATATATATAAATGATTTGGAAGAGGGAGTAAGTGGAGTGATCAGCAAGTTTGCAGACGATACAAAGATGGCTGGACTTGCAGATAGTGAAAAGCATTGTCAGGCAATGCAGCAGGACATAGATAGGCTGGTAGCTTGGGCAGATAGATGGCAGATGGAATTCAATCCTGATAAATGTGAGGTGATGCATTTTGGGAGAAAGAATGTAGAGGGGAGGTATATGATAAAGGGTAGACCTATTAAGACGTAGAGGGACCTGGGGATGCAGGTGAACAAGTCTCTGAAGGTGGCAGAGCAAGTGGAGAAGGTTGTGAAGAAAGCATATAGTATGTTAGCCTTTATAGGAAGAGGTATAGAGCACAAGAGCTGGCCTTTAATGTTGCAGTTGTATAAAACGTTAGTTAGACCTCATTTGGAATACTGCGCCCAGTTCTGGTCGCCTTACTACCAGAAGGACGTGGAGACTCTGGAAAGAGTGCAGAGAAAGTTTACCAGGATGCTGCCTGGTATGGAAGGTCTGAGTTACGAGGAGAGGTTAGGCAAATTGGGACTGTTTTCCTTAGAAAGACGTAGACTTAGAGGAGATCTAATAGAGGTGTACAAGATTATGAGGGGTATAGATCGAGTAAACAGGGTTAAGCTTTTTCCTAGGATGGGATCGAATAGCACGAGGCGTCACGGGCTTAGGGTGAGGGGGGTAAGATGTAGTTTGGATGCTAGAGGGAGTTTTTTCACACAGAGGCTGGTGGGGGAATGGAATGCTCTGCCAAGTAAAGTGGTGGAGGCAGGCACTCTGGAGTTATTTAAGAGATACTTTGATAGGCACATGAACAGAATGGGAATGGAGGGGTATAGAAAACTGATTTAAAATAGGGATCATGAGCTTTGGGAGTTCCTGGGAAGTGTGTAAATAGATGATGATATTGATGTACTTGTTTTTATCGTACAGGTGCTTTGGTCCACCTTGTTGTCTAACAAGGGACATACACGCGATGGGTCGTGAGAGGGCTGCTCTTGGATTTTTTTCGAGAGTATCCTAGTGCTTCAAGTCGTTAGTGTATGCTTGACCTGGACCATTTGATGGGCAACACGACAGCTCAGTGACTATCGCTGTGCTGTGCAGATACATGGATTTGGGCCTGTGTCTGTGGGAGTTTGCGCATTCTCCCGTGCTTGCGTGGGTTTTCACCAGATGCTACGGTTTCCTCCCCCATCCCAAAGATGTGCTCTTAGGCTAATTGGCAAAACAAGTTCTCCCTAAATTGTCTCAAATTTGGTTTTTAATCCATAGATCTATAAACATAGACAGGGATCACGGGTAGAGGTGGGAACATCGGGGTGGCGGTGCGGGCTCATTGGGCCGAAGGGCCTGTTTCCCGTGCTGTTTTGTTCTTTGTTCTTTGCATATTCTTCCAAAAGCGAATCAACTCCAACTCTGACTTCTGTCCTCAATCTCCTACACTACAAACATAAAAAATACTAAATTAGGAACAAAAGTATGCCATTCAATAAGATCACGATTGACCTTAAACTATAACTCAACCTCACTGACACCATCCTCATATCTTTCACTTCCCTTACTGGCAATGTTCTATCAATCTCTGTCTTGAATATACACAATGATTGAGTGTCCATGGCTGTTTGGGGTAGGTAATTCCAAAGATTCGCAAACTTCTGAGTGAAGAAATTTCTTTTCAACTCAATCCTAAATAGGTGTTCCTTATTCCAAGATTGTGACACCTGATTTCTCTAATGAAGCTTCATGTAAGCTGAAGGAACAGCACCTATTTTTCATTCAGCAATTTACAGCTTTTCAAACTAGACACTGAATTCAATACTTTCTCTAATCCCCCTTACCCTCCTCTCTCCCTAAACACATTTTTCTTCAGATGGTAACCATTGGTGATCATTTTGATATTTCCATTTACAAATCCTCCACCTTCTGTTTCATTACTTGTCCATTACCATCTGCTTTTGCTGCACATGATCATCTCTTTTGTTACTGATATTGGATCGAAATCCTGGAACTCCACTTCTAAAAGCACCACATGGGCTGCAATTTTGGGCAACAAATGTTAGCATTACCAGAGACATTCACATCCTATGAATAAAGGAAACATTGGTCAATATCTTTAGTTCTGGAGTACAAGGTACAGGGTGGACCGGAAATGAGAGATGTTTGCTCGGGGGGAAGAGATGGCTGTCCATGCGCAATCTCACACAGTATAGCTAATTACATATCTATGCATATCGACAGAAGTGCTGAGTGAATGATCCATTTGAGTCCCCACAGGATGACCTCAGCATCATAGATGCCAGTCTTCCGTCCATTCAATTCACTCCACATGATATGAAGAAATGGCTGTTGACATTGGATACTGCAAAAGTTATGAGACCTGACAATAACCTGGCTATAATACTGAAACTCTAGGACATGCTCAGCTCAGAGCCAAGCTGTTCTAGTTCAGCTATAACATTGGCATCCACCTGGCAATGTGTAAAAGCAGGACAAATGCTACCTGGTCAATTACCACCCCTCCCATAAATCTACTCTCAATCATCAGTGAAGTGATGGAAGGGGTCATCAACAGTGCTATCAAGAGCACCTGCTTAGCAATAACCTTTTCACGAAAGGAAATCTGTCATTCTTATCTCGTCTGGCCTATATGTGACTCCAGAGTAATACAGTTGACTCTCCACAGCAATGCGGGTGACTCTCAACTGCCCTCGAGTAACTTAGGAATTGGCAATAAATGCTGGTTAGTCAGTGCCACCCATGTCCCACGAAAAAATTTTTAAAAAATCATTGACTAGAAACGGAACCAGGGCCAGCCATACAAATATTGTGTCTACATGAGCAGCTCAGAGGCTGGGAAATCGGCAGAAAGTAACTCATCAACTGACTCGGCAAAGCTTGTCACCATATACAAGGCACAGATCAGAAGCATGATCAAACCGTTTCATTTGCCTGGATCAGTACAGCTTCAAGAATGCTCAAAAAGCTCTACACGAATCAAATCAAAGCAGCCCATTTCACCGACATGCCATCTACCAACTTTAAGACTCAACATCTCCACCACCAACACAGTACATATAATCTCAAGATGCACTGTAGCAATTCACTTTGGCTTCTTTGATAGCAGTTTTAAAGCCCATGACCTCTACTAGCTAGAAGGGCAAGGGCAGAAGAAGCATGCAACACAACCACCTATAAGCTCCCCTTCAGGTTATACACATCTTGACTTGGAACTGTATCACCGTTCCTTTGCTGTCTGGGAACTCCCTACCTAACAGCACTTTGGATGTTCCTGTGATACGTACACTGCAGCAGCACAAGAAGGTAGCAGATTACCACTTTCTCAAGGACAATTAGATATGGGCAATAAATGCTCGCATAGCCTGTGACACTAACATTCCATGAGCAAAAAAAAATTCTCTTCGCAAGCTAGCTACCAATTCCACCCTCTTCTTGGCAACCGACAGAGGCCAAAACAGATCTTGCAAAAGCTTGGCATCTTATTGACCCTGAGGTGATATTTCATCTTAGTATCTATTCCATCACTAAACTTGCCTACTTTAACATTCATAATATCAGTTTATCTCCTACTGAAACTTTCATCCATGCCTTTGTTGCATTTAGACTTCAGCATTCCAATATTCTCCCTAGTCTCCCATTTCCACTCTGCATGAACTTGAGCTCATTCAAAACTCTACTACTGATATCCTAACTCGATTAAGTCCCATTCATTCATCACTCCTATTCTCACTGACATGGCTGATAATCCAACAATACCACAATTTGAAAAGTCTCATTCTTGTTTTCACAGGCTTTATGGCCTCAACCTATGTTTTGATACATTCAACCATTATAAACTTAAATAACAATGGAAATAATAATAGCATACACTTATTCAGAATGTAAATAGACTCAAAAAAAGCCCAATTTTTTTTTAAATTAAGTTGCCTCATGTAACAATCACTTAATTTGAATTAGATTAAATTATATTGTCATTTTTACATATAAGTATGGCACTGTGTGTTCACATTTAGCACCAAAGTAGTTCAGTGTAAAAAGAATAAACAGACTAACATTTGTCTGTTGAAATACAGAAAATAATAGTGGAATCTGCTAACATTCCCTCCAGCTTGAAAGGATGGTCTTTCAAGGTGAATGATGACAAAATAAGGGATAAACAAAACAAAGTAATAAAAATGAATAATCTGAAGTGTATTTAAGTATATGCTGATGGAAATTTTGTTAGTATAATACGAATAAGAAAAAAATTACGTCAAAGCAGAATTTTAAATATTCAAATTTCTCTTTGTTTGTTAAATACTGGCTCAATAATTGTGAAAGGACACCATGTCTTGTTTTCAGAACAGAAGGGTAGAACAAACTATGTCATTTATCAGGAATCTTGCAGACTGACATTGAAAAAGTTGAGGCCTCTGACCAATCAGTACATCATGTCAGCACCTGAATTGTATCCTTTTCTGTCTATCACTTTGCAGGTGAAGCAGATGATTGTATTCAGTCACACCAATGATTAATGAGTTCCTCTGTAGATTTGGGACAGCCTATCAATCATGTCATTAGAGAGAATGTGGCCTGAAAGAGGCAGTCCTCAGCCAAGGAATAACTGCATTCATCTTAATCTATGTATGCACCCAGCCAGCCAAGTCAGGGTCACTATGATGGAAAACAATAATCTTTTCTTGGATAAATTACTTTGCAAAGTCAGGCATTTCTTCAGATTCTGAACTGCATATTTATTTTAGCATACTGACTGATGGGTTTACCACTGAGATGATACTTCAGACTGAAAGTTATTTTAATGAACAATAATGTTACTACAAAGTATATAGAGGCAGGTGATGCATCCTGCTGCCGTTTTCTCCAATGTTTAACATACTGCATTTTTGAATATAAAAGTGAACCAATCCATGTTATAAAATACCTACACTACCCTATTTTACAAAATTACACAAGGAAGATTGGATAGACTGGTAATGACTCATACAATACATATATTAAAAAAACATATTTAAGCAATCCACATATAATGCAATTTATTAATAATACGATTCTTCTGTGTGATTCTAACTTGTTTTTTTTTCACATGACACTTGAAGTAACATACCAAAATTACATCTGAACAATTAAAAAAAGTGTTCCAGGTGGTTGGATCAACTTTGTAATCATAAAGTAGCAATGTTCCTATATTACAACAGTGACTACTTATCATTGAATATGAAGCATTTTTAGATATCCTGTGATCATGAAAGGTGCTATACAAATACAATTGCCTTTTTTTAATAGTTCAGGATTAAACAGCTATGGAATCTCAAAAATCTGTATGAGGTACAGCAAGTGATTAGAAAGCCACATGGGATGTTGCCATTTATTGCAAGAAGAATGAAATAAAAAAGTAGGGAAGTTTTAGTGCAGCTATACAACGTCTTAGTGAGACCATATCTGGAATACTGTGGACAGTACTGATCTTCATATTTGAAAAAGGATATAATTGGTTTGAAGCAGTTCAGAAAAGGTTCACTTGACTATTTTCTTGGGATGAAGTGCTTATGAAGAAAGGTTGAACAATTTGGGCCTAATCGTACTGGAGTTTAGAAGAATGAAAGGTGATCTTACTGAAAATACAAAATCGTGAGGAGACTTGAGTGTTTACTTTTATGGGAGAGAAAGAAACCAAGCCACACAGTTTACAGATAAAAGGTTTACCTTATAACACAGAGATGAGGGTCTTTGGAATTCTCTTTCCCGAATGTAGTGGAGGCTGGGCCACTGCATTTATTCAAGGCTGAGTTTGGCACATTTTTTGATAGACAAGGGAATCAAAGGTTATTGGGGGATGGGGGGGGGGGCGGGGAAATGGGGCAAATAGGAAAGAAGAGTTGCGATCACAACCAGATCAGTTATGATGTTGTTGAACGACAATGTAGATTTAAAGAGCCAAATGGCCTACTCCTGCTCCTTAGTCCAATGCTGCAGTGAAAAGAGAGACATTTTGTCTCAGCATTTTAGCTTGCATGCATTAGAAAAATGCAAAAATGCCAGAATTCAAATGATCACAACAATTTATACTACAAGATGAAAGGATGCTGACTGGTTGGCAAATCAACTTTGATTGGTTGAGGTGTTGGCATGGAGAAAGTAATGGGAATTATAGGTCCCCAAAATACTGAATAATTCATAAAATGCACATGACTTGAATATGCTTTTGTTTGCAGAGAACAAGTCCATGTATATGAATGTATGTCACTTGCACCAAGCGTAAATGATGCACATTATGAGCTTCATTAACCATCTTAAACTGTTTGTTACATAGCTATCAGCACATTCAGAGTGTTTAGCAAGTGCTGCTCAATTGCGAAATTACATCTAATAGTTTTGTTTTTAGTTTGCAAGCATGGACTGATTGCATGCTGTCTATATTCTGTCTATTATGTACAATTTAAGGATCAAGCTCTTTGATTCTATCAGCCAATCACCGGCATCACACAGGCACTGGTATTCACACATGATTTTTCATGATTGTGTGATAAGTAGACATCTTTTGGGGCTGTTGGCAACATCATGGTTGATCTTAAGCTTCAACTCCACTTTCCCGTTTTCTTTTCATTTCTCTTAATTCCCCGAGAGACTATGGCTAGGAAAGACAGATTTTTAGTTTCTTAGGAAATTATGGGATATGGAGGATGGGTGGATCAACTATGGCTGTACTGAATGATGAAGCAGGCTCAATGGGCCATGTGGTCCATTCCTGCTCCTATTTCTTATGGTCTTATGATATTATCCTGATAATGGAACAGATCACATGTGTATTCATTGCATATTAGTAGCATGAAATGGCTTGCAAAATCTATTGCTCAAAATTTGAGACACTTCGCCCTTCCAGGGTACTTTGACGTAGTCACATTTCAATTACGAAAGTGGCAGCCTTTCGCCCGATTCTCAGCAAACAATGATTCGATCAGGATAGTCATTCTCCATTCTATTCCTGCATCATGCTTGCAGGATGAGAAGATAGCTATTACCTATCTTACAAGATTGTTGAAGAGGCCAAACTTATAGTGTGTGGAGCAATACAAATCCTAACATGAATACTAACTGATGGAAACAAGTGAAGTAAAATGACAACAACAGACAAATAAAAATCCTTTGAATTCTCCACTGACCCAAGTACTTACAATTGAAGCATCTTGGGATGGTTTTTTATAATAATGGTACTAAGGATCAGTTGAGGTGAATGCACTAGGTGCAAAAAAAGTGAAGCCTGTGTGTTCTAAGAGGGCCCAGAGTCAAGCAAATATTTGCACATAGTGCTAGAACAACAACAATCATGGTCAAGTAGCCTGACAATTGGAAAAGTCTACACTCCAGATCATTAGCCAAGTAGGATGTGCTATATTCCCCTCATTTTATGTCTCACCTCGTGTGGAGAAATGTGTTGTTGGGTGCCTGTAGCAGAGGATACGGCGAGCACTTTCTTCAGTCCAACTGCTTAATGATAAACACCCTGATCCTCCTGCTTGATGGCCAAGCTTTCTGATTTCCTTAACTGCCCTTCTCACTTTTTTCTGCTTCATGACTCTCTCCTGAGCACTTGCTTTGAGTAAGCGCCGGGGGAAGGAATATTGAGTGGGAGCAGATCAGGATGGCCCATGTTTAAGCAGCAGGAGGTCACAAAGGGCTGCCATCGAGAGAAAGCAAATAAAGAAGGGCCGCCATTGAGCAAGAAATGGTCAGAAAGCTTGGCTTCTGAAGAGGGAAGGGGTCAGGAAGGGCTGTCATTGAGACAGAGGAAATTGGGAAGGACTACCCTCAAATAGGAAGACCTCAAGAAACTTGGCTATCGAGCATGAGAATGGCCAGGATCTCAGTTCTGGAATCCCTACCGTTATCTTTGATCTGCAATCAGGGCACTTATATGTTAATATGCAAAAAATCACAATGTGACAGATTATCTTCAACTGGCCAGCTTTCTATAAATTGTTCTGCATCTTTGAGAAAAAAATCATGCAGCAATATTCCGGTGAACACACACGAATCCACATCCAAAAATATTTCCAGTTATATCAGAAAAGTTGCATTTGAGATAAAAATCAATGATCAATCATAATTTATTCACTGTAAATTAAAGTCCTCTGTTATTTCTGTGGCAACAAATTAATGAGCATTTTTTTAACTCAAGGCAATCATTTTTGACTTTAGCCAATACAGTTGATTTCAAATGGGACAGTTTCCAATTCAAAGAATCACTTAAGCAGCTATGTGTCAAATGGCTCCACTTAATTAAGATGGAGGGGTAAAGTGGATAGGATACAGGATCCATAACAGCACACATGATTTCTCTCCCTGGCCTTGAATCATAACAGAACATAGAACATTACAGCGCAGAACAGGCTGTTCGGCCCTCGATGTTGCGCCAACCAATTGAGAAAAAGCAATGAACCTCTAACCTAAACCATTCCCTTTTCATCCATAAACCTATCCACTGACCACTTAAACGCCCCCAAACTTGGCGCATCTACAACTGCTGCAGGCATGGCATTCCATACCCTTACCACCCTCTGGGTAAAGAACCTACCTCTGACATCCGTCCTATAACTACTACCCCTTAATTTAAAGCAGTGTCCCCTCGTGCTAGGTTTCTCCATCTGAGAAAAAAGGCTATCACTGTCCACCCTGTCTAATCCTCTGATCATCTTATATGCCTCAATAAGGTCTCCTCTTAGCTGCCTTCTTTCTAATGAAAACAACCTCAAATCCCTCAGCCTCTCCTCATAAGACCTTCCCTCCATACCAGGCAACATCCTGGTAAACCTCCTCTGCACGCTCTCCAATGCCTCCACATCTTTCTTATAATGTGGGGACCAGAACTGTACACAATACTCCAAGTGCGGCCGCACTAGAGTTTTGTACAGTTGCAACATGACGTTGTGGCTCTGAAATTCAATCCCCCTACCAATAAAAGCTAAGACTCCGTGTGCCTTCTTAACAACCTTATCGACTTGATTGCCCACTTTCAGGGATCTATGCACATATACACCAAGATCCCTCTGTTCATCAACACTATTAAGAGTCCTATCATTAGCCATATACTCTTTACATTTGTTATTTCTGCCAAAGTGCATTACCTCACACTTTTCCACATTAACTCCATTTGCCACCTCTCGGCCCAGCTCTGCAACTTGTCTAAGTCTCTCTGCAAACTATAACACCCCTCCTCACTATCTACCACTCCTCCGACTTTGGTGTCATCCGCAAATTTAGTAATCCATCCTTCTATACCCTCATCCAGATCATTTATAAAAATTACAAACAGCAGAGGCCCCAAAACAGATCCCTGAGGTACACCACTTGTAACCGAACTCCATGATGAATAATTCCCATCAACCACCACCCTCTGTCTTCTATCAGCTAACCAATTCCTAATCCAATTAGCTAAATCACCCTCAATCCCATACATCTGCATTTTCTGCAGAAGCCTACCATGGGGAACCCTATCGAATGCCTTACTAAAGTCCATATATATGTCAACTGCCTTACCCTTATCCACCTCTTTGATCACCTTTTCAAAAAACTCAATAAGGTTTGTGAGGCACGATCTACCCTTCACAAAACTATGCTGACTATCCCCAATCAATTCATTTCTCTCTAAATGACTATAAATCCTATCCCTAATAATTCTTTCCAAAACTTTGCCTACAACAGAAGTAAGACTCACCGGTCTATAATTCCCAGGATAGTCTCTATTCCCTTCTTGAACAACGGGACAACATTCGCTATCCTCCAGTCTTCCAGCACTATACCTGTAAGCAACGACGACCTGAAGATCAGAGCCAAAGGCTCCGCAATCACCTGTCTTGCCTCCCAGAGAATCCTAGGGTAAATCCCGTCTGGCCCAGGGGAGTTATCTATTTTCAAACCCTCAAGAATATCTAACACCTTCTCCTTATCTACTTCAATACGATCCAGTTTACAACACTGTATCCCAGTGTTCTCCACTACTACATTTACATCTTCCTGCGTGAATACCGAAGAGAAATATTTGTTCAGTGCCCCGCTGATCTCTTCAGGCTCCACGCACAACTTCCCACTGCTGTCTCTGACTGGCCCTAATCTTGCCCTAACCAATCTTCTATTCTTAACATATCTAAAGAAAGCTTTAGGATTCTCCTTGATCCTATCAGCCAAAGTCTTCTCGTGTCCTCTTTTAGCTCTTCTTAACAAAGATCATAAGAACTAGGGGCAAGGATACCAAATGCACGAGCTATTTAATATGATCATGGCAGATCTGGTCTCGGCTTCAACTCCACTTACCTGTCTGTTCACCACAGCCCTTCAAACCTGTATTTTTCATTACATTTACTGAAAGTCCCAGCATCCACTATGCTCTGGGGCAGTGAATTCCACAGGATCATAACCCTATGAGAGAAGTAATTCTCCTCATTTCTGTTTTAAATCTGCTACCCCTTATCCTAAAACCATGACCTCTTGTTCTAGATTGTCCTACAAGATGAAATATCCTTTCCACATCTACTTTGTCAATCTCCCTTATCATCTTGTACACCTCAATTATATCTCTTCTCATTCTTCTAAACTCCAGGGAGTATAGGCCTAAATTGCCCAATCTCTCGCTTCATAAGTCAAACCCCTTGGGTAGGACTTTCTGGCTGCAGTCGTCCTGAAATTGAAAAATCCTGCCTGAGGTCAACTGCCCCTCGCCTACTTTGATTTCCCTGGAAGATGGAATGAGAAAATTTGCCCCCACCTCATCCTGGAATCAATCTAGCAAACCCCTTCTGAGCCGCCTCCAATACAATTAAATTCCTCCTCAATACACAATATTCTAAGAACAGTCTCAGAAATGTTTTGTGCAGTGGCAGAAATACCTCACTACTTTTATACTATATTCCATTCCATCCATGTGCATGTCATCCTTTCCACACACTATCTTTAATTCTGTCTTACAACCATCCCCAAATATCCCCAAACTCAATCTGAGAAATTAATTTAGTTTTAAATTTTAAAAATATTGCACAATGACAAATGAAAATTGATGAAGTGTTGTGCTTCATCTTATATATTTTGCAACAATGATAACTGAAAATAGCAGTCATTAAAGAAGAAAAGGGTGGTTTGTGATCATACATGAAACTATCAATACTACTAAATGTGGATCTATTGAAATAATTGGCCCTCTATCCAAATGCATTTTAAAACTCGACTGACTTGCATCACTTTTTCAAGTCTGCATTCTGTAGCTTCAGTTGTACTAAAATGTTAATATATTGAAGTGAACTCACAAGCTATTTATAAATATATATCTTTGAACAATATTATAATGCTGAATATTACAATAGTCACTTACTGTTCTGTGCACAATTCTCTTGCTTTTTGTAGTTGGGCATCAATCCATTTAGGTTTCTGTTTCTCCAGACAATTGATGACCTTCTGTATTATTGGTTTGGGACTTTCCTTTTGCTGTCCCATAATGCTCCGAAGACATTCACTCAACAAACCCAGTTTATCTTTACTCCATCTATCTATTGTAATACTTGTCAAAAGCTCTACAGCATTTCCATCTTCCAGGGTTTGGCAAATAGTCATAACATAACAAAGAAGGCAAGATTTCTGGAGCTCAGGAATGTTGTTATGAAGTTTTATTTCTGCTAAGTTGAAGAGGTATTTAATTGTAGAAGGCAATGAAGCAATTGCTGCAGGCAGGTTCCCAATTACGACAGAAACAGCCTGAGCTATAAGTTCTGTCAAATCTGAAAGGAAAATATTAATGATGATAATTAGTGTTATTATCGTAACACATCTTGCAGAACTAAGTCCCTATATACCAAGAGCAAATTAATATTTTGTTTATTTTAATTTTTTTTATCAGTGTAATTTTGTGTGTACGGACCCCGACTTTATCATGGAGTGGATTGTTCTGTGTGAGGGACCTAGACAAGTGACAAACTGACATTTAAACGCACAGAGAGATTTTAACTCCAGGGGCTCATTTCTAACTCCAAGCAAACAGAATTTACTCTCTGGGAGGGAAAAAGGGAGGGGCAGAGATGGCTCAGATGGAAGAAGATGACTGCCGAGGACCATGAGAGTGTGCAAGTGAAATCTCAGCTTTTCAATGACCCACAAAGAAATCTAAAAATTTTTTTAAAAACTTTAACTGCCAGGATCACTTCTAGGTTGATCTGACATACTAGGAAACCATCAGTTAGACTACCTATTAAAATAGCATTTCAGGCCTGGATGATACTATTTCAGACTGATCTCTCAGAATCAGAATCACAAAATTGTTACAATGCAGAAGAAACCATTCACTGAGTTGGCACTAGTTTCCAAAAGAGCATCCTACCTAGTCACATTCCCCACCTTTTCCCCTTAACCATATATATATTATTTTCCAATAGTATAATTAATGGGGTTTCCACATGCATGGGAAGTTGTTCTTGCCATCTGCAATGTAAAATATGATTTGATTTGGGTGGGAAAACAGTGAGTAAATACCTCGCTACATTTTAACTGCCTACCAGCCCAGTTTTCATCTGGCATAGGAAGTTCAAATTAAAGTAATTAAAAAAAATTATTGATGGGATATAGGCTTCACTGTCTAGGCCAGCATTCATTGCCCATTCCTAAATTGTCCTAGCTAAGGTGGGTGAGCTCCCTTCTTGAACTGCTGCAATTATGTGGAGGTATATCCACAATGCTGTTAGAGAAGGAGCTCCAAGAATTTGAACCAGCAACAGTGAACGAATGGTGATATATTTCCAAGTCAGGATGGTGAGTAGCTTGGAGGGGAACTTCCAGATGGTGATATTCCTATGTGTCAGATGGTAACAATTGTAGCTTTGGAAGGTGTTGCCGAAGTGAGTTCCTGCAGTGCATCCTGTAGATGGTATACACTGTTACTACAGACCAGTGGTAGCGGAATGAGTGAATACTTGTTGAAGGCATGCTCACAAAGTGGACTTATTTATCCTAAATGGTGTCAAGCTTCTTGAATACTGCAGGAGCTGCAGAACCCCCCACTTATCTGACGAAGGAGCAATGCTCTGAAAGCTAGTGATGTTTACTACCAAATAAACCTGTTGGACTTTAACCTGCTGTTGTGAGACTTCTTATTGAGCTGCACTAATCCAGGCAAGAGGCAAACTTTTCCAATATGCTCTTGACTTTGCCTTGTAGATGGTGGGTAGTCAGGAGATGAGTTACTCATAACACGATACCTAGCTTCTGATCTGCTCTTGTGGTAACAATATTTATATGATTAGACTAGTTCAGTTTCTGATCAATCGTAACATCAAGGATATTTGATAGTGGAGAATTCAGTGATGGTAATGCCACTGAAGGGGCAATGGTTAGATTCTCTTTTGTTGGAGATGATCATTGCCTGGCACTGTGTGGCCCAAATGTTGCTTGCCACTTGTCAGTTCAACCCTGGATATTGCTCAGATCTTGCTGCATTTGAATATGGACAGTTACAATATTTGAGGAGTCACAAAGGATGCTGAACATTGTGCAATCATCAGCAAACATCTCTACTTCTGTCATTATGATGGAAGGACAGCCATTGATGAAGCAGCTGAAGATGGTTGGGCCTGGGAGCATCCTGAGGAATTTGCAATAATGTCATGGAGCTGAGATAATTGATCTCCAACCAGCACAACAATCTTCTTTTGTGCCATGTATGATTCCAATCAGCAGAGAGTTTCTCCCCTGATTTCCATTGACTGTAGTGGGCATCAGAGAGCAGATTTTTGTTAAATAGATTTGATTGATAGCACTGTTGATTACCTCTTCCGTCACTTCATTGACGATTGAGAGTAGATTGAGAGAACAGTAATTGATTGGGTTGATGTGGCCTGCTTTTTATTTCAAACTGGGCATTTTTTCAAATTGATGGGTAACATATCAGTGTTGTAGTTGTACTGGAACAGCTTGACTGGGGGCTGAGCACTTTCTCGAGCATATCTTTATTACTCTGACTGGAATATTGTGAGGGCCCATAGACTTTGCAGTACAAAATGCCTTCAATCATTTCTTGATGTAACATGGAGTGATCCATTGGTTGTGGATTTGCTTAACTCTGTCTATTGCTTGTTGCTTACACTACTTGGCATGCAAGTGTTTCTAATTTAAAGCTCCATTGTGTTGACACCTCAATTTTAGGTGTGCCTGGTATTGCTCTTGGCATGTCCTCCTGCATTCTTTATTGAACAAGGGTTGATGCCTTGGCTTGGTGGTAATGATAATGGTGGGGGATGTACTGGGCTGGGAGGTTACAGATTGTGATTGAATGCAATTCGGTTGCTGATGATGGCCCACAGCGACTTGTATGCCTAGTCTTGAGTTATTAGATGTGTTTGAGCATGGTTGTAGTGCAACACAACCATAATGAAGAGTATCCTCAATGTGAAGACAAGGCTTTGTCTCCACAAGGATTGTGCAGTAATCACTCCTACTATCACTGTCATGGACAGATGTATCTGCCACAAGCAGATTGACAAGGATGTGGTTGGTTCCCTCACCAGCTGCCAAAGGCCCTGTCTAGCAGCTATGTCCTTTAGGATGCGGCAAACTCAGTCAGTGGTAGTATGACTGAGCATTTTCAGTGATGGACATTGAAATCCCCCACACAGGACCCTATTTTACCATTTTGAGTTGAAGTGTTAGGCAGGCTTGAAACTGGGAGTGTTTCAGATTCAACTTTTAGACCCATTTTCAGGTGCCTCCATTTGCAGTCTGCCCGGAAAAAAATATCAGCAACTCTGAATCGCACAGCAGAAGCCTTGGACAGAGCTTAGCACATGCTGAAATGCTGCGGTTCTGATCGGCACCTCCAACTGCACGTGTGCATAAAAAAAAAGATAGAATGCGGCTCCCCACCACATCACTCTTGGATGGACAATGCTTCTCCCAGCCTCACAGATATTGCTCCATCCCACAACATTACTGACCCCCTTATCCCTCCACCAAGACCGATCGTGGGCCCCTCTCCCCCTCCCCACTCATCTCAGGTAGAGTGGCAGCAGATCTCCCCTTCCCCATCACTGACCACTGACAGAGTGGCAGCGGAGCCAATTCTTCATCCTCGCTGATCACAGACAGAGTGGCAGCAGACTCCTCCTTCTCCCCACCACCACCAATCTCGAGCAGAGAGCCATTGGATCTACCTGCCCGGCCGTGATCTCCAGTGGAGAGCTGTTGGATGCTTGGCACTAATCTCCTCACTGACTGAAGTGTCCGAATCGGAATTGTATGGAGCATGTCTATTTTGCGCCAATTCTAGATGGATGAACACCGTGATAAAGGGGGAAGTGCCAGTAAGGTTGGGTGTGTAGCCCATTCAGTCAAGTTAAATGCATGAGGTTCCAATTCGGGAATTTTCGGGCATTGGTAAAGGGGGAACCAGCGCAGAGGTAGTGCAGATCGTGCTATGTGCTTCACACCAAACTTTACCAAGTTTATGCGCTTGAAAACAGGTGCAATTTGATGGTGAAATTGGATCCACTGAGTACCTTCTGCCCCTTAGAACCCTCAGAGTTTCCTCCAAGTAGTATTCAACATGGAGGGGTACCAATTCATCAGCTGAGGGGGGAGAATGCAGAGACAGAGGCCAGCAATACTGTGGTGAGAGCTCACCTCTTGACTGCCTGAAGCTAATGTACAAAGTCAGAAGTGTGTTAGCATACTCCCCACTTGCCTGGATGGGTACAGCTCCAACAACGCTCAAGAAATTTGACACTATCCAGAACAAAGCCTCCCATTTGATTGGCATCACATCTACAAACATGCACTCCCTCCACCACCAATGCCTAGTAGCAGCAATGTGTACTGCACTGCATTGCAGCTATACACCAAAGATCCCTAGACACACCTTCCAAACCCACAACCACTTCCATCTAGAAGGACAAAGGCAGCAAATACATGGGACCACCACCACCTGCAAGTTTCCCTCCAAGCCACTCAACATCCTGATTTGAAAATATATCATAGTCAGCAGGTCAAAATCCTGGAATTCTCTCTCCAACGGCATTGTGGGTCATTCCATAACACGTGGACTGCAGCAATTCAAAGTGGCAGATCACCACCATCTTCTCAAGGATAACCAGGGTTGGGCAATAAATGCTAGCCAGCCAGTAATGCCCATGTCGCATGAATGAGTAAAAAAAACTAAATCATATTGCTGTGGTCTTTGGGTCTAGAGTGACATATAGAATGTCATACCAGGTATGAAAGACAGATTTCCTTTTACAGCAACCATCAATGGTTTCATAGTCATCTAACATCCAGGTTTTTAAAAATTTAATTCAAATTTCACCTGTCATGGTAGGTTTCAAACCTAGCTCTCAGAAGCATTACTTCAGGATCTCTGGATTACTAGACCAGTGACAGTATCACTACACTAACACCTCCCTATTATTATTCCTGTTGAGATTGCTAATAAGTGAAACCAGGGTGGTTGACCATTGCATCAAAATTGTCCCAACATAAGTTGTCCTGAACGAAAAATCATTTTGGATATGTTAATATCAAACATTCAATGCTTGATACCATCTGCCTCTGACATACATTAATATTTCCAGAATGTAAGTAGTATTTTTTATATTGCAGCTGCAGTGTATATTATGTGTAAGGTATATTTGAGCAACATTGCCAAGCCTCCTTCATGAGGACCTTCAAAACCTGAACAAAATAGAAGTACAAGGCAGAAATGTATTGGAATATTACTGCCTGAAAGTTCCTTTCCAAGCCATACACTATTGTGATTTGGACCTTATTCACTATTCCTTTATTGTTGCAGGGTTAAAAACCTGGAAAGCCCTCCCAGATAGTATGTACAATGGTTCAAGAAGGCATCTCAACATCTTCTCAAGAGCATTTAGAGATGAGCAACAAATGCATAGACAAATAAAAATATTGGGGACGATTCTCCCAAAAAAATTCCCAGTGCTGAATTGATGGGAAAAATGGTGTAAATTACAACTGTTTCTTCAGTGTAAGTTCAGACTCAAATCTCCCACACTCTGCGCACTGCAGATGTCTCAATTGTGAATATCATTAAAAGTTCGGGGGACGGGGCCTATTCATTCCAGGGGCTGACAGTTCCAGGCCTCTGAGCATGTGCATTGCCCTGAACTGTAATTTGCTGGCCAGCTCGATTGCTGGTATCCTCGCTGTGTTGCTCCTCCAGCAACCCGCCATGGCCTGAGCACGGCCCCAATGAGCATTCGTAGGCCAGCCCACAGTCCCGAGCGCCCCTATCTCCATCCCACTCCCTGCAGAGACAATCTACACCCACACCTCTCCCACAGGAAGCAGTCCACCCCACCTCACAGGAGGAAGATCCCCCCGCCCATGAGAGGCAGAACGCCTTCAGCAGATCCTCACCCTCCCCCCCACAAGCCTGCCATGATCGCTGGCCTTCCTCCAGGCCTAACCGGATCCCAATACAGAATGACAGATGAACCCGCACTCCCACCGATTGCCCCCAGCTGACCCCACTCCTAAGCCCTGTCCCCAAGCCCTACCCCCTTGGCACTGCCTGATGCCTGCTGGGCAGTGCCAAGTCAGATTTTTAGTGGTGGGAGACACGCATGCATCAGGAACACATGCTTGAATCCCACAAATCAGCAGACATGCGCATCTCCCGACCCGACCCACCAAAACATTAGTGGGTCTAAGTGAGTGGGCAAGGGTCTGGCAGATGGAGTACAATGTTGGTAAATGTAAGGTCATCCATTTGTATTTGATGCCCAGGACTAACAGCAAAATGGAATGTTATTTAAACGGTAAAAAATTGCAGCATGCTGTAATGCAGAGGGACTTGGGTGCCCTTGTGCAAGAATCACAAAAAGCTGATTTGCACATGCAACAGGTAATTAAGGCGGCAAATGGAACTTTATCCTTCATTGCTAGAAGGATGGAGTTTAAAAACAGAGAAGTTATGTTGCAGCTGTATGAAGCGCTGGTGAGACCACATCTGGAGTACTGTGTACAGTTTTGGTCTCCTTACTTGAGAAAGGGTAAACTGGCATTGGAGAGGGTGCAGAGGAAATTCACTAGGTTGATTTGGAGTTGAGATGTTGGCTTACGAGGAGAGACAGAGTAGACTGGGGTTATAGTTGTTGGAATTCAGAAGAATGAGGGGAGATTTTGTAGAAACATACAAGATTACGAAGGGAATAGATAAGAAAGAAGCAGGGAAGTTGTTTCCACTAGCAGGTTAAACTAGAACTGGGGGGGCATGAAATCAAAATAAAGGGGAGTGGATATAATACTAAGTTGAGGAAGAACTTCTTCATCCAAAGGGTAGTGAATTTGTGGAATTCCCTGCCCAGTGAAGCAGTTGAGGCTACCTCATTGAATGTTTTTAAGACAAAGATAAATACATTTTTAAACAGTAAAGGAATTAAGGACTATGATGAGTGGATGGCGAAATGGACTGAATCAGCCATGATCTTACTGAAAGGTGGAGCAGGCTCGAGGGGCCAAATGGACTATTTTACTTTGTTTTAAACTTCAGAATGGGAGAATCGCCCCTACTCTGTCAAAAAATGAACTTAATTCATGAAAACTAAAATTAATATTAAACGTATTGCAAACATTTTAGCAAAATGTTTAAGCATAATCTCTGAAGACATTTCACAAAGGGTAACATGGTGGCACAGTGGTTAACACTGTGCCTCACGGCACAAGGGTTTGATTCTGAACTTGGGTGACTGTCTGTGTGGAAAATGCACGTTCTCCCCATGTTTGCATTCCACAGTCCAAAGATGCACAGGTTATGTGGATTGGCATGATAAATTGCCTCTTGGTGTCCAAAGATGTGGTATTGCATGGGGTTACGGGTATAGGGTAAGGGGGATGAACCTATGTAGGATGCTCTCTGACAACTTGGTGTAGGCTCAATGGGCCAAGTGGCCTCCATTTATGCTGTAGGAATTCTATGATCACAAATCAAATATATTTATTTACTTCATTCTATATAAATTAATTTTTAAAAAAACTACGTCGCTAGAATCCATATGATTCATTGACATTTCCAAAAAAAAGACATTTAATTTATATTATCATCTTCAATAAAAAGACACCTACTTTTTCCGGTTTCTCTTCTTTTAAATTCCCTTGGTACATAATCCCATTCTTTAGGAATTTTACTGAGCAAGCTTTCAGGGAGCATTTGCTTATGGTGGTATGTGACAGGATGCTCCACTGCTTGCCATATGGGAACCAAGGAGATGACCTGCTTCAGTATTGTCTTGCTTGTATTGGATATGTAGTGGTTCAGACATCTTAGTACCTTTGATTTATCTACAGTTGTAAAAGTTGATAACATTAGTTAATTTTCAGACTTGTTAAATAATGTATACTGCATTCAAGATACACAATAGAATTTGAAAGACTTTTTTTTGTTAGTACAAATATTATTTCATCACAGCTTTGAGTCCATGTTACTTTCATATTACTTATTTGCACTTTAACAAGATAGGCAACAATTTCAGGTTTGGTTACAGTAAGCAGTCACCTTTGGCAAGATTTTAATTAATTCAAAACCCACTATTTGCACAATGTTAAAATTAGACCCTTTATTTCTAAAGAACTGCATTTTCAACATTTAATGCAATGAAATTGTTAATTTCTGTTTTTTTTTCAAGTTATGAGCTGAAACTGTACACTCTGCTGAAACTAGGGTTGAATTTTCAACTCTGGAAACTTAAGACATAATATTCAGGATGGCAAGTGCTGAGGGTCTTCCAGAGAGTTGGTGCATGTCCCATTCCTGCAATTCTCAGAAGCTAATTACTATTTCATGCTCAGTTGAACTCTTATTGGCAGTGGACAGGACTTTTGTTCTCCTTTGGAAAAATGGCCGACAGCTCTCCAATCTGAACAGGCACAGCTATGCAGTGACCAGAAGAGGTATTACAGTGCTCTGCCTGGAACAAAATCCCAGAGCCAATCTTAAGGTGAGTCTTGGGGATCTCAGGGGGTGCGTGGTAGGGATAGGGGTGATTGCAGCATCAGGGAATGCGCTGGAAAGGGTTGTGGTTGTAGCTCCCAGGCCCGAGATCAAGGTGCCAAAAATCTGATGGGACCTTCCTGTCCAAGCCTAAAAAATTGGCCATTTAAGGTCCTGAGTAAGTGAAAGGGTGGTTTTATTGCTGGAATTCCTGCCCGCCACATTGTGAAATTTCATCAAGGTTAGATGCACCCTCTGCCTTCGAACCCACCTTAAGGGGGAGGGAGGAGAGTGTTGGTGGTGCTAATACTCTGCCCTAAGCATGCTGGCGAGTGGGAAAATTGACATGGTTCTTGCTGGCTGATGGGTCAAATTGCCACACTGGACTATCTGTTTTTCACCTTACTATATATGCATAAATGAGCAGCACACTGGAAACTGTGGCAGAATGATGTAGATTTGTCTACCTTGCCATTATCTCATCAAGCTGCAGCTCTGGACATCAAATACAAATGGCACCCCTGTACACATTCACTTTCTACAACTCAGGAGTTGTTGTGGCAAATGTTGTGAATCAACAAATGTTGTGCCTATAAATTCAGTGACAAGTGCCTGCAGAGACTTTTCCAGGCAATTGAGGATTTGGGGGGGGGGGGGCTCCTCTCTACTCATGCTGATGCCAGAGGTCCAGCAAACCCACCATCTTGCTAGAGTGATCAGCACCTCCAGTCCTTGAAAGAGGAGCACTTTCCAGTGTAGAGAGAGGATGAATGATCACAATCTGCTATGCTAATATAAGTCAACTTTCTCTTCATTCTCAATGCACACTCACTCTCAAAAGGCCATCAAGCATTTGCAGTTACAAGGGACATCACAGTGATTCTCCCTCACATACATTCATATATTCTTTTGTCACATTCTTCACAATTTGAAACTTCAGCCCTTATATTGGTTCACAGCACACACAGAAGGTATATATGCTTTTATCCTGCTCACAATCTGTCTTTATGCAAGATAAGTCACCCACAGCAAGAAAAGGATCACATATAGCAGGAGGGATGCCAGAGCTCAGGCCATTCACCATTTTGAAGAACAGGTGGCAAAGCTAGCAGATGAGGACCATTCCTACCCTAAAAATGAGATCACATTTCCCAACAAGCCAATGAGGCTTCATTCACTGGGTTTCATCCACTCATCAAAAGGTGCTCTTTAATGTAGGCGAATCTCCAGCCAATCAGTAGTTATCTCTTCTCTCTCTATTACAGCTACCAGTGAAAAAAGGTGGAGGAATACAGCTAGGCAGCCTATCAGTCCTATCCCCAGAGCAACTCAGGTGAAAATCCTGAGGACACACTAAATTTAGAACTGTCACTGTGTTCATCTGCACCATCTGCCAGGAGAGAAACACACACCTCATTGGGGCCCCAATTTAGAGCACGGTTGGCAGCACTGCACAGGTTCAGGTCCACAGCAGATGGAGGCAGTGACAGCCAAGTTCACCAGCTGGGGACTGTTAAAAACCAGGTGGTTGTTTAGTCTGAGTCTGAAGTTGAGCCTCTGGAATTGGCTGTTAGAGAGATGTTGGAACTCCAAAGGCAGGCAGGATTGTCAGAGGCTGTCTGCAGATTAGAACAGAAAGTGGAGGAGTTTGTCCATGTTCTGTCTGATGTAGTGGCACTGATATGTGAACACATCAAAGTCACCATGGGAAGGATGGCATCCAACATGGAGACCCTGATCCAGTAGTTTGTGTGGGGTAAGCACTTGAACCTACGTACCAACACTATAGCCATAGTGGGATTCATCATCAACTATTCAAGAGGGAGATACGGCACCTCCATTTCACTCCAGGAGCCCTTTCTCCTTAAGGAGTCAGGGAGAGCAGCATCAGCTGGATACTCCAGGACAATACAATGAGGACTCTACAGGACTACTCAGCCACTCCAAGTCCTCTCTGCCAATGCCTCCAGCAAAACTAGCTGTACAAGTTTGAGAAGGGTGCACCTGTCTCATAGCAGGATATCCAAAGCAGCTGGGGTCCACTAGGCCTCAGCCCTCCAGTGGATGCCTGTCAAGGTCATCACAGGCAACAGAGCATATAGTCAGCAGGCTGTCTTCATCTCTGCTGCAGATGTTGGGGAAGCATCTAGATAGGGTATGAAAAATAAATAAATACTGAGAGCACAATGGTGGCATGGGTGTTCACTCATTGTGTATACTGTGCACATTAGTAAATATAGATATTTATGGTGACCTGCAATGGAGTGATCCTAACATGATGCATTTCTGTGTACATTTTTGGTCATCTTATCTGAGGAAGGATGCTCTTGCTATAGATGGATTGCAGTGAAAGTTTACCAGACTGAGGATAAGAGTGACATATGAGGATAGATTATGTCGCTTATACTCGGTCATTTAGAAGAATGAGGGAGGATCTCATAGAAACCTATAAAATTCTATCAAGACTAGACAGAGTTAATGTCTAGTCTCCTATCGATGGATTTGGTGGTCCATTTAAATTACTGTTTACTTTGACAGAATTGTAATATTCCACTGGGCAGGAGCAGTCATAAAATCCTGGCTTGTATCTCAGATTTACAGATTTTTTAAAAAAAACTGGTATAATGCATAAAATTAAGAAAGCGAAAAATGCTATTTTTGTTCTGTTTTCTAAGAATTGCTTCCACACCAAAATCAAAGACAATATAATTTACTTTAACTTATTTGTAACTGAAATTTTAAAGAAGGTATTTGCTCACAGGAAGAAAATCAATCTGCAATTTTTTGTCAGTGAATATGTTCTATTCCTTAATCAAATTATAATTGATATTTTCAGCATTAAAGTTGGAAATACAATGTTATAATACCATACCTGATAAATAACACAACTGATTCCATAACTGGTATTTGTCCATATAATCTTCAAGAACAATACTAAGACACCTGGGCAACGATTTAGCGTATGTCATCACCATCACAATTGCTTCTATCAAGTTGGACTGTTCATCACTGCTTTTTTCCTTTGTCCGATCATCAGCAAAGTTTTCTTGATCAATACCTACCAAAAAAATAAAGCAATATGTTTTCAGAATGAATATTCACACTTTGAAATTCAATCAGCTAACCAGATTAGAATATCTTATTCAGGCAACTTTTGTTAGGTTCATAGTAAAAGGAATTTTCTTTGTCTTCTAGCCCACCAGGTCAAACTTTCCTCTGTCCTAGCTCTGAACTCGCATCTTTTTCTAGTTTCTCCCCATATCCACTCATGCCATCTTCAAGTTTATCTCGAACAAGAGCCTCCTCTTGCTCCCTGCTATACCCACAAAAATGCTGAGAGCTCAACTTTTCTTCCTGACTCTTATTTTAGTTAATATTATTAATGTTTTTTTCCATAGTGGTCCCACTCTTCTTCAAATCTGCCATAATTGTATCTTTCCTTAAAAAATCTGAGTTGTGCCCCACCACTTGCAAATTATTGCCGAATCTTCAACTTTCCTTTCTTCTCCAAAATCACTGAACGTGCCATCAATTCCCAAATGCATGCTGATATTTTTCCAGAGCTCCATGGACTAGATGTTGCAGGGCACTGTATTCTTCTCACTGACTAAAAGATCAGTCATCAGCCCAGCCATCTGAAACATGAGTGGGACTTCTGTCCCCTTCTGGAAGTCCCGCCCTAAAGTGTGGCTGGCTAATCTGATTGGCCAGCAGTTCTGTAACTCTTATAAATTTATATTGTGATATCCTCCATTTTTAAAAATTCAATTACGGAATTTGGGCATCACTGGCTAGGTCAGCATTTATTGTCAATCCTGGTTGCCCTCAAAAAGGTGGTTGTGAGCTACCTTCTTGAATTGTTAAGTGCTGTTAAGGAAGGAGTTCCAAGATTTTGACCCAGCATAATTTTTCCCTCAATCAATATCTTTTCCTCATCTTTCCTTTTTGATGAAATTTTGTAATGCTATCACTGCTGCGGAAGGTAACATCTTTCTACTGTGGGATCTTGTCATAAGTATTAAGAACTGTTAGGCCATGTCCAGCAAACAAATATGTAAAATAAAGTACTCAAACTACTTTCTTCCAACACTCTTTCACACCATTTAATTTACCTATTCCTTTCCAAATTTAAAATTATTTGTGCACCATTTCTGACATAATCTACAATCTTCAGGCTTCTGAAATCTTTCAAAGATATCAAAATTATTTGTAGAATATTACTGTGTTTCAACACTTTTCATGTAAATTGTTGCTTAGAAGTGACAGTAGAAAGTGTAAAGGTTATATCAGTACCAAATATTTTGGAAAAATGAAATACCAGAAATGCTTGGAGATAGGCTTGCACAACAATTAATACTTGACTGCTCCTTCACATCATTGAAATATAATTTTATGTATTTAATGCAACAAAAATTCAATTTCTATACTATTTGTAACCTACTATTTGTAGGGTGGCACGGTAGCACAGTGGTTCACAGCTCCAGGGTCCTGGGTTTGATTTCCAGCTCGGGTAACTGTGTGGAGTTTGCATGTTCCCCTTGTGTCTGCGTGGGTTTCCTCCGGATACTCCGGTTTCCTCCCACAGTTCAAACATGTGCAGAATTAGGTTGATTGACCATGCTAAGAAATTGCCCCTTAGTGTCCAGAGATGTGTAGGTTAGAGGGATTAGTGGATTATAATATATAGGGATATGGGGGTAGGGTCTGGGCAGGATTGTGTTTGGTACAGACTTATAGAACATAGAACATAGAACACTACAGCACAAACAGGCCCTTCGGCCCACAAGTTGTGCCAAACACATCAAAACCTACCCAGCCATAGACCTATCTATAACCCCCAATCCCATTGGATCCCATATACTCATCCAGAAGTCTTTTAAAAGACCCCAGCGAGTTCGCCTCGACCACCACCGACGGCAGCCGATTCCATTCACTCACCACCCTCTGAGTGAAAAACTTTCCCCTAGCATCCCCTCTGTACTTGCTTCCCTGCACCTTAAATCTGTGCCCTCTCGTCGCGACCATTTCAGCCCTGGGAAATAGTCTCTGAGAGTCCACCCTATCTAATCCTCTCAATATCTTGTAAACCTCTATCAGGTTGCCTCTCAACCTTTGTCTCTCCAGGGAGAACAGTCCCAGCTCCCTCAACCTGTCTTCATAAGGCATGCCTCCCAATCCATGCAACATCCTTGTAAATCTCAAATCTCACTTGACGGGCCAAAGGGCGTCTTTCTGCACTAAAGATTCTATGATTCTAGAAGCTTCAAAGTATGAAACCTTAGAACTAGAGAGGATTGGGAGACACAATTAGCCATAAAAATAGGGACCTTTTGTGTCACTTAAAATAATCCAGCAGCTAAAAATAAATAGGTCTTTTTAAATCAATTATGCCAAAACTTGGTCCTATTTTGTCAAATCTAGTAATATCCATTGTTATCATTAATCTCTTTACAGTTAGTTCGCCTTGGTTGAAACTCAGTAAGAGAGTGGATGCTGCTGCCACCAAGAGACCATTTATCGCCTTAAGTATAAAAAACATGTAATGTAATTTTATAATTGATCAATGGAATTTAATCAATTAATAAGTTTAAAAGCCTACTTCACACAAATGGTTGATATTTTTCTGTACTATTTTCAATGTACCATTTATGTAAAATTCCTAATTTTAACAAAACTTATCAACTGACTTAAAAGGTATACTTTAATAACTTTGTTAAAACTATCATTGATGAGTTTGAGACAAATGTGTTAATTAAGTGCAGTAAAAATGATACATTAAGAAAATTCAATCCCACATGGCTATCTAGACAAAATCTTTCAAGGCTTTTTTTTCCAATGGTAAACATAAAATGGGCGATAACATTAATTGACTTAATTGTGTGCATGATATAGATTATGCATAGTTCAGAGATACAGTGAACAATTTTGGGTTTCCCATGGATATTCTCGCATAAATTGATCACTTTTACAAATAATGTGAATTTCTTTTATTCATTCATAGAGATGCGGGAGTCACTAGATAGGTCAGCATTTATTGCCCACCGCATAATTGCCCTTGAGAAGTTTGTGATGAGCTTCCTTCTTGAATGTCATACATCAGGCACTATCCAATATCTAATAATAGTGTAAACAGGAACCTAACCTGTTGTAACTTGCACTGAATTTTTTCTTTCACACATGCCCTCACATAAAGTTTCCCATAGGTGAATACCTAAATTTGATAAGGATTGATATGAATCATTCAGCTCCTTTATAATAGACGTCAAAAGAACTTACAAAGTAAAAGTTACAGCTAGATTTAATCTCATTCTAATTAACCACGAAGACTGGAAAATAATAATAATAGTTATATTGTTCCTATTAGTGGATTTGTTGGGCTTGATTGGCTACTGAAATTATCCACCTTAGCTCCCATCTTTGGATACCAGTTTAAAGAAAACATTTCCATTTACCCACAAAATTAACAGTGATTTTCATGGCTTAATGAGTATTGGCTATGACATCTGGCTCCCATTGTCTATTTTTGCAGTAAATGCTAAGTCACAAATTTTCAAAAATCAGCTTGTCTACCTTTAATACAAAGTTTATCATATGTAGCCAGTGGCCTTTTTTTAAAAAAAATACGCCAAATCACTTTGTTTAAACACATCACTTAAACAAAACTTATTCCCAAATCCTGGGTCGAATTATTGAATTTGTGTGAAAACTGGAGTAACTCGAGCTGTTTTTTTTTCAGTGGCAGTTCAGAAAAGAATCTCCCACATTCTGCGCACTGCAGAGGCCACCAGCGTGAATATCAGTACATTTCAGGGGGCAGGATCTTTTCCTGCTGGAGAGGCTAAAATCAGTGCACTGAACAGGCTACTGCGCACGGACCCATCTGTCAGTGCTGAGATTGACACATGTATAATAGCCCTGCACTGCCAGCCACCTAATTGCTCTCCAGCTCAACTGCTGGCCAGCTCCTGCAACCCCGGCAATGATGATGCTCTGTCACCCTTCCATGCTACCCACCCCTCCACTACACCGACCAGCCCCAAACTATCCTATCCTGGCCCACACCGATTTCCAGCACTCCCCAACACCAATCCCCACACCCGACAGTTACCCCGTCACGTTGCCGACCCTCTGTCCTGCCCTCGAACAGACAATGCCAACTGCTCCCCAGCAGTCCGTTCTCTCCGTTGGCTTACCCCGCCCCTACTCCCAGCCCTTACCAATCACTGGCCTCCATCCTTCCCCCATCGATCCCAACTGCAGACTGGCTGCGCTATCCCCCAGGCCCCCACAATTGTCCCCTCGACCCCACTTCCATCAGGCTCTGCCCCATAACCTCCCTCCCCATAGACCGCATTCTTTGGCCCTACTTGGGTAATATCAAAGGCACAGGCCAGTACTGCCAGAGTGCCAATGCCCAGGGGACACACTCTCCCCTTGCCTGACCCTTTAGGCCCCTCATTGCCCCCACTTCACTCCAGCATGGTTGGACTGTTAGTTCCCCATTAGTGGGAAGCAAGTGTAAACCCCGCTGGAGTGAAGGGGTGGGAGACACTAGTGTGCCCAGAGACTTCAGTCCCAGGCCTGCTAATCACACGCAGATGAAATCAAAATAACTATTTAAATGGTCTGTACGTTTCCCCGCTAATTTCCGGTGCAGCTGGAAATCTGGCGCTGGGAGATGCAAGCAGGACATGAATGCATGCGCAAACCCCTCGAATCGGCAGCTGCGGGATTCTTCCAGTCCACTGTGCTAAAACATTAGTGCAGCAGGATGGGAGAATCACAGCCCCTTTCCTTATAAGATTGATTAAACATCTCAAAAAATGATTGTACCTAATGAACAATGTAACCAACAATGTAGTGTTTTAAACAAATAAAGTAACAAGAATTATGTTTAATATACTGAATTGTTAATTACATTCACTTGCTGTGTTCATAGAATCATAGAACCCTACAGTGCAAAAAGAGGCCCTTCGGCTCATCGAGTCTGCACTGAACACAATCCCACGAAGATCCTACCCCAATATCCCTACATATTTTACCCATTAATCCCTCTAATCTCCGCTATCCTGGACAGTAAGGGGCAATTCCTTAGCATGGCCAATCAACCTAATCCGCACATCTTTGGACTGTGGCAGGAAACTGGAGTACACAGAGGAAACACAAGCAGACACAAGGAGAATGTGCAAATTTCACACAATGACCCGAACTGAGAATCGAACCCAGGCCCCTGGAGCTGTGAAGCAGCAGTGCTAACCACTGTGCCACCCAGTACACCGTACTGTGTTCTACAATATTGAGAATAAATTCAGTGATAGTCTGTAATAGTTGCATTTTAAATATTTGAACCTTTGTATTGTGTGTCATAGAGGTTTACAGCACGGAAACAGGCCCTTCGGCCCAACTTGTTCATGTCTTCACCATTTTTTTAAAATCTGAAGCAAGTCCCAATTGCCCACATTTGGCCCATATCTCTCTATACCCATCCTTCATCCCAGAGTGAAGAGGGGTGTTATAGTTTACAGAGTGACTTGGACAAGTTGCAGAGCTGGGCCGAGAGGTGGCAAATGGAGTTTAATGTGGAAAAGTGTGAGGTAATGCACTTTGGCAGGAACAATTAATGTGTAGAGTATAGGGCTAATGGTAGGGCTCTTAATAGTGTTGAGGAACAGAAGGATCTTGGTGTATGTGTCAATAGATCCCTGAAAGTAGGCAGTCAAGTGGATAAAGTTGTTAAGAAGGCATATGGAGTCTTAGCTTTTATTGGTAGGGGGATTGAATTTAGGAGCCGCAGCATCATGTTGCAACTGTACAAAACTCTAGTGCGGCCGCACTTGGAGTATTGTGTGCAGTTCTGGTCCCCACATTATAAGAAAGATGTGGAGGCATTGGAGAGGGTACAGAGGAGGTTTACCAGGATGTTGCCTGGTATGGAGGGCAGGTCCTATGAAGAGAGGTTGAAGGATTTGAGGTTGTTTTCGTTAGAAAGGAGGCGGCTAAGAGGGGATCTTATTGAAGCATATAAGATGATTAGAGGTTTAGATAGGGTGGACAGTGATAGCCTTTTTCCTAGGATGGAGAAAGCTAGCACGAGGGGACACAGCTTTAAATTAAGGGGTATGAGTTATAGGACGGATATCAGAGGTAGGTTCTTTACTCAAAGAGTGATTAGGGAGTGGAATGCCCTGCCTGCAGCTGTTGTAGATGCGCCAAGTTTGGTGGCGTTTAAGAGGTTAATTGATAAGTATATGGAAGAGAAGGGAATGGTTTAGTTGGAGGGGCATTGCTTTTTATTTTGGTCGGCACAACATCGAAGGCCGAAGGGCCTGTTCTGTGCTGTAATGTTCTATGTTCTATGTACTCATGTAACTGTCTAAATACTTTGTAAAAGACAAAATTGTACCTACCTCTATTACTACCTTTGGCAGCTTTACCACTCTGTGTTAAAAAAAATTGCTCCTCTGGACACTTCTGTGTCTCTCCTCTTTCACCTTAAACCTATGCCCTCTAGTTTTAGACTCCACTACCTTTGGGAAAAGATATTGACTACCTGGCTGATCTATGCCTCTCATTATTTTACAGACCTTTTAAGATCACCCCTACACTCCAGGGCCTTCTGCACTCCAGAGAAAAATGTTCCAGTCTATCCAGCCTTTCCTTAGAGCTCAAACCATCAAGTCTTGGTGGCATCCTAGTAAATCTTTTCTGCACTCTTTCTAGTTTAATAATATCCTTTCTATAATAGGGCGACCAGAACTGTACACAGTATTTCAATTGTGGCCTTACCAATGTCTTGCACAATTTCAACAAGACATCCCAACTCCTGTATTCAATGTCTTGATCAATGTAGCTGAACATGCTGAATGCCTTCTTCACCACGCTGTCCACCATGTGATGTAATGATAAAAGGTAAAGATGATATTGTGATGGTAAAATAGCTGGGAAGGTATATTTTTGTGGGGTTGCCCTGCTTATGCACTGAACTTCAAGAGAAGAGCCATGTGATTCAAATAAAAAAATAGAAAGTGATGGAAATGCAGCAGTTTGGGGAGCACCTGAGAGTGGTGGTGGCATAATGGTTTCCTCCGGATGCTCCGGCTTCCTCCTACGGTCTGAAACGCATGCTCGTTAGGTGCATTGGCCCGAACAGGTGCCGACTAAGGGAATTTCACAATAACTTCATTGCAGTGTTAATATAAGCCTTACTTGTGACTAATAAATAAACTTCAACTTTATCGTCATAGGATTAGTAATCCAAAGGCCTAGGGTAATGCTCTAGAGACCTAGATTCAACTCCCATCACAGCAGATGGTAAAATTTGAATTAAAAGTCCAATTATGACCATGAAAACATTGTTGATTGTTATAAAAACCCATCTAGTTCATTGTAAGGAAGGAAACCTGCAGCCTGGTCTGGTTGACCTAAATGTGGTTGACTCTTAAATAACTTCAGAAATGACCACTCAGTTCACAGAACAAAGGGAAAAATACCCCATGAATGAATAAAAAGAATCTATGGAGAGGAAAGAGGAGCTAATATGTTTTGGGTGGGTGCATCTACCGTTAACATAAAAGAGTTTACATTTGAAGTCATCATCTGCTTATTTCTGGTAGATGTTCATTGTGTTTGCACTAAAGCTAATATTTCATCTGGCATGTTTCTTCCAGCATTAAGGGTATTTGTAACATTTGAAATACAGATGCTAACGAGCACAACTTCTATATATAAGAACATAAGAAATAGGAGCAGGAGTAGGCCATCCAACCCCTCGAACTGCCCCGCCATTCAATAAGATCATAGCTGATCTGCAGTGGTTCAGTAGCACTTTCCCGCTTTCTCCCCATAACTCTTTATTCCCTTGTCAATCAAAAACCTATCCACTATACTCTCAGGTTTACTTGTTTTACCATATGCATGGTATACGCATATAATGTTGCCGCGTTTAAGCAGTCAGATACTTGTCAAAATAGTATAAATAATATTCAGTTTTCCTCATTCTTTACTGATTCAGAGTATTGCATAACTATTCAAATACCAATCACCTTTCACAAAGACTGACATGTGGACAATTGTAACCAGTCTCATACTTCATTGGTACTCTGTATTATCTCCTGCTACCAGCAGTTCAAGGACCTGCTGACAGGAGTTATTAGCCTATCAAGTGACCAATCTTTCCTCTACGGGAGAATCCATTTCTCCAATAAATGGTTGCATGATCACATAATATAAAAATAAATAAACCATGAAAGTGGCCTTGGCATAATGTTACCAGGATTATATGTCATCCTCGGAGCCACAAAGGAAATGAATGATCACAACTTACAAGATTGTATTGAATACATTTCGTAATTTAAAAGCAAAAACTATAATCATTAAAACATTGATGCTTTCCAACACTTTTAAAGTATAATTATTCAGGTAGCCTTAATACTGAATGCTAGTATGTCCTATATCTAGTGATACAGCTGTATTAACACATTTGAGACTTCGGAGGTACTGGCTGTACGAATGTAATTCTGTTATTCCCTGTGAAGATGTTAAATGTTTTTACTGATTTAAATTGAACATCAGTAAATATATCAATAAAGTAGAAACAGAACCATAATTGACAAAGATATTAGATAACAAAAACACAAACAGAAGGTAAATGATGGTGATCTTGGCTAAGAAGGGTGCTGATAGCAGCCATTAAGAGATCAGAATGTGTAAATGGCAGAACAAAGCAGAGTGTCAAAGGACAACCTGAGACATGTAACAGATGGCCCTAGGGGGTGAAGTGTCCACAGTATTACCAACAAGAGGTGGATGCAGCTGAGTCTGCATCTGGAGTGGGAAGGCACTTCCATGTTGAGGCCTCCTTGAAGGGCATGTAAATCTTGTCTTCAATTTGTTTCTCTCCAGACCAAAACAACACTGACTCCTGTTTTCTACTCTCTGTGGAGAAATTTATCTGTATATATTTGAATGACGGACTTTGCAAACAGAAGTACAGAATTGTTTGAATTACTTGATTCATACTGGCACCTGGTTAAGCAACTACTTAAATATCTCATTCTTATTTTCAAATCTCTCTATGATTTCATTGCTCTCTTTCACTGTAATCTCCTCTGGCCTCACAATTCTCCAAGCTATCTTTTCTCCTTCACTAATAGCCTTTTGGGTATCCTTAGCAGCCAAAGCCGAAGCGCTGAAATTCCTAAACCTCTATTTCTCTCCTTACCTTTTCCCAAGAGCTCCTTAAAACCTAGTTTTTGATCAAGTTTTTGCTCACGTGTCCTAATATCGCTATATATGGCTTGGTGTCAAATAATTGGTGTCAAACTGTTGTGAATTGTATTGAGATATTTTACTATGTAAAACATGCCAAATAAATGCAGATTGTTATTGTTTTATAGAATCTGATGTGAGGGATTCCTCTTTTTAAACACTAATCAAGTATAGAACATAGAACATTACAGCGCAGAACAGGCCCTTTGGCCTTCGATGTCACGCCGACCAATTAAGAAAAAGCAATGACCCTCTAACCTAAATCATTCCCTTTTCATCCATAAACCTATCCACGGACCTCTTAAACGCCCCCAAACTTGGCGCATCTACAACTGCAGCAGGCAGGGCATTCCATACCTTTACCACCCTCTGGGTAAAGAACCTACCTCTGACATCCATCCTATAACTACCACCCTTAATTTAAAGCTATGTCCCCTCATGCTAGCTTTCTCCATCCGAGGAAAAAGGCTATCACTGTCCACCCTATCTAAACCTCTAATCATCTTATATGTTTCAATAAGGTCTCATCTTAGCCGCCTTCTTTCTAACGAAAACAACCTCAAATCCCTCAGCTCTCTTTCATAAGACCTGCCTTCCATACCAGGCAACATCCTGGTAAACCTCCTCTGTACGCTCTCCAATGCCTCCACATCTTTCTTATAATGTGGGGACCAGAACTGCACACAATACTCCAAGTGCGGCCGCACTAGAGTTTGTACAGTTGCAACATGACGTTGCGGCTCCGAAATTCAATCCCCCTACCAATAAAAGCTAAGACTCCATATGCCTTCTTAACAACCTTATCGACTTGATTGCCCACTTTCAGGGATCTATGCACATATACACCAAGATCCCTCTGTTCATCAACACTATTAAGAGTTCTACCATTAGCCCTATTCTCTACACATTTGTTATTCCTGCCAAAGTGAATTACCTCACACTTTTCCGCATTAAACTCCATTTGCCACCTCTCGGCCCAACTCTGCAACTTGTCCAAGTCTCTCTGCAAACTATAACACTCCTCTTCACTATCTACTGCTCCTCCGACTTTGGTGTCATCCGCAAATTTACTAATCCATCCTTCTATGCCCTCATCCAGATCATTTATAAAAATTACAAACAGCAGAGGCCCCAAAAGAGATCCCTGAGGTACACCACTTGTAACCGAACTCCATGATGAATAATTTCCATCAACCACCACCCTCTGTCTTCTATCAGCTAGCCAATTCCTGATCCAATTAGCTAAATCACCCTCTATCCCATACATCTGCATTTTCTGCAGAAGCCTTCCATGGGCCACCTTATCGAACGCCTTACTAAAGTCCATATATACCACATCAACTGCCTTACCCCCATCCACCTCTTTGGTCACTTTTTCAAAAAACTCAATAAGGTTAGTAAGGCACGACCTACCCTTCACAAAACCATGCTGACTATCCCCAATCAATTCATTTCTTTCTAAATAACTATAAATCCTATCCCTAATAATTCTTTCCAATACTTTGCCCACAACAGAAGTATCACTTTGATGTTGAAAATATTGGAATGGAGGAGAAAAGTTGACAAGCAATAGAAACCTAATTGACATACAACTGAAGTTGTATGTTGACGTACTGGAGTTATCTGTGTCAATGAACTGTCTTGGAATAAGTATAACTAACACTATTACTGGGATATTTTATTTCATTGAGCAGCTAAAAGACAAAAGATTATTTAATAAAAAATTATGCTGATCTTATAACTACCATCAAAGTGGATCATTTTAACTCATTAGTAGCTATTTCTTCAAACATTAAAATAAATCAGAGGATTAATTTAATGAAAGATTACTTGAACATGCCTTTAAATTGCCTGCTTTATTTTAAATTATTTCAGAGTGAAACAAATGTATGCGATGGTTAGCCAGTCCCTGAGGTCCATAGATCATAAAACTATCAATTGTTCGAGTGATCTGAAGCCATGGTGATTAGCACTGCTACCTCACAGCATCAGGGACCCAGGGTTCGATTCTGGCCTTGGATGATTGTGTGAAGTTTGCACATTCTCCCTGTGTCTGTGTAGGTTTCTTCCCACAATGCAAAGATGTGTAAGTTGATTTGCTATGCTAAATTGCTGTGTCCAAAAAATGTGTATAGGTTATACACATTAGCAGATAAATGTGTGGGGTTACGGGAATGCTCTGTCAGAGAGATGGTGCAGACTTGGTGGTTTCTATGATTACTGAAAGAAAAATTGTTTTCATATTTACTCTATTACACTTCCTACAAAAAATGTTTACAGCCAACAGAACTCGATGCATGTACAAACCTGCAGAGGTAAAGAAATAAATATTAGTCCAAAGCATCCAATAAAATAAGAATATAAAATGCCTATAAAAATACACAACATATGAAAAGAGCTCCAAATTACATCAAGGGACAGCAATATCATTGAACATAATTAAGATTCTGATAATGCAGAAGTAATTTAAAACATTTGTGTGGAATCACTTACAACTATATGTTCATACAACAAAAGCTAGTTACCTGAAAGGAAAATAAATTAGCTGGAAATTAGGATGTGTAAAACATGTTTAGAGGAATCAAAGTGTTGCACGGCTTCTTCAATGTTAAAATTTCTATGTTTTTATACTGATATTAGATTTTTTTTTTACAAATCTACACATAAACAATGGGGATCAGCAAAAATATATCATCATCCCTCATTAAATGCATAGTAAAGAGCAACAATTCTATTGACATCAATATTATAGATCATTCTGCAGAGGAACCTTCTTGTTTAACCCTAGTCTGTATAAACCATTCCTTTGATGTGGATAAACACTAGTATTATTTTGTCAATGGCTGAATGGCCAAATTTGCTATTTGTTTCAAACCAAGTACACGGTACTTACAATTTGGACTATTACTCTATCATTATACCTCCGATTTGTTCTCCAAGTGTACATTTTTTAAACATTTACTGTTAGTTGTAATACTTGGTCGTCTTGACTGATCATAAGAAGTTTCACCAATAACATAGTAAATTGATGCATAAATGCACTGTATAGTACGGCAAAAGAACATGGCCTGATTTTGCAATTCTGCTGCTAGATATTAGAGAGACTGCACAACTTCCAATCTGAAGTGCACTAGGTACTTGACAAAGTTCCCCTCAATAGTGTTCTACTGGGGAATTTTAGCAAGAGGTGCGCAATGAGTGCAGTTGATAGTAATGTTTATTTAAAAATTTCATCAAATTTTCCACTAATCTGAAAATTGTGGTGGACCCACCAACTGTACTCTCAAAGGTCCTGTACTGCAAATAGCAAGTATGAAACCACATAGAATTTGGGCTAACGGCCCAATAATTCCTAATTAATTACACATTAAAATATTTTATACATATATATATATAATTCCAGGCATAACAGGTCTCTCAATTCTCAAATAGTTAACAAGGAGCCCCACATTACTTTAAATGTTAAAGTGGATTGATTTATTAAGATTGAATCATTTAATAGTCTAATAAATCTTGTTGAAATTTAAGATATATGATCTTTTAGCCTGAATTATTAGACCTTCTAAATATCAGGTTAAAATGATTTATGTGCTCAAAATTATTATACTTTCTGAAATTTTTGTTTAAATTTAGATTTTGAAAAGTTTAGTTTTTAATTAATAATATTAATTCTATCTATTAAAATCTGACTTTCCAATGCTTTTCCTCATGTGATTTTCCAAATTTTTTTTCTGCAACAGCCTTTCCTCAGTAGAAAATTACAATGGCTGGACCTTCTGAGGAATGGCAGTCATCCTGGATTGCCACTACACAAGATAATTTTATTGTTGCTCCACATTTCCTCTGCGAACTTCCACCAGCTTTTCCAGAAATGTGGCGTGCAGTATTCACTGGGAGCTCTGTCAAAGCCATGTAGAGTTGGGGGAATACAGAATATGGCCTCTTCTTCAGCACCAGCTGCCATATTATAAGTTTAAATGTCCAGCCTTCGAATGGATAAATGAATAGATAAGTGTTATGAATTAGCAAGTGGTTAGGGTGAGTAACTGAGTAAATGGGTGAGGTGGTAAATGTGTAAGCAGATAGAGTTGTTATGTGGATAGGTAGGTGAGCTAGATAGGTTGGAGCAGATAAGGGGGTAGGATGGACAGGTGGATAATTAACTTGGTGGGTAAGTGTGTGAATCTCTCACCCAGAGAATAATCAGGCCTTCCTCTGCCCCCCCAACTCACCAAGCAAAGAATGATCTGGCCCACCTCCCTCCCTCCTCCACCACCCTTCCACCGATCTGAGTTAGAGTGCCATTAGAAGCTCTGAACTTAACTTTTCAGAAGCTGAAGCGCCTGAAACAGGCTTTTGCCGAGCATGTCTGTTTTGCGTCGAATCCGGATGTGCGAACGTGATGGTGAAGGAAGAAATGCTGGTAAAGTTGGGCAAACAGCCCATTAATTCAATTTAAGTGCATGCAAATGCATTTAAATTGCTGTTGCGCCCATTTCAGGCGCGATTTCAATCATGGCCATTTTCGGACCTTGGTAAAGTGGGCATCTGCGTGGACATGGGCGTGATCTGTTAATGTCCTCATGCCCGACTTTACCAAGTTTTCACACTCGAAAACAAACATGATGCAATGATAAAATCGGGTCCATATTTGTTAGGATCCAAAGCTCCAATTCTTCAGGGAACTGTTTGCAATCTCAATACTGTTTCCATTCCCAGTGCCACTGCTGGAGCAAGAGAGCTGCTTATCATTTGATTGGCTGGCACACTTGGAAGTGGGATTCCCTCTCCAAGGGGGTGGAAAGCCTGTTACAAGCTGTCTTGCACTCCACTCACGTTAACTGCAGCTTCTTGCTGCCAGTCTTCACCACAACATGGGAGCAGCTTATGCGGTTCTGCCTTTCAGCTCTGATAAAGAGCAAGAAGAGCAGCAATACAAGTATCAGCAACATCAGCTGCTTTCTCCTCAGCCACATGCTGCTCCAGAGGGACTAGACACAGAGATCCAGCACCAAGGAGGCAAGGCTGTCAACACAGGCTAAAACAGACAGAGGATCATTTCTCTTCACACTTGTAAGCACAGGTGCCTCTAGGCCCAGGCATACAAGCAGGTCGTTGCTGACATCTTTAACTTTCTGAACTAAGGCCTCCTTCCCAATGCCATTAAGATCTCTTTGTTTGTGGATCTCATCAATGTTTTGTGGTGTCTTCTCTGCAAGAAAAAGCAAAGCATTATGAGTATTAGTAATGGATTGTGTAGATAAGAGGGTAAAACAACATTTCTGGAGGGTCATTGTTATCATGGATATGAGACGGCTATAGGATGACTTGAATATGAGTATTGGCCACTCAGATGGGGATATGAAGTGTCTGAAGAGTGAGGAACCAATGGAGCTTCAAGGTGTATTGCTCTTAGGAGTACTATGCAAATATTGAATTTATGTTGCAAAAGAATGCATGTTTTAAGTTTGGTAATCTGGGAGAGGATTAGGCAATCTTGATTCACTGACACCAGGTTGGAGAGACCATACTTACACTGACTTCTTTGGCCACTTTCATCTATGCTTGCTTGGTGAGAGAGGCTGGCCTCTTCCTCCCAACCTTGGGTGATATCACCACACTGCAGTCCCTCAGATCCCACAGCAGGATTTGTAGTTGAAGTTGGAGCATTCTCAGGTCTTCCTTCCATTCCTCTAGTTGCTGAAGCCTCAAAACTCTATGTCCCGTTGACCAATTCCAACCCATGCCAGGATTTTTTCATTAGAAATCCTCCCTTTGACAGATCAGGATTTATACCTCACACCGTCCTAGAATGGCTATGGTTCCTAAAGATAGGATGCTTATGACATGCATCAGTTAAAGAGTCTCCACAAAGCCTGCTAAGTAGTTCACAGATTGTGGTTGCCTGTAATGATCCCACCATATGAAATAAGGGACTATGGTGAAAAAAATCTGCTAATTCTGGGACCTAACCCAGGAACTCTCAGTCTTTTCCCGTCCCAACTCTTGAGTATACCTCCGCACAGGTTTTGTTACACCTTACCATATCCTTTACAGAAAGGTTTTAATTAGCTGACATGTAATAGCAACTTATAGTTTAAAAAACCTCATACTTACATGTGCCATTCAGCAGAATTCGAGGTACCAGACAGTCCTGAAGCAGTAACATTTGCAGTAATAAGTTCCAGTTACAGTTGGGTTGTGACAATAACAACATTAAGTGTTGCTTGACTGCAACTTTATCATATGAAGGAGAGCTGAAACACACACCAGGCAAAGATTATATTTCATTTTTTAAGAAAATGAGTAACTTCATATGTAAGATTAAGATTAAATGACAATTCTTCTGAAATAGTTCTCAAATATATCCTAAAAGAAATTGTATTATGGCTTATTGCTTTGAAGGAAATGTCAAATGTTAGAAATACTTTGCATAATTCACAATTGAAATACTAAGACTATGGCTGGAATTTTACTGGTCTGCCTGCCACAGGAATCAGAGTGGGTGAGGGGCAGATCATTGAAAGGTCTGTTGACCTCAGGCAGGATTTTACTGTTTCGGGATGAGTGAGGCTGTAAAATCCCACCTAATATGTGTGTCTCTAAGTCTATATGACAGATAATATATGTACTTCATGAAATAAAAAGAACTAACCAAGTAAAAAGAATAAATGCGGACCTGTTCCCAATTCCTTTCAAAGCTTCTGACAGCTACTGATAAGATGCTTACACGATTAAAATTTAGTTAAATTATGTCACAGATTGGATGAGAATTTAAATTGTGCAGAGAGCTGAGTCAGAAGGAAGGTTATTGCAGAGAATGAACAGATATAATGTAAACAAAAAGACTGTATAAATGGATGTGTGAGAGATTGAGTGAGATAAACAGTAGGAGACAAAATATTATAAAGAGAGAACAGTTGAGTAATTAACCCTGCTTGATATTCTTCAAGCAAATATTATCAGTTACCCTCACACTAATAAATCTGAAATGAGCAATTAAACTATAAAAAGATTTCATTACTTCTGTCACACTTACATACTGCTGTTTATTCTTCCTATTATCAAAGCCTATTCTTTGTGATGTTGAATATTTCAACTGAAATAAAACTTCATTTAAATAACATTTCTTAAAGTACACACAAGTGCATCCACTAACACCTAATCATGAATTTTAGTTTTAAAGCATGAGTGCAAAGTCTTGATTTCACCTCCATAATTCCATATGCATTCATATCTGTCCTGTTTTAGCAAATGAACATATATAAATACAATTATTGTTCCCTTTACTTATGGCATTCTTGTAAATGGCCTCCCAACCCATCTGCAAAAGGCTGATAAGATTCAGCCCTTAAAAGTTAAAATGAACTGGTTGCAATTTTCAGTTTTTAGGAGTGCCTTTGATTTTTGCTAAAACTCAAGGAATAAATAAATTACGTAACTCAAAAATGTTACTTTATTCTTTCAATTACAAGACTTGAAACAGAGCATTGGTAACAATCTTTGGTATATATTTTTAACATCAGTAGGTAACTTGAATTTTATATTAATCTTTAAGATACCAATTCAAATTTATTCTCTAAAAGCAAATTGATGTTTAAACTTATTATATATTTAGAATGGTAGCAGGGCAGGTTGTTTTAAGAGCTGATCACACAATTTGATGGTGATGTCATTAGGGTGCTGGCAGAGGTTATCATTTTATTTTCAGCTTTGTATTCTATGTGGAGCAGAGAATACCTTTCAATAAAACCTGTTAGTTTGAATCTACATGGAGAAACCAAATATTTTCTTTCTGTGTAAAACCCACAACCCCAAACATGACTATGACATTACAAGAAGAAAACTGGCAATGAGACGAGATTTAGTTTCATCAAGAATCTTGAGAGAGAGCCTAAGGTAGAAAAATACTGTGGGTCCTCACTCTTCAAATATTAAAAGGCTATGGAGACGCAACAATAGGATTAAAGACTGAATGCCAGGAAGGCTCAGGGGGAAAAAACATCCTCTCTGTGTTTTTAAAGGGGGGAGCAGGGGGTTCCGTTCACAGAAGGGTGAAATTTCAGGCTTATCTGACATATTTGAAGAGTGGATGTTTTGATATACAGCTGGGATTGTTTGAAAAAAATAGAGCAAGTCAATAGTCTCCCTGGTAAAACGACGAATACACGGAAAACAGTAAAACAATATATATATTGAGCAGTCTCAAGTTATTAGCACTAGCAAGACAGAATGTTGGTCATTTACGACACATGGGCCCTTTCAATGAAGAAAATGAATCATGGAGGTCCTATTAGAGCAGTACTTTGTATAAGCAAATAAGATTGTCAATGAGCTGCTCATACCAATTTTTCTCAGTACAATAAGAAGTAAAACCTTTAATTTGCTCTGGAACTTCGTTAAGCCAGCAAAGCCAGGAACCAAAATTTTTGATGACTTGATCAAGATCCTTGAAGAGCATTCCTCTCCAAAGTAACTGATCATCATGGAACAGTTCAGGTTCTATTGAAAGAATCAAGTGGAAGGCAAAAGCATTGCTTCGTTTGTGATAACCTTGAAAATGTTGGCACAACCTGTGAGTCTGGTGAGTCATTAACAGATTTTCTTTACAGTCATTTAGTTTGTGGTCTATGAAATAATGAGGCTATCCAAATGAAATTGCTTACTGAACGTACTTGGACATCAAAGAGAGCAGTAGAAATTACATTGTCTACAAGTTACATCCTCAAAGGATTCAAGTAGATTTGTCAAGCATGATTTCCCCTTCATAAATCCATGCTGTGTCCGAATCAGACACTCTTTTCTAAATACTCTGCTAATAAATCTTTTATAATAAACATTAGTATTGCCCCCTGTACTGATATCAAGCCAACTGGTCTATAACACCGTGTTTTCTCTCTAGCCCTTTTAAAATCAATTTCAGTAGCTGTCTTCTAATCTACAGGAATTGTCCAGAGTCTACAGAATCTTGGAAGATGACTACCAATCTATCTGCAATTTCTAAGGTCACTTCTTTAAGTACTCTGGGATGTAGACTATGAGACTTTCGTGATTGGCCAGCCTTCAATCCCAACAATTTCCCCAACACCATTTGTCTACTAATAGTAATTTCCTTCAATTCCTCCCTCTCACTAAATCCTCTGTTCCCTAACATTTCCGCTATGTTATTTGTGAAGATCAAACCGAAGTATATATCTAGGTGGTCAGCCATTTCTTTGTTCCCCATTATAAATTTCCTTGTTTCTGACTGTAAGGTTTGTCTTCACCACTTCTTCACCAATCTATTTCTTTTCACATATCTACATAAGCTTTTACAGTCAATATTTGTAATCCCTGCAAGTATACTTTTGTATTATATTTATCCCATCTTAATCAATCTCTTTGTCATTCTTTGCTAAATTCTAAACTGCTACCAGTTTTCAGGAATGTTGTTTTTCTGACCAATTTGTTTGGTTCTTTATTGGATCTGACACTATTTCTAATTTTCCTCATTTGCCATGTTTGGTCACCAATTATTGCCATTCACCATGTGCTTTTTGAGTGTTTGCCATTGCTTATCTACCGTCAACCCTTTAAATAACATTCCCCAATCCATTATAGTCAGCTCGTGCATTCTACTATCAGAGTTTCCTTTATTTAGATTCAGGACACCATCTCAGAATCAATACGTCACTCTGCATGTAGATGAAGAATTCTATCATGTTATAGTGGCTCATCTCCAAGGGGCCTCACACAACCAGACTGCCAATTACTTATTTCTCATTACTCAATACCCTGTCTAGAATAGCTTGTTCTCTAGTTGGTTCCTCAATGTATTGGTCCAGAAAACCATACCATATATATTTCAGGAATTTCTCCTCTACGGTATTGTTACTAATTTTATTAGCCCAATCTATATACCCAGGATGACAGTGAGAGAAAGTTGATCTTTGTCTACACAATAATCAAGACTGTAACACTATATACTGCACACTCTCCTTTCCTTCCATCCTATGTACTCTATCAATAGTATGATTTGTCTGTATAACATGCAAGAAACAATACTTTTCACTACATACCAATACAGGTGACAATAATAACTGAAATCAAAATTCAAATCAAATGGAAATTTCTGCCCGTTATTTCTGTTCCTTCAATGTCACTGGACCAAGATCCTGAAACTCCCTTCCTAACTGCATTGTGGGTATACTTGCACCAGGTGGACTGCAACGGTTCAAGAAGGTGGCTCACCACCTTCTTCTGAAGGGAAACTAGGGAAGTGCAACAAATGCTGGCCTGCCATCAATTCCCATGTTCCATGAAGGAATTTAAAAAATGCATTATCACCCAACACACAATTCAATATATAAGAGATGTTGATGGTGAGTTGTTCTTTCATGGTGGCTTATGGACAGCCCAAATGGCCAGTTTTGGTGAGTGTTAGTTATTTTGTTGTGTGCCTGTTGCAACAAATTCAGAATGCATTTCATCTTTTTATTAAATTTCATTCTTTGTAAGGCTGTGAAATTAAACATAGATGGCAAATCTAAAGTTTGAAATAGTAAATCTCATTACCCTCTCATAAAACATATGGAAACTTTATAATTACCTGTGTAATTCATTTGAAAAACAAGAAAGCTGAATCCAATGTAACCATCCCAGTAAGCCCCTGTTCACTGGTTCTAATGGCAGTGTGGAGTTATATTCAGAGAAACCATTGCAAAATACCCTGACAAAATCAAAAGCAAGAACTATAATTGATATATTAGAGGGATAAAACACTACATTACTATATACAATCAATAAAATAGGATAACCTGGTAGGTTAAAACAATAGGTCATCAAATTTGATTATGATGGCTAAACTCAAATCTAAGCTTTGACCAGCATTTGCACTTTGACATCTTGTAGCAGTCATAGAAATATTGAAAGAGAAGCAAGAGTAGGACATTCAGCCTTTTGAGCCTGCTCCGCCATTCATTTTGATCACAGCTGATCATCGAATCCAATATCCTGATTCCCCACTACCCTCCTTTAGCCCCAACAGCTATATCTAATATCTTGAAATCAGACAACATTTTGGCTTCAACTACATTCTGTGCTAGTGAATTCCACACATTCACCACCCTCTGAGTAAAGAAATTCCTCTTCACATAGTTCTAAAAGGTTTGCCCTTACCCTCAAACTATGACACCTATTTCTGAACTCCCTCACCATTGGGAACATTCTTTCTGAATTTACCCTGCCTAATCCAGTTAAAATTTTACGAGTTTCTATGAGATCCCTCTCACTCTTCTAAATTCCAGTGAATATAATCCTAACATGGAAGGGATGCTAAATTTGGCAGATTAGAATTTAGGGGTGAAATTTTCCTAAATTAATACATGACCAAACAGTGGGACTATTTGTAAATCAGCTGGAAGATCTTTAACTAGTATTCCCTTTCAAATTTCCTAGCCAATCAGGAATGGTGGACAAATGATCCACTAGTTCTGGCAAAGAAACTTCTAATTAAAGAATTAGAGGTGGTGGGGGGTCGGGGGGGAATCAGGATATTGGATTCGATGATCAGCTGTGATCAAAATTAAAGGGACTATGATATTGGTTACAATGGCTCACCAGATCTTGGATTTTTGAGGCTGCAGCAACTACGGGATGAATACAAGGCCTGAAAACCTTGGTCCCCAGGTTTCTCAATCTTACCAGTAGGTCCTGGTGTAGGATCTGATAGGGTGGAGTGATATGGGCTCTCTGCAGAATGAGAGAAAGAGGACAATCTTTCCAAACAAGTAGGTACGAAGAAAGCATTTTGGCTAAGATCAAGCATCAGATCAAGCCTAAGATGGAGGGCATTGCCTTATCTTGTCAGTTCTGATTTTATTTGTCTCTCTTGCAGTGACCATGAATTGGTTTCAGTTGGATCTTGAATTTGGTTTTTGGAGCCAGCAAGTAATGAACTTGTGGTTGTCTGGTCCACTCTGACCATTGGTATTCTAACTTAAAGGATAGAATAAAAAATGTTTCTAAAAACTAGGCATGGATAAAATGGCCAAAGAAACCAGCAGCAGAAATTTAGTCCCTCAAATCTGGAAACAGAGGATCCAGAACATACAGGATCCTAACCATACATTATGAAGAACTTATGTACAATATTGGAGCATTATGCCCAAATCTGAACATCGCTGTTCAGATTTTAGGAAAGTTGTGAAGACATTGGAGATGGGGGGACCAGATTTATGTGATTAGTTCCAGGAATGCATGAAGAGATTGGATAAACAAGGGTTGTTCTCCTTATAAAAGGAAAACTTAAGAGAAAATTTGATACAGATGTTTAAAATCATCAGGGATCTAGATGGGTTAAGTGGAGAAAAATTATTCCCTTTGCCAAACGGATCAAGAACCAGAGGGTATAGGGGAATGCAGTCAATGTACAGGTCAGTTTAAAGCAGTGAAAGTTTCCAGCGATTGAAAAGCCGACACATCAGGAAAACGAAAAGCAGCGAGAGTTTGGGGACTTAAAAAATGAGAGTTCAGGACATTGAAAAGCAGCGAAAGTTCAGGGAATTAAAAAGCAGAGAGAGTTCAGATGGTTAAAAAGGAGTGAGAGTTCAGAAGGATTGAAAAGCAGCAAGAGTTCAGAGAGATTGAAAAGCAGTGAAAGTTCAGGGGGACTGAAAAGCGGCATGAGTTCAGACTGTTGAAAAGGAGCTAGAGTTCAGGGGGATTGAAAAGCAGCAAGAGTTCAGAAGGATTGAAAAACAAAGTTCTGACATTTGAAAATCAACAAAAATTCAGGGGATTGAAAAGCAAGGAGAGTTCAGAAGATAAAAGTAAAATATTGTGGATGCTGGAATTTGAGACAAAAACAGAAAATGCTAGAAAATCTCAGCAGATCTGACAGCATCGGTGGAGAAAATAGAAAAGTATCCTATTTTTAGTTAGGATGACCCTTCATCAGAGCTGCTATGGGACTGAGTCTAAACAACTAGTAAATTAAATACATTTAAAATATTAACTATTATTAAGAAACAGTTGGTGAGTCTGATTTTTTATTTTGATGTAAAGCTTGTTAGCACTAATATGGTGTGTTATGTATTAGTAGGATTCATCAGTATTAGTAAAGTGTCTTAATAGAGGTAAGGTTTTTGAATAGTGAGGTTTATTAGTATTGGCAAGATTTATTAGCCATAGCAAAGTTAATAGGATGCTCCAACATTCAGAGTGCATATCCTATTCTATTTGGGATCTCCTGCATCTTGGTCATTTCTACAGAAAGTGTGTCAGTTACAATAGCTTGACCTTTGGATTTAGGAACTTGAGAAGCAGTTGGTACAACTGTGAGGTTCAGAATTTTTTGGATAGCGTATTTACAGATGTGATCACACTGCAGATTAAAAGGATGCAGGGAAAGAGAGAATGAGTAACTAAATGACAACAAAAAAAACAAAAATATGTGCTTATGATAAATGTCAGTAGAAACCAATTGAGAATCAGGCTGACTATTGGAGATTCAGAAAGGAGGTGAGAAAGCAAATAGAAGAAGCAAAAAGGGAAAAGAAGACACTGGAAGCTAACATAAAAAGGAATCCCAAAGTCTTCTTTGGACATATAAATAGTAAAAATATGGTAAAGTAAGGAGTGGGTTGATTACAGACCAAAAGGAGATGGAGGCAAATGGCACAGCTGAGGTATTAAATTGACATATTGCATTTGTATTTAGCAAGGAAGAAGTTACTCTCCAGACCACAGTGAAAGATGAGGTAATTCACAAACTGGAAGGGTTTGAAATTGGTAAAGAGAGGGTATTAGATAGACTGTTTAATGCTTAAAATTAATAAGACACTAGGACTGGTTGGGATACATTCAAGAAGACTGAGAGAAGTCAAAAGTGAAAATTGTGAAAGCACTAGCCATAACTTTTCAGTCTTCCATAGACCTAGGAGTGGTGCCAGAGGACTGGACAATTGTAAACATTACATCATTATTTGAGAAAGGTTGGAAAGATGAGCAACTACAAGCCATTCAATTTAATTTGAGTGGTAGGAAAACCTCTCAGAAATGATAAAATTAATAGTCACATGAGCAAATGCAGATTAATTATATAAGGCCATTATGGGTTTCCTAAGGGAAAATCATCTTTAACCAACTTGTTGGACCTCTTTGAAGAGGTAACAAAGAGGGTTGATGAGGATAACACTGATAACAGTGGACTTTCAAAATTTGACACAGGGTTGTCCAACAGACCTGTGAGCAAAGTATATAAACTATGGGTAAATGAGACATGGATACTAGTTTGGCTGAGTGACAAGAAAAGTTAATGATTAATGGATGTTTTTCAGATTCGAAGATCGTTTGTAAGTGGAGTTCATCAGAATCACTTACAGGATCCTAGACTTTCCTGACTTATATTAATGACCTAGACATTGATATACAGGGCACAATTTCAGCATTTGTGGTAGATATGAAACTTGGAAGCATTGTGAACTGTGAGGAGAATAGTATAGAACTTCAAAAGGGCCTAGACAAATTATTGAAATGGGCAAACAAGTGGCAGATAAAATGTGAAGTTATTTCTTTTGGTAAGAAGAAGATGGACACACAATAGAAAATAAACAGTTCAACTCTAAACGTAGTGCAGAAGCAGTGGGACCTAGATGTCTATATGCAACTGAAGGGGAGGGCAGATTGAAAGCAAAGTTACTAAAGTATCCAGCAGGTTTATCCAATCTTTTGGTTTTGTTTCCACTTAAGGAGTCAATGAGCAACTTTTGGAAAAATAAGGTTTGGCACAACATTAAACAGAGCCCCCAAAAAAGCAAAATGTTCAGAAATGAAACAATTGTTGAGCAAAAATAAAGTATTTCATGGCACTTGTAAATTATAAAGTGTAAATAATAAAGCGTACCAGTGAGAGGTGTGCCAGACTCACTCCCAGGATCAGGGTGTTCACTCACGCACCCTCACCTACAGTTAATGATCGTATGTAGCTATTAGTGTGTGGTGCTGAGAGCGAAAAACATGAAATTTGGAGTGGGCAAACACACACACTCACTCTCACTCCCACACACTCTCTTATTGCCTTGACACACGAACACAAATCACATACACACATAAACACACAGTCTCATTCTCACTCCCCCACATCCATCCACTCACTCCCCAACATACACACTTACTCTCCGACACACTCACTCAATCCCACATATACATGATCTCTCACTCCCCTGTACACGCACTAACTTCTTCAAACACACTTACTCACTTTCTCACTCCCACATTCATTTTCTCATTCTCACACAAACAGTCACTCAATCCCTCATGCACACCTGCCAATCTCTTCTTCACCCCACTCCCTGAACCTTAGAACTGTGGTCCACCCTATGCCCCAGCTCTCTCGCACTTCCCCAAGCCCTGACATTCTTGTCACTCCACGAAAAGAAAACTTCTTTCCCCCTAGCAAACTAAAGGCCACTGATGTTTGCTGCATCTCCAATCACAGAATGTTTCCTCATATTTAATTGATCAGCAGCAAATGTGGGAGAGGAACAGCCTGCAATTGGAGCAGACACTCCTGTAGAATCTTCCACTCTACTTATCTGTCTGACCAGCATTTTGAAAACTGGTTTTGGGGCCAAATTGAATGGCTTTGGGGCTACAATCCAACCTGCGGGCCACCAGTTGGACAAGACTGGCATACAATATCCTAGGCTTTATTAATAGGGGCATAGAGTTATTTATGGGGGGGAAGTATGTTATGTTGAACTTGTGGAAGACACTACTTTGGCCTCAGCTGGAGTATTGCATCCAGTTGTGTGTGCCATTTCAGGAAAAGATGTGAAGGCACTAGAGAGAATGCAAGGATGAGGAACTTCAGTTACATGGATTGGATAGAAACTTTCAAAATCATGACAGGACCAAGAGGGAGAAAATGCTCCCAATCATGAAATAATCAAGAACGAGAAATTTAAAACAAATGCGACATGAGAAAAAGTGTTTTCACAAAGCAAATAGTTGAGGTCTGGGATACACTACTTGAGAGAACGATGGAGGCAGCTTCAATCGAAGCATTCAAAGGATTATTCAAAGCAGGATAACATTTAATTTTCTTGAAATCAGTGGTTAAAATTTTAAATTGTGAATTAGATGTCAGTCAAGATGTGCTCTGCTCACTAGCTCTGACTATGACCACGCTGAACATTATTCTGAATACCCTTAGAAGTTCCACAGGTCACTTAGTTAATCATAATTTATCTCATATGCAATCTGAAGTCAGATTTTCATGCAACCAACAATTTTTTTCATTTACTAATAAGTGTATTTAAATACTTACTCATATAGTTTGTCCAGAGATGATGTTAAAACAGTAAGAGCAGTAAGAAGAGCATTGCAATTATTATGAATAGTGAAGATCCAACGAGACATATCCTCTGAAGGCTGAAATAACTCTTGAGCGGAACGGCAAACCGACCATAAAAGATTTTCAGTGCACATAAGTATGGCAGTGATGTCAATTCTGTTGATGAATGTACACATACTAAGTTGATAGCATGTTAAAATAACAATTTAATACACCATCAGACCCAGAAGCTATTTTCCAAAAAAACTGCTAAAATATTACTTTCTTAAAAGAAAATCATTATCTAATTAGCATTTGATACATCCGTATATACATCAGTTTGTTCTATCGTTAGGCAAAAAGGAATGATTGCTTCAGCTACAATTTGAAACTCTTAATAACACCAAATGAAAAAGTGTGCAACTGTTAAACTTTTCCCTGTTTGTGCTTTATTTTGGATTGGGCATTAAACACTGGTTGAACCTGCTTTTATGGGTGATGTGAACGATCCAATGGCCCTCTCCAAAGAAGTGAAAGGGAGCTGACTGTTGTATTCTGGCTAATATTTATCCCTCACAACATGTGTCAACATATAACTTGGTCATTATCACATTGCCCATTATGGTGGCTTTACTGTACACAAATTGGCTGCGATATTTCCTACATTTTGCCAGTGACTACATTTCGAAAGAGCTTCATTGGCTTCATTTAGACATCCAATGATTGTGAAAAACATTTTATAAGTTTTCACATTTACATACAATGAAGTGCATTAGCATCTGTCCACTTCTCTATTCTTCTTAATTATTCTGTACGCTTCCTTAAAGTTTACCATGTCCTCTAATTTGTAAAATCAACAAACATTAATATTATCTAATAAAGAAGAACAAAGAAAATTACAGCACAGGAATAGGTCCTTCAGCTCTCCAAGCCTGAACCAACCATGCTGCCTTTGTGAACTAAAATCCCCTCCCTTCCGGGGACCATATCCCTCTATTCCCATCCTATTTATGTATTTGTTTAGACGCCTCTTAAAAGTCGCTGTCATATTTGTTATCACTACTTCCCTTGGCAGCAAGTTCTAGACACAAAATAATAATGTATGTTTAAATTATTGATGGAAATAAGAAGTCCTAAAACAGATTCCCAAGGCTAGCCAGTTTTTGCCATTTAAAACGAAAACAAAAGAAACAGCTCAGATATATCAGAATAATGTAAAAAAGAGACTTTCAGATTCTGGGGGTTTTGGGAAAAATTCTGGAGGAGAAGGAAGAACTGAGCATCACTTCCATTGGAGAGGGTGTCAAGTAATAAAAGATGAGGCAAATAGAATAATTCAAAAATAGAAGAAAGCAAAAGTTGATTTAGAAAGGATACAAAATTATGGAACAGGAATGATAGCCAACAGGTATAATAAGATAGTGATACACACAAGAACTATTAATTAAGAATATGATTTCAACCAAGGAAGCTTTTATTGATGCTGAAATTATGATAGAGTCTGAGCTAAGAAATAATAAAGTAGCATATTGGAAGTACATGATAATCTACCAAACAGTGGGAAAGAAACTCACTGTTAACCTCGTCACCGTTGCTTGGTTGGGCCGCATCAGAACTGCTCAGCTTAAGAACTTAATACATCCTTGATCCAAATATGGACATAAAACTGAAATTCCAGGGTATTAGAATGGCTGCTCTTGACATCATAGCAACATTTAGTGAAATGTGATACTAAGGAGTCCATGTAAAACTAAAGTCAATGGAGATCAGGAGAAAAATTCTGAGAGTGACTAAAGTCATACCTGGTATTGTTTAATCAAGGTCAATCATTTCAGCTCTGGACATCACCATGAAACTCGCTGAGGGAAGTATCCTTATCCCAACTATCATCATGTGCTGTATTACTGACCTATCTGCCATCATAAGATTAGAAATGGACCTTTTCATTGGTGATTGCCCAGTGTTCAGCTTCATTTGCAATTGCCCAGATAATGTAGCAAGATGCAATATCCAGGCTTGGATTGATAACTGGCATAAATATTTGTCCACACATATACCAAGTGATGACCACCTTTGACAACAGCAAGTCTAACCATCACCTGATGGCATTGTCACCTCTGACCCTTGTCATCAATATCTTCAATGGGTTATCATTCACCAAAAATTCAAAAGGACCCAGCATGCAAATGCCTTGGTGCAAGAACAGGTCAGAGAAAAGGATTTGGGGGAGCGAGTGCAATTCCCCCAGCCCACTGCTACTAGCAGTGCAATGGGCCAGGAGATATCAATGGAGGCCTTTTCATGGGCTCCGCGCATCCTTGGCTCCAGGTTTTTAAACATCATCAGCTCTGCTTCGGAAATCGGCATGGAGTGGATTTCAATAGTAAATTAATATTTTCATCCCATTAGTGGGCCTAGGATTGAGATATTTGGGTCCGCTAACGTCTTCCCCTCCACTAGAAATGGTTCACTCCAGCAGGGTTTATAACAGCTTCCCATTAACTGGGAACAGGGAGCTGACCCCACTGGAGAGAACAGAGGCCACTGGGATCTCCCCAAGAGGTCAGGGATAAGGGTTGGGGGGAAAGGATGCCCCTTCAGCAGTGACAGTCTGCCAGTGTCAGTCTAGCCTCTGGTACTTTCCAAGGGGCAAACTGATAATGCCCAAGCGGCATTGCCCACCAAGGGTGCAAGACCAGGGATAGGCAGGGCCTACAGGGGGACTGTTTAGTGAGAGTCGAAGATCCCTGCCACTCTGCACAGGGATCATGGCAGAGGGAGGATGGCGATTGGAGCTAGTTATCTGTGTAGTGAGGGGAGGGGGTCAGGGCTGCTGCAGGGGGATGTTGTGGGGTGATCAAGTCTAACTAGTGATCAGGGAAATTGGAGCTGGTCGAGGTGGGGGGAGGTGGAGACACGGGACTGACGTAGAGATATCTGGGAGACCAGCACTTGGGAATGAGTGGGAGGGTCAGTAGTCAGTGATTGGTGAGATTGCAGGGCTGACCAGTGATCTGGAGGCCTGCAATACAGGCCCACTGCACATGCACCGATCTCAATGCTTTGTGTTGCTGGCCTCTTCGGTGGGAATAGGCCCCATCTACTGATTTTCAGAACAAATCCTGCTGCAATGCTCAGAGATTCAGAAATTCAATCTGAAAAAAAGCAAGAATTATTCCCATTTTGACTCTAATTGGAAACAAAGAATTTTTTTGGGAATGTCTCAGTCAGGCTATTTTGTTGCAAGTGGGCTCACCACCTAACTCACTGTGCCATCTGGAGGACACATCAATATGATTTGCTACCAAAGCTGCTAAATCATCTTGCCAAAGCTTGCAATCTACACACCTCTGTCACCTGGAAAAACAAGGATACAAGATGCATGGGAATATATTTCTTCCAGGTTTTCCATTAAGTCCCCCACTGAATTGGACATATGTTACTGTTCTTTCATCTGGATCAAAATTGTAGAAATCCCTACTAATAGTATTGTGGGACATCTTATAGGAAACAAACTGCAGAGGTTAAAGAGGGAAGTCCACCATCATCTTTTCAAGGGCAACAATAATCACATCCTCAGAATTAAATAAACAAAAATAAGGATGTAATAGTGTTCAATTAAGCAAAGTTTGTAATGGCAACAGAATTGCAATAATAGGAACTTCAACTATCTGAAATTAAACTTGGAGAAAGCAAATTAGTGGTCAAAAATAGAGGGCTTTCTAGTTAGGATGTGTGCAGGAGTGTTTCATTAATCAGAACTTTAAATCTCCATCAAGGAAAGATAGGTGTTAGGTCTGATTCCTGGTAACAAATAATTGATCTAAAGGTTGAAAACTTGAGAAATAATGATTATAACTTAATAATGTGCACAATGAAAGCACGTAAAACCAAAGAAAAACTTAACAATAGCTAATTTCAGTGGGATGAATGGACACAGAACCAAGACTAACTGATTTATGAAATCAATTGCATTGGACAGCCTATTACACCCTCTGCTCAAACTTGGGCATCCTACTCATGCTGTGTCTACATTGCCTCACTGTTGATTCTCCTTGCAAGCAATTATTTCCATCTTTCAGCACATAACCTAGCACAGGCCAGAAATTGAGTGAAGTGTTGGACTCTGAAGATTGTTTGAAAGATGTATGAATGAGCAAAATGGAGAGGCGGAGGAGTTGATAATGTAAGAATATAAGAAATAGGAGCGGGGTAGGGCTCCTTCAGCCTAAACCTGAGATTTGTAGTTGGTAAAAGATCAGAAAGTATTCTGAAGAGGAAGTAATGAAAATAAAAGAAAAAGGCTTGCTCATAATTTATAAGGGAATAGATTATGGCTGGAAACAATGGGAACAAACAGGAAAAATGTAGAGGTGCCTAGATGAAATGGGAGTTGGGCAGAAATAGCTTAATTTGGTGATTAGATTGAGGAAGGAGGGCTAAAAAAAAAAAAAGAGAGAATTGTGATAGATTAGAGGATAGAAATCAGCTAAGGAATCAAAAGTTTCAGGATGGATAGCTCAATGATAGCAACCGCATCAGCAGAGGAGGAGGTATAAAATAATGAAAAGCCTCAAGTAATAATTAAATTGTACTGGAGAAGGGTTTCAATCCCATCTGTTGGATTATGTATAATTTTATTCACAACACTATTGACATTCTGGTTATGGAAAGGGCACAGAGGAGGGCACTAAACTTATAACTCAGATGTCTGATCTGAATGTAAGGAAAGACCAGACAATGCTGACAAATTCAGTAAAATACCAGAAAGATTTTTGCTGAATAAAGTAATTGAAAAATATAAGAGATTAAGTATAGGCTAATTTTTTTTAAAGTTTGGGATAGATAAACTGGAATAGTTTTCCAATCCTGCACATTCTCATGCTTATATCAAAATGGATCGTATCTTTTAAAATTACTTCACACAAAGCTTCATAATACTTAATCAGGTCTACCTTATCTGTGAAGTTCTGTTATACGTAGGACAAGACTGAGAGTATCTGCAGGCCAGAATGGTTAAGGATTCACTCAGCACCTCAGCGAGAAGCTCCTGGGCTAACCTAGAGGGCAGCACCATCCAGAGATCATAACGGAGCGCGCAGCAGTAGTAATACCACATCTGAATGGAAAAGGAGCATCTCTCTCCCTGTGAAATAAATCGGTGAACAATAGAGAGTAAGCAATCATCTTACAAAATAAATCTGCAAGTGATTCAATGTTAAAATGAATTAACTGGAACCATGGGTCATTTCTGGACCAGAGGGCTGAGAGAAAGGAACAGTTTACAGAACACAAAGCCTCTGAAATTCCTCACTTCCCCTCAAAACTTTGACCCACAGTTAGGCCACTAATTCCACCCTTCCAACCTCTGAATTGCCCTACATCGAGGCCTCCAACCTCCCTCACAGAATGACAGTCCTTTGGTTGACCACAACTCTTCTGATCAAAAACCTGTCCTTGCCATCTACAATCAAAAAACCCCTTCCCTCTGCAGGGAATTCCAGAACTAAGGTTTCCCCAATGATTTTCTGACTGACCCACTTCCTGTGCATTAGGTTAGTAATAAATCTGCCCAAAAATGACTTAATATCTTAGTTGCTTTAATATTAACAAATCTCCAGTAGCATAACTAGAAGCATGTTGGTGATTGGATTGCTATATCTGATAGCACCTAAAACAATCGCTGGGATTATGATGCAGTATTAATTCTTGCCCATTACTTCTAATGCAGACAGCATATCAGCTTTGTACTGGTTGCTGATTAACGTGATTGTAGTATATGGTCAGGTTTAAAAGCATAGTTGAATAGCCCTGCACTGTAGTAGGATCCAAAATTGTGACAGGTCACACCAGTTGAAGCTAGCCTGAATTACTTAAAGCCAGCCTCTATAGGGTGGGTGCACTGTGACTGGAGCAGGTGCTGGCAGTCATTGGGAAAGATATAAGAGCAGCACAACATGAGAAAAATGAGAATCTAACATTTTCAAATGCTGCACTGGAGGCAGAAAGAATAGAGGATAAGAGATGTGCTCTATCCACAGGAGGCCAAGAAGTCCTCCAAACAAGCTCTTGGAAAATAGTGAGAACCGATAGCCATCAAGTCAATGTCAGGAGTCAAGCTTCTAGGCTCTGAATGCAATACTGCAGAAATTTCAATGACTTCATAAAAGTGATCAATAAGTGCATCACTAACTGTACCATTGGCCTCACACACTGTTCAATATACAACAGATCTGTCACTAGTCTACCAACAATCTCTATTAATGATAAGTTGCACCTAATAGTTTTAACTGATCTGTACACATTTAGCACTGCTAAAAGACTCACACCCACATGTTCCATGAGCACATTACCAGCTAATCAACCATGACTGTCACAGCACCCAAACATATTGTATCACAGTCACAGACACACTTTCCTCTCCTGGAAAAAAATGTGATGAGAAAATTGAGGGATCAGGTGCTAACTGACGAGTGAGTGAGTGAGTGAATGAGTGAATGTGTGTATGCGACACAGAGTGAATGAATGTGTGTTTGAGAGAGGGGGAGAAAATGACCATATGTCAGAAGGAGAGAGAGAATTTGTGTGCGAAAGAGAGAGTGAGTGCATGTGTGAGAGAGGAGAGAGTGAGGTATAAGTCAGAGTAGGAGGCAGAGAGTGAATGTGCATTGGAGAGAGCAAAAGTGTGTGATTATGTGAGTGAGTGTGAGCATGTGTGAGTGAGTGAGTGAGTGTCTGTGTGTGTAAGATTACGACGAACAGATTAAGTGCATGTGTCCTTGTCACGATTTGCAGTTACCCTCACATCGTTACATGCTTTCACCCACCCACAATAGGTGAGGGTGAATGAGCAAACACCCTGAGACTAGAAGTGATTAGGACACACAAACTTCCATCCTCTTGCAGTCTAATGCTCATTTTTATTAATTGCTCTTCTAAATTATCAATTTATTTCTTTAGTTTTTTTTCTCAACAAGTTATTATTAGTCTTCTTCAGAAAATTTTCAAAAAAGTTAATGCGTCTTTCTGAAATCTGCTCATCAGCCTATGAGTGAGAAGAAAATATAAGTGTGGTTTCCCCATGCAGAAAGGTTGGGTTAGATAAAACTATTTTTGTTGTCAGTATACATTGCAACAAGTGATTCAAAAAGGCATTAAAAATTGGAACTCAAATGTGAAATTTAAATAAAATACAACAGCTGCAGACAACTGATGAAAATTTGTATACAGTTTAGCTTTGAACAAATTTCTAATTGCAGCTGGAATTTTTTAAACTTGTGACTGAATTAAAGGCATTTCTTAGGTTCCCTTAGATAAGTGGTTAGCACTGTTGCTTCATAGTGGCAGGAACCCGAATTCGATTCTGGCCCTGGGTGACGATTCCTTCCACAGTTCAATGATGTGTATGTTAGATTGATTAGCCATGCTAAATTGCCACCCCATGTCCAAAGATGTATAGGTTAAGTGGATTAGCTGTAGTAAACGCATAGGACTATAGGAAAAGGCTGGGGTAAGATGCTCTTTTGGAGAGCTGAAGCAGACCTGATTCTGCACTGTAGGAGTTCTATAGAGTCCTATGGTTCAAAATGTAATCAAGACATAACTTCTTCAATCTTACTACTGGTCCCATCCCATTAAATTTCATCCTGATCAATTCACTTCAATCGTACCTTAGTGTCCAAATAAGCACTTGACCATTCAAAACTGGGTGAAAAGTGCACATTTCCTCTTGAATATTCTAAAATCTACCAACAGTCACTTCAATGTAAATTGTGCCGAAAGTGGAAGACTAGACTTATTTAGGGGGAGCAATCTTATGAAAAAAATTCTAAATCCAGAGCAAGCATGAAAATGGGAGAGTTTCAAGTCCATTTTTTTCAGTGAGTGCAAATGCCAAATCTTATGCCCTTTGTGCATGAAAGAAATCCTGAAATCCGTTTCTCACCAACAGAGGAAAGAGTAAGGCTTAACATACCAGAAAGCCATTTGATAGTAGCAGAGGGTTGCCATTACGCATGTGCAGATCTCTGCTCTGAGAGCAGCAGTGACTTGTCACAAAACCTCTGCTGCAGAGAGCTGGGTTCCATGGCCTAAACCCGGCATCACCCCCTACGGAACCCCGCAGATGAATGCAGATCGATTGATCCTTACCTGCCACCACCCACATCCCCGGCCAGACTGGTCAACTCCTGTACCTCACCCCCCAGCTGGGCTCCACACACCTCACCTCACCCCCTCCACACACATCCCAGCCAGAGCGATCACCAATGCTCCTCCCTCCCACCACCCGCCCCCCACCTCACTCCTCAATTGCAACTGCAAAGGGTGCAGCAGTTCCTCCACACCCTGTTCAGCCCGCTGCCAGATTGGGCCTATCCGGTGGGCCACACCTCCCCCTTTAGGTTTGCCCAGTTCCTGGCAGGTACTGCCAGGCTCACATTGTCCAAAGATGCACCTTCTTGCCACAGATCTTCAGGGAGGCCTCAAAGGCCTCCAGTCCTACCATCACCTCTAGTCTCCTCTGATGGGGAACCATACGTGATTCTAGCCAGAGAGAACTTCCTCAGCAAGGCGACACAGGCAAGCCAGCCCGAACCCAATCATCCTGGGCTAATTAATTCCATTCAAATAAGCATTTCAACAAATTTAAATAATTTATTCAGCTTTGCGCCAGAAACGGGCATGAGGTTGATTGCGCCGGATCTTGTGTGCCAGTAAGATTATGTGAGGCGAAAACCTGATTTCCCGGCTCTCATGCGATCTTACCGGCTTGCTCTGCCCATTGGCCAGGAGGATGCAATGGTAAGATCATCCCAATTTGTACTTATATGTTTGAATTAGAGAAAGGAAAAATTAGGTTTCCATTTACAGTAATATTTCAAACAAAAAAGGAAAAGATAACAAATCTGTTAAAGCATTCTTCCAGAAAAACGCTGCCATTATTGCTGATAGCTAAATTGAAACATGCATTAATTTACTATGTACCATTTTGTATAGAAGTGCTGTAAATAATACCCCTGTCTATAAGAAGCATTGATTATTCTTTTCTTATTCAGCAGGCACAGTCAAAATACAATCAAAACACAGTTGTCAAATAGATAAGAAACAAAGAGCTATTGAATTAATTCTCACACCTCATAAAAAGATTTGGCATCATCCCAGTGGTGGCTCTGTGCATCCTGGAAAATGCTTGTAGCACAAACCCTCATGCAATAATTGGTAACTTGAAACTGAATCACTCTGATGAATTCCTGATACCGCTGAATTTGTAACAAGAACAATGGCCTACTTAGAAAGAATGACAAAATACACATAGATTTAAGGTCTTAGTATAAAGGCAACAATTCCAGTGCTACAAATGGCTCTGATCATTTGGTATCAATCATCCATTTCTTCTCTGTGCTGAACCTAGTGCCAATACTAATATTCAAATCACTTTTATAAACAGTTCTTTGTTTTAAACACTTAGAAATATAATCACTTTTCTGGACAAATTTAAGTTCTCTTCTTATCAGAATAGTAATATCATAATGTAATTATACAATTTGCAATATTTCACTTTAATATTTTGTGTCAATTATTGCACTTAGGAACTGCAAACTTATCCCATCTTTTTAGTTAGAGGTAAATAACAATATATATATAAATAGCATTGATTATCTTTCTCTTATTAAGCATCAAGAATAAATGTCCTTTGGTGTAATGGGTAGTGTCCCTGCCTTTGACTCAGAAATTCCGGGGTTGAGATCCACTCCAACTAAGGAACATGCAGTTACACTGCAGCCAAAACAAGTTAAATATCAACCTACAAATCCTTCCAATATATGCCAATGGCAGACATTAAGAATGGGAGATTCCTGGTCAGCCATGTGATGGATAGAAAGTGGAAGCCTCTTACATCACTATCCTTAGTTCCAGACTACAACATGCATATACAAGTGCATGTTGCCACAACAACTCAGACTCCCTGCTGAACTGTAACACGCCACCAGCAGACATCGTCAGACGCTTTCTGGTAACTATGAAACAGATATTTATTTAAATGTTTATTTGCAGTTGTAATTTAAATATTTGAGTGCAGAGGACTTACTTTGTGTTTGATTCTTTCAGCAAATTCTCATATGCAGTTAAACGATTATGGATGAATATTGCTGTGGAGAGGATAACGTACAGGTTTTGTACTGGAACCTTTGAAGGGACTTCTTTACTTCTCTCTTCAAGTCGAGACAGGATATCAAAAGCCACTTTAGAACAGCCATCCAAAAAGTTTTCTCTAATTTCCTGAAGAAAGCTCTCACTGCTTGCCAGGGCCAACGGAAGTAACATATCAAGCTCTTCCATGATGTCAGAACAAAACTAAGAAGAATAAAAGCAGCATCATGTTATTTGAGGCCTGACATAACATAATTTATGCACTCCTTAAACACATTCTTGTATCAAGAAAATGGTCCAATAATATATAGCTTTAAATTAAGGGGTGGTAGTTATAGGACGGATGTCAGAGGTAGGTTCTTTACCCAGAGGGTGGTAAGGATATGGAATGCCCTGCCTGCTGCAGTTGTAGATGCACCAAGTTTGGGGCGTTTAAGTGGTCAGTGGATAGGTTTATGGATGAAAAGGGAATGGTTTAGGTTAGAGGGTCATTGCTTTTTCTCAATTGGTCGGTGCAACATCGAGGGCCGAAGGGCCTGTTCTTCGCTGAAATGTTCTATGTTCTATACAAGAGCTGTGATAAAACAGATTGATTCATTCTAGCATAAACTGTTGTAATAGAAATGTTTGTGAGAAAGGTGATTTATGAAGGCTAAATGTAAACTAGTTCCATAAACTAGTATTTTGCTGCTGCTTATGCACTTGTATAATATAAATACTTTTGAATTTGCTCAATAGTGAATTTCAATAACATCAATAGAAAGTAAATGTCAAAAATGGTTGTAATTCAGAACTCCCTTTCATAAAAGTTATTTAAATATTATTTTGAACGCACTTCTTTTAGAAGACATGCTTTATATTTATGCTACAAAGCTTAATTTATGTTACCAATTATATGTAACAAACAATACTTCAGAGATAATCACTACAGCTTTTTTAACTTGCATATCAGCATTAATATCTTTGAATATTAGTTGACAAACTAAAATTTGTAAGATAAATCGGAATACACCAAAACATTAAATCTCAGGAACTGCACTATTGATACAGATGCTGAGCCTCGTGGTGAGGATTGGTGGGGTGCTCCATCAGAAAAGTACTTGTGGAGCAGCAAGGAAAGATGTATCAGGATTTTTAGAGGCATCTTAAAGGTTCTCAACCTTTCTACCCTCCAGCAGGGGATAACCCCCATTTTGAAGACTACTAAAACAATATACATTAGTTTAAAATAGGAACCACAGTGTATTCATATATATCAAAAGCATATTATACAAAGGTATTGTCTGTCTAAGCATATATATAATCATTTTTGAAATATTATAGCCTTAAACTGTATTTTTGTACTTTCTTGTGAGTTATGGCCAATAAGCAATTTACCCCTTGGCACAATGGGAAATAAGTTAATGAGACAGACTGCATTCTTTTGGAACAATGAAGTATAGAGCATTTAACCTATTATCAGGAGTAGGCCAGGCAGCTGCAAGCAACCAAGGTTTTTGAAATGAATAGAAAGATTCAGCTTCTAGCAGTAATGCTAGACAGGCATTCTAGACAGCTTCCAGACAGTAGCTTCTAGACAGGCATACTCCGCCTCCATCGATTTAGGGACAGAAAACAGCGAAGAAAAACGACTCCCTCTTTATTCTCAGGACTACAGGCATTAGGAGCGACTCTTGAACTTGGCGGGTGGCAGAGGAGAGTGGTGGTAGTTGTGGTTGTGGTGGTGGTAGTTGTGGTTGTGGTGGTGGTAGTGAAGAATCTCTGGGTTCCATTGACCAATGAACTCCTAATTCTGCTAGAAGGTAGAAAGCTATTGGCCAAAGTAAATAAAGTGCATCAATGTAATTGGACTATCAAGCTTGGATGACATGGAGAGTTATAAATTAGCCAGGAGGGAGCTAAAGAGTGAGATAATAAGAACTAGAAGAGGACATGAGAAGATTTTGGCAGATAGGATAAAGGCAAACCCTAAAGCTTTTTATAGATATGTTAAGAATAAAAGATTGGTCAGGTCAAGGTTAAGGCCAGTCAGAGACATTAGTGGGAAGTTGTGCGTGGAACCTGTAGAGATTGGTGAGGCACTGAATGAGTATTTTTCATCAGTCTTCATGCAGGAAAATGTCAATGGAGCTGGGGAGAATACTGGGATACAGGGTTGTAGACTAGACAGGGTAGAGGTACATAAGGAGGAGGTGTTAGCTATTCTTGAGAGTATGAAAATAGACAAATCCCCTGGGCTGGATGGGATTTATCCCAGGTTACTCTGGGAGGCTAGAGAGGAGATTGCACAGCCTTTGGCTTTGATCTTCATGTCTACAGGTGTAGTGCCGGAAGACTGGAGGATGGCAAATGTTGTCCCATTGTTTAAGAAGGGGAGTAGAGACCATTCTGCAAATTATAGACCAGTGAGCCTTACATCTGTTGTGGGGAAAGTTTTGAAAAGAATTATAAGGGATAGGATTTATAGTCATTTAGAAAGAAATGAATTGATTAGGGATAGTCAACATGGATTTGTGAAGAGAAGGTCGTACCTCACAAACGTTATTGAGTTTTTTGAAAAGGTGACCAAAGAGGTGGATAAGGTAAGGCAGTTGATGTGGTGTACACGGATTTTAGCAAAGCGTTTGATAAGGTTCTCCATGGAAGACTATTGCAGAAAATGCAGATGCATGGGATTGAGGAAGATTTAGCAGTTTGGATTAGAAATTGGCTAGCTGATAGAAGACAGAGGGTGGTGGTTGATGGGATATATTCAACCTGGAGTTTAGTTACTAATGGTGTACCTCAGGGATCTGTTTTGGGGCCACTGTTGTTTGTTGTTTTTATAAATGACCTGGATGAGGGTGTAGAGGGACGGGTTGGTAAATTTGCTGACGACACCAAAGTCAGAGGAGTTGTAGATAGTAAGGATGGATGTTACAGTTTGCACAGGGACATAGCACAGCGACAAAAAAAATGGCATATAAAAGATTCAGAGAGCTAGGGGATGTTAGGGATCTAGAGGAGTATAAGGTGTGTAGAAGGGAACTTAAAAAGGAAATTAGGAGAGCCAGAAGGGGTCATGAGAAGGCCTTGGCAGGTAAGATTAAGGAAAATCCCAAGGCCTTCTACAAATATGTGAAAAGTAAAAGGATGAGAAGAGAAGGGATAGGGCCTATAAAAGGTGAAGAGGGAAAAGTCTGTGTGAATCTGGAAGAAATGGCAGAGGTGCTTAACGAGTACTTTGCCTCGGTATTCACGGTGGAAAGTGAACTGGGAGATTGCACTGCAGGTTTGAGGCATTCGGAAAAGATTGAGTATGTGGATGTTAGGAAAGAGGATGTGTTAGACCTGTTAAATTCTATCAAGATAGACAAGTCACCGGGACCGGATGGGATGTACCCCAAGTTATTGTGGGAGGTGAGGGAAGTGGTTGCAGAGCCCCTGGCAATGATCTTTGCGTCGTCCATGGAAACGGGAGAGGTTCTGGAGGATTGGAGGATTGTGAATGTGGTTCCTATCTTTAAGAAAGAGAACAGGGATAGTCCAGGAAATTACCAACCGGTGAGTTTGACTTCAGTGGTTGGTAAGCTGATGGAGAGGCTTCTGAGGGATAAGATATATAAACATTTGGAGAAGTTTGGACTGATTAGAAATAGTCAGCATGGTTTTGTCAAGGGCAGGTCATGCCTTACGAGCCTAGTTGAGTTCTTCAAAAATGTGACTGAACACATTGACGAAGGAAGGGCGGTGGACGATAGTAAGGCGTTTGATTAGGTCCCACTTACAAGGCTTCTGGAGAAGGTGAGAGGGCACGGGATCCAAGGGGCTTTGGCCTCGTGGTTCCAGAACTGGTTTTACGGCAGAAGGCAGAGAGCGGTTGTGGATGGGTCTTGTTCTGCATGGAGGTCGGTAACCAGTGGAGTGCCCCAAGGATCTGTTCTGGGACCCCTGCTGTTTGTCATTTTCATAAATGACCTGGATGAGGAAGTGGAGGGATGGGTTAGCAAGTTCGCCGACGATACAAAGGTCGGTGGTGTTGTGGATGGTCTGGAGGGATCCCAAAAGTTGCAGCGGGACATAGACAGGATGCAAGACTGGGCGGAGAAGTGGCAGATGGACTTCAACGCAGATAAATGTGTAGTGGTCCATTTTGGCAGAAATAATGGGATGAAGAAGTACAATATAAGGGGTAGGAGTCTTAGCTGTGTTGTAGAGCAGAAGGATCTCGGGGTCCGGGTCCATAGGACTCTTAAATCGGCCTCGCAAGTGGAGGAAGTGGTCAAGAAGGAGTATGGTGTACTGTCCTTCATTAATCGAGGAATAGAGTTTAGGAGTCAGGAGGTAATGATGCAGCTCTATAAGACTCTTGTCAGACCCCATTTGGAGTATTGTGCGCAGTTCTGGTCGCCTCATTATAGGAAGGATGTAGAGGCTATTGAGAGGTTTCAGAGGAGATTTACAAGGATGCTGCCTGGATTGGGAGGCAGGCCTTACGAAGATAGGTTGAGGGAGCTGGGACTCTTCTCACTGGAGAGACGTAGGTTGAGAGGCGACCTGATAGAGGTTTATAAAACGTTGAGAGGAATAGATAGGGTTGACTCTCAGAGACTATTTCCCCGAGCTGAAATGGTCACTACGAGAGGACACAGATTTAAGGTGCAGGGAAGCAAATACAAAGGAGATGTCAGGGGTAGGTTTTTCACTCAGGAGGGTGGTGAGTGAATGGAACCGACTGCCGTCGGAGGTTGTTGAGGCAAACTCACTGGGGTCTTTTAAGAGACTTCTGGATGAGTATATTGAAACGAATAGGATAGGGAGTTATAGATAGGTCTGTGGATTGGTAGATGTGATCGGCGCAACTCGTGGGCCGAAGGGCCTGTTTGTGCTGTATTGTTCTATGTTCTAGATAAGTTGCAGAGCTGGGCCGAGAAGTGGCAAATGGATTTTAATGTGGAAAAGTGTGAGGTGATTCACTTTGGTAAGAGTAATATGTGTGCAGAATATAGGGCTAATGATAGGACTTTTAGTAGTGTAGATGAGCAGAGAGATCTCGGTGTACAGGTGCATAGATCCCCGAAAGTTGGTACTCAAGTTGATAAGGTTGTTAAGGCATATAGTGTGTTAGCATTTATTGGTAGAGGGAGTGAATTTTGGAGCCGAAATGTCATGTTGCAACTGTACAAAACTCTGTTGCAGCTGCACTTGCAGTATTGTGTACAGTTTTGATCGCCATATTATAAGAAAGATGTGGAGGCATTGGAAAGGGTGCAGAGGAGGTTTACCAGGATGTTGCCTGGTATGATGGGTAGGTCTTATGAGGAAAGGCTAAGGGACTTGAAGTTATTTTCATTAGAGAGAAGAAGGCTAAGAGATGACTTAATTGAGACATATAAGATGATCAGAGGATTAGATAAGGTGGATAGTGAGAGCCCTTTTCCTCAGATAGAGATGGATAACACGAGGGGACATAGCTTTAAATTAAGGGGTGGTAGTTATAGGATGGATGTTAGAGGCAAGTTCTTTACTCAGAGGATAGTCAGGGCGTGGAATGCCCTGCCTGCAGCAGTTGTGGGCTCATCAAGTTTAAGGGCGTTCAAGTGGTCAGTGGATAGGCGTATGGATAGCATTGGAATAGTTTAGGTTAGAGGGTCATAAAATTGGTTCCATTGGTCGGCGCAACATCGAGGGCTGAAGGGTCTGTACTGTGCTATAATGTTCTATGTTGGGCAGGAGGTTCAAATCTTCAGAAATATACATCTGTTGTGTGCATGTGATGTGATGTCAGAGAAATGTTGGAATCCTCTGATTATCTCTCTCCCAATACGTGTTGGTCAAATAAAGAATGTCTTTAACTGCATAGTTTTTGTTGCAAGTCTTTGTGTTAGCTGAATTTGACTGAATACAAGATTCCCCCGCCCCCATCTCCCCCGAAAAGGGAAACCCTAGAAAATCCCCTTACAATCCCATCTACTCTGTTCAGATCCATCATAGTCTTGAATACTTTTCTCAAAGCTCCTCTCAACATTCTCTTCACTGAGGAGAACAATCCCAGCTTCCCTAATCTATTCATGTAACTGAAGTTCCTCAACACAGAACCAAACTTGTAAGTCTTTTCAGTACCCTCTTGAAAGCCTTCACATCCTTCCTAACCCAGAATTGGTAAAATGCTCCAGTTTGCGACTAAATCAGTGTTTTACAATATCTTTACCTTTCTATTTTCTGAGCTGAATTACACGAGACAGATGGGACCCCACCCAAGGAAAGAAAGATTAACCTGCAGCCATTTAATGACAAATTGGCTATTAATCAGCTGGATTACTTAGCACTAAAGACAAGATATCCTGCCTCACAGATCTACCAGTCACTTTGGAGACCACCAGCTCTCAAGTACCAGCACTGCCAATGTAGTCAATGCCAAAATGAACTGTACATGTATACCATTTTCCTTTTCATGCACAGTACTGAGGTCAATTGGGAACTGTAATTGTAGGTCTCCGAACCCTGAACTCTGACTGCCATTTAATTGTTAATTACAACTTCCCTTCTGAATTTTCTATATTCATTCTGGTTGTCATTGCATTATCAAGTTGACATTTATTACATGCACTTTTCTTCTGCTTCTTCTTAATCTACAGACATAATTTTCTCAAAAGATGACAAAACATCATTTTTGGCGTGAAAATTGGTGCAAATCCTGCTGGTTCTAGATGTGCAAATTGGATTGTAATCTTTAGGCATTTAGAAAATTGGTCTTATTCCCCACGTGCATAACATTGCATCTGAGGTGCAGACAGTCTGATTCACCCGCCCTGGGAGTCATCTGAGACGTTCACAAAGAACGTTCCATTTAAGCAGCTCCACAAGTCATGATCTCGTTCAATCCAGGATGGCAACTAGAAGAGCAGCTCCCAGAGTTGTTGGCTTGTCATAGAGGCTGCTGAGATACAGGAAGCTGAAATTTCTCATTACAGAATCGGTAGCCTTCACGTTGCAGGGAAATACCACATTTTGATGTTGATGTTGAGCTTATCGGAATCCAAGGCACGTATTAGTTATTGGACAAACTTGCAATTCCCAGAGAGATTAGCAAATTCAGACTAGAACACCTACTCCTGTGTGGTAGCCTTTCCTTGTGGCTAGCCACATGTTTGTCAATTCCAGTTATTTTATAGTATTGCTATCAGATAAGTTCACTCAGTAATGGCTACCTGACAAGCTATAAAAGCAGCACGTAACCTGTGCGCTGGCTGAAAAAGTCAGAATGCAAGTTTAAAGAAGCTTTAATTGCATTTTTAATTGCCTTAATTAACTTTCCATTAGATACAAGGGGGCTTCCCACTGGCCTTGGAACCTAACCCCCGAGTTCCAGAAGAGAACGAAATAGCTCCTTCAAGGAACTGAACTCCATTATGTGCAGGGGGTTAGTGAGGTAGATTCATAGTGTTATGGGGAGTTAGCGAGGAAAATACATGGGGTTATGGGAATTGAGTCTGGGTGAGATATTTTGTCAGAGAGGCAATGCAGACTTAATGGAACAAATGGCCTCCTTCAGCACTGGAGGATTCTATGATTCTATAATTTAACCCAAGCCCCACAGATATTAAAGCCATTGAAAACAAAAGTTAAGAACACCTATCATAACATCAAAAAGTAAAGGTTCTCATCGGTTATAGATCAATTAAAGTAATACATGGTTTGTTTAAACATAATGTGCCATCCTGAATTCAAATGGTTGAACTCAATGCTATCAACTATTCCTTCAAAGCAGAAAACAGCTTAAATTCAGACTTACAGGCACCACCGAAGTAATAAATTCATTGCGTATAGTTTCTCATAAGCAAATATTTTCCTGTTCCACAATGATCCCGATTGTTAATAGTTTAACAGAAATCCAAACTGATTTATCTTAAAAGTAGCTGACTTAAAAGTTCATAAACGAGTCCAGTCTATAAAATATCCCAAGAAATATTATCAAAATCTTACAGCATTTAATTGCCAATGCCCTATATTCTGGGATTTTCTTCCAAAACCAATTAGCTTTCCTTCCTCTCTTTTCTACTTTAAGATGCTTCTTCAGACCTATGTATTTTGTCAGTCCCCAATATGACTATTTCTGTGACTTGGTGCCAAATTCCATTTGATAATGCTGTTGTAAAGTGTCTACATTAAAGGTGATATATAAATTCAAGTTGTTATTAGAAATACAAGAACATGATGGGCTAGCCATGTTTAATAATTCAATCACAAACACATGTGTTCAGGGATCAGAATTTTTAGAAAATATCTTTCCATATAACCACAGTGATTTAAAACCACGATTGTGTCATGGTCAACTTCATTTTTAGTGATGCCCATAGCCACAGTTTCTGTGCATAATATTAGAGAAAGAAAAATTAACTAGAGTTTCCTTTCCTTATCTTTATCTAGTGATCTTTCCTGAAAATCATGTGCATGCAGATGTCACTGATATGTAGAATAAACTCAGCTATGAGATCTCTCACTGTCAAATGAATATGAATTTATACATGAATATACACACAGTTGTATGCTACGTAGTTTGGACAACATTTGCTAAAAATTTCCAAGTGTACCAAAAACTATACTAACAGCCAATGTAAGTTTATCAGTTGGACTCAATGTGGCTCATTTAGGCTTACTAGAAGCTACATATATTCATAGGGAGGGACCAGACCTCCAGAAGCAAAATGAAAATGCCCAAGCGTTGTGTCTTTTTTGAAATAAACAAATGTGCGGGGGACAACAGTTTCTGTTGCATTCTTCATGGCAATGCCTCGACCAATCAGCGCTGACTTGCTAATCAATCAGCATTCTTCTCCTCAAGCAGTATAAAATGTTGTTCCCTTTGAAATTCTTTTCCTTTGAGACTCCTGCATCACTCCTAATGAGTGTAAGATGAAAAGCTTTGACAGTACGATTCTTTTTCAGTAATACTCAAGTTATATTCTACCAAGCAAATATTAATCTTACTATTCTTTCTCCCTGTCCCAAATATCTGCAGGAATTTCAGATTGCACAAAACAAGTTGACTAATGGTAAGATCACATTTGAAATTTTGTATATATTTTCTAAGCCTGGAATATGACTTCTCATTAAAGCAAACTCCTGGATTTTGCTATTCTAGCCCTAATGAATAATTTGATGTGAAATACCCAATGCCATGTTTTATGTTTTGCCAGAGCTCATGGAAGGATAGGTAGATCTGCTGTTATCTTTGGGGGTTCTCTGCCTCAAAAAGCAATAGAAATGGGCAGTCTCTGAAAGTTCTTAAGGAAAAGGTCAATAAATTCTTGTTAGGCAAGGAAATTAAAGGTTATCAGGGATAGATGGGAATATGAAACTTGAAACAGAAGCAGACCAGCTTTGCAGGTGCTGGAATCTGAAACAAAAACTGAAAATACTGCAAAATCAAAGCAGGTTTTAGTATGTTGGCTGATGAAATTTGCTGATGACATGAAGATGAGTGGAAAAGCAAATTGCACAGAAGGCGCAGAAAGTCTGCAGAGAGATCTGGATAGGCTGAGTGAGTGAGTGAGGACCTGGCAGATGGAGCATAATGTTAGCAAATGTGAGGTTATTCACTTTGGTAGAAATAATAGTAGGAGGAATTATCATTTGAACGGCGAAAAGCTGCAGCATGCTACGGTGCAGAGGGACTTGTGCACTAATTGCAAAAACCCAGTCTGTAGGTACAGCAGGTGATCAAGAAGGCAAATGGAATGTTGACCTTTATAGCAAGGGGGACAGAATATAAAAGCAGGGAGGTCTTGCTGCAACCGTACAGGGCACTGTTGAGGTCACAACTGGAGTATTGTGTGTAGTTTTGGTCACCGCATTTGTGAAAAGGTATATTGGCCTTGGAGGCAGTGCAGAGAAGGTTCACCAGGCTGATATCGGAGATGAGGGGGTTAGACTATGAAGAGAGATTGAATAGACTGGGTCTGTATTCATTGGAGTTTAGAAGGCTGAGGGGGGGATGATATAGAGACATATAAGATAATGAAGGGGCTCGATAGGGTAGAAGTAAAGAGATTTTTCCCGTTTAGAAAGGATAGCAGAACTAAAGGACAGAGCCTCAAAATAAGCGGGGAGGGGGGAAGGAGTTTAGATCAGAGTTGAGGAGGAACTTCTTCACTCAAAGGGTGGTGAGTCTCTGGGATTCTCTGCCCATTGAAGTGCTGAAGGCTACCTCGCTGAATATATTTACGTCATGGGTAGATAGGTTTCTGATAGATAAGGGAATTAAGAGTTATGGGGAGAAAGCGGGAAAGTGGAACTGAACCACTTCAGATCTGCCATGATCTTGTTGAATGGTGGGGCAGGCTCAAAAGTCGAAGTGGCCTACTCCTGCTCCTATTTCTTATATTCTTATGTTCTTAGTTATGACAGCATCTGTGAGAGGGAATAGAGCCTATGTTCAGGGTGACCTTTTGTCAGAAATGTTGGCTCTATTCTCTCTCCACAGATGCTGTCAGACATGCTGAGGTTTAACAACATTTTCTGTTTTCAGTTATGGTCTGATTGAATTGCGAAGCACGCTTGTTCGGTCAAATAGTTTACTTCTGCTCCTATTTCATATGTTCAAGATAAAATTATTGAGGGTTGTGTTTTGTTCACTGTTAAAGGCTGTCACTGGGATTCACTGACCTATCTATAGCGTTTTTCTTGGCGGCAGGAGTTGATGCGCTATGTTGGCCAGAAGCGAGTTATCTTGGTCCCGGCCCTGTCAGTGGGATTTCCCATTTATTCCATCCTACAATGCTGGGAAACACCCTGCGGGGATGCGTCAGTAGTGAATCCAAAAGATCCCGCTTGCGTAAAGAGCAGGAAGATTGTGCAGATTCTCTGCTGCATGTTAGCTGCAGATATCCTTATAGCAGATGGCACAATTCATGTTTTGTGTTTATTTGGTGCATTCAGAGCCAGTTCGCCATAGTAATTGTCTCAGGGTATGCAAGACTTGCAGATTTGGTTAGTGCTATAATCATGCATTCATAATTATTCATGTCCCAACTGTGATCACTTTGCAACCATTGCTTATAATAGTTATCATACCATTTTCATTCATTTCTATTTGCGCTCTTAATTCATCTATCTTAGAACCATAGAATAGAACCATAGAATTCTTACAATGCAAAGAAAGGCCATTCAGCCTATCAAGTTTGTACTAAGTCTCAGAAAGAGCATTTTGACTTTAAGCTTATTTATTAGTGTTAGAAGTAGGCTTACATTAACACTGCAATGAAGTTGCTATGAAAATCTTCTAGTCGCCTGTTTGGATACGTTGATGTTCAGGTACACTGAGGGAGAATTTAGAATGGCCAATGCACCTACCAACATGTCTTTCGGGGTGTGGGAAGAAACTGAAGCACCTGGAGAAAATCCACATAGACATGGTGAGAACTCCACAGACATTGATCCAAGCCAGAGTCAAATCTGGCTCCCTGGCACTGTAAGGCAGCAGTGCTAACCATTGTGCCACTGTATCACCCCAATGTGCTCATTATTTTAAAAAGGATTAGCTAATTTTATGTTAAGGAATGAGATTGTGGTTATAAAAATACATTCATGTAGATACAGCTCAATACTTTGTGAAGTCAATGTCTCCTGACTAAAACAATAATAAAGAGTGAATTAAAGTGGGTAAAGGTGGAGGTATGAAATTAGATATTCTGGAGATATTCTTGATTTACCTAAGAATCATGTGAAGAAACAAACTAAAATCCTTGAAGAGCAGAGTGCATGATCTGCAGATGGAAAGGGCTTAAAAAGGGCAAAGGTGGTGTTTTGGCTTTTGTGTATTGTTACATTCTTCTTGAAACATTAGATATTCAAATACCTTGAATACAATGGCTGGTTTATAACTTGTTTTTATTGTAGATCTTTTACTAATATGTCACTATTCTGTTGCGCTGGTATTACCTTTGCGACTTTTTTGGGTTGCTCTTCTTCCACGTACAGATCCCATGTAGTTTTCACTTGGTGAGTACATGTTGTCAAGCTTTTGCTTGTAGTGTATTGGTTTATTTCTTGTTGAAGGCATCCTGAACATGTATCTTCAATTACCATTTTCACACAACGGGCTATAGAAGATGTTAGACCTTGAAAAGCATTTCTCCAGTTACATCCTAGAGAAATAGGCTACAACATAAATAAGCAATAGGATAATAATCAATGATTAAAAAAAAATTAAAAAAAAAATTAGCAAGCTACATGATAAAAATAAATCTGAAATCAAGAATAGGTTAGGAAAATGTAAGACTAAAAAGTTCAGATTTACATGAATTCAAATTATAATTCGACTTGATCATTCCAAACCTTCCAAATCATTCCAACCTTCAATTCTATCAAATTTGTTCCATAATAGTCCCATTAAAGATAAGTGAAGGTGCCTAACATTTTAAAATAAATTTTTTGGTATATCTTTCACCTTTGCATAACGGGATTAAAAGAATGGAACAATTGACATCTGGCACTGATTACAAACATGGGTTATTTAAAAGTACGAAATCCACTATTTTCATGAATAAAAATTATGCCATTATAAATATTGTGCACTCAGTGAAAATTGCTGAGCCAGACAGAACATTATAAACTTCATAGATTCCGCTAAGACCAGTAATGACCAGTGTTGTTCTGGACATCATTATATAAAAGAAATAACAGAATCACACAGAACATACTATGGTATTCTAGTATAAAATTGCAATCACTGTTTACAGTACAACTGAGATTCATTCAATTGTATAAAAACATTGCTGGTGAATTCTGTAGATGTGTTATCAAGCAGCGTTACAAACATATGATTTACAATTTAAGAGAAAGAGTTCGCCATTCAGCCATTTGAGCCTGCTTGTCATTCAATGAAGTCATGGCTGATTTAAATGTGGCCTTAACTCCATTCTCCTTTCTACCCCTATGCCCTTCGATTCCCTTGTTTATCAATAATTTAACTAATTCAGCCTTTAAAATTTTCAATTATTTTGCCTCCATCTTCTGAAGGGAAGAGAGTTCCACAACCCTCAAAGAAAAAAATGTCTCCTCATCTCCATCTTAATTGGAAGATCCTTTATTTTTAAACTGTGTCCCTTCGTTCTAGTCTTTCCCACTCAGGAAACATCCATCCTGTTAAGGCCCCTCAGGATATTATATGCTTCAGGGTTGATGCCGTTTTATTAGAGAAATACTTTCTGCCATTTTAAAATTAAAGTGAAACTAAAAACTGGCTTTCAGACTGAAAATTTCAAGATTTGAAGAATAAATAAATTATTATTATAGTAATTCTTGGCTTCAAACATAGAAAAATTAACAAAGTTTAGATTACCTCGGTCACAAGTAGTAACTGCTCAGCTTGATTATGAGCTTTGTTCATCTCTGATGGCACATCAATGTTTGCTAGAGTTTTCTTTAGCACTCCTAACAGAGAAAACACTGGTGTAAATAGTGTTTACACCAAGTGCCATACTTGAGGTCACAGATCTCATACATTGATAAATCACACTCATATACACAACTATTATTTCTGTTTTGGTCAAGAAAGAAAAATATTTTGCTTTAGATTTGAAAAATTATCTAATAATTTTGAAGATTTTCCATTCTAAACAATGGGATTGAGCTTCTCTCTTGGACAATAACCTGGGTGCAAGATTGCTGTCAAAATTGTCCTAGTGTTCTGAATTTATATTTTTGTTCAAGTTTCCTGTTCAAATTTCTTTCCTCTCCTTCCCTTCTCTCCTATGTACTTTATGAATGGTATGTTTTGTCTGTACAGTGTGCAAGATACAATATTTTTCACTGCATCCCGATATGTGTGACAACAATAAATCAAATATCAAATCAATTTGCATATTACTACCTAAAATCTACACTGCCATCACCATCAGGCAGTGCTTTAGAACATAATTTTTATCTGCATTCAAATATTTCTTGGTTCATTTATCCTGATATAATTTATTTGGCATACTATGGCATTCTAGTATAAAATTGCAATCACTGTTTACAATACAATTGAGATTCATTCATAGATTTAGCAGAAAAAAATAAGCATTCATAATCAATATCTATTCCTCCTGTGTAACTTGATTTTAAATAACTGAAAGCAACTAAAGAAAACTACAGTTATTTTCTAGTTTAAATGGCATACAATATTTTCAAATTATATAAGGCTTTGATGAGATAACATATGGAATTCTGTGTACAGATTTTTTGCTGTCCTTATTTCAGAAAGAATACACTTGCAACAGAGATATTAAACAAAGTTTATTAGATTGGTTCCTAGGATCAGAAGGTTGACCAATGTTGAGAGGCTGAGTAAATTAACCTGTATCCTCTGGACTTCAGAAAAATGTTCTGTGATCTCATTAGAATAAGATTCTGAAGAGATTTAATCAGGTAGGCACAGAGGTTATTTCTGCTGATCAGGGAATCTAAGACATGGGGGGAACCAATGATTTAGGACTAAGATGAGAAGAAATTATTTCACTCAAGGGTGGATCTTTGGAATTCTCTACCCAAGGGGTTATAGATGCTCCATCGCTAATTATATTCAATGCTAGGATAAACAGATATTCGGTCTCTTACAGAATCAAGGCATACAGGAAAAGTGGAGTTGAAACTTAAGACCAACACCAACATCATGAATGGAAGAGCAGGGTTAATGGTCATAAAGTCCACTGCTCCTACTTGTTGTGCTTTTAATATTCTTATGATTTTAGTATTTAAACGCTTTTATAAAATGCCTATAAACATCCTTATACCCAGAAATTATAAAGAGTCTCCTTGAAGGCCTGCAAATGGGCAATATTGGCAGAAACGTGCAATGATTATTAATTCAATTTGAGGGTATGATCAGTTTTGTGGCCAAATAGTTTCCAGCATCAAGTTTTTTAATCCAGCGCAGAAACAAATGGGCAATATTGGCAGAAACGTGCAATGATTATTAATTCAATTTGAGGGTATGATCAGTTTTGTGGCCAAATAGTTTCCAGCATCAAGTTTTTTAATCCAGCGCAGAAACATTGTTCACTTTGTAGATAATTTATGCTTGCAATTCCTTAATCTTTTGCAATAGGTTATGTAATTTGGGGTGAATTATGCTGGAAAAAACAGCCACCTACCAGTAATTCTACCTCAGTATGTTTTTAATTGTACAATACATTATTTTTATTGAACAATGAAGCTGCAAAAGGACTAACAATATCAGCAAAAGGACAGATCTCTCCTTGTTACAACTTTCTGATGTATTTGACCATAAATTCAAAAAGAGACATCCATCTCCATTAGGAGGAGTGACAGCATATTTGGATAAGTTTATTGTGTATCTTTTAACTAATATGAAACAGCAATTAAATAATATTTTATTGGCTCCAACTGTTAGAAAGTAAGAGTCAATCTCCTTTTATATTGCAAATGAAGGAGGGAAAGATTTTTCAACTTATGTGATGGTGTATAGAGCAGCTATTTATTATGCATCCTGTCCAATTTTCCTTTCCAAGGCAAGGTTCACAAGAGAGCTAAGGAGGGTCAAAATGTTTTCCAGAAAAATTGTGGTAGGTATATGCATATGCAAATTGTTCAAAATGTATGCATCTAAATAAAGCTACCTTTTGTTTAACTGATTAAGTGACTTGAATGAGGGTAACACCAAGGTACATTGCTGTACACTGGATTGCAGTATGATTTCACATTCATTCACAATGACACTTTATATAGTTATTATTATAACATTGATGGCTTGTCTGCTACTAACATATCACAGATCTTTTAGCAAATATTGGTGCTCATTATGGCTTCATCTAAATGGTAAACATTGGCAATTTTAAAATGCATTTTACAATTCACAAACCCTATCACAAGAAATATCAATGTTTTTAATAGTTTGTTAAAATATACATATAATAGTAGCAAATCAAGTCTAGATAGAAGCCTGAATAGTTGGTAAGTGCACTTCTATATCTAAAGATATAACATTGTGTATATTTGAGAATTTTAGCTTTCAAAATAGTTAAAACTGTCTCAGTTTCTTTCCAACAACAACTGATTCTAAAGTTACTTTCTGTGGGCGTAATCAGTATGATGAAAAATGTTTATGTTGTGCTGCAGAGCATGATGGCACTATATATTTGAGCATTATTCCCATTTATTGTTTCTTGGTCTTTTGGCTCATACCAAGCATCAGATGAAGCCCAAAATCAACTGCAATGCCTTTTCTTGTCAGCTTGGATCTTGTCTGCCTTCTTGTGGGAACCATAAATTGGATTCAATTCGAATTTGAATTATTTTATGGAGCAAGCAAGGATATGGATAAAAGAATTGCCCACTCCACTCTTGGCTTTGTAACTTTAAGAATGGGGTAAAAATAAAAAAAAAACAATTCCCATCTACCACCCAAAGACAGAATGTGATTAGGTCACCCAACCATGCTCTGAGGTCCAATGTTACATAGGCTAGGGAAAATAAGGGAAAGCAAAGAAAACCGTGCTGCCACAAAATATAAATAATGATGTTATAGTCCTGTAAATGGAAATAAGGAAAACAAATAATTTTAAATCTATTAGATACTGCTAAGTTTTACCTCGAACATTTCTGCCATGCTGCGTGAGAAAGTTTCCCAAAAAGACTTTCGAAGTTAGTTCCTCCATTCGCTTTTCAAAATTAAGCAAAATTTTCATCAGTTGGGAAAGGTACCTAAGCTGATGTGCTGTGAGATGCAAGTTCCTTACTTCCTTAGTCTGCTCCTGTGGAACTGGTCAAACAAAGGATCAAAAATGTAAACTGGCAAATTACTACACTTAAGAATAAATACAACCTGAAAGTTAACAATGTTTCTCTGTGTGAACATTTAACACATATTTTAACAGAGACATTAGCAAGGGTTTAGCGATTTCATATTTTTATTAAAATAGTGGAAAGACAAATTTTATATGAATGTGTTAATATCACTGACAGAAACCTGCTGCCTCTTCCTTCTCTCTTTATCTCTTCCTATGTACCAATAAATATTTGAAAACATCAGTGGGTATAGAGCAAGTGCAGGGAATTGGACCAAATAATTCCCATTTTTGAGATATCACTGGCAGGATGGAATGAATGGTCTTCCTTTGTGCTGCAGTTCCTGAAAAAAACATTGTTAATGGAAAAGGAAGCATTACAGTTTTGTCACACAACTAGTAATCCCAAGGCCCAGAGAAATACTCCAGAAATGTACGTTCACATCCTACCAAGGTAGCTAAGAAACCTGAGTTCAATTAACTAAGTCTGGGCTTAAGGGCTGGATCTTACAGCTTTCTGCCAAGTGCATTTTCAGCAGGGAGGCACATAAAATGATGGATGGCTAACCCACCCTTGGCCTGTAGAGCAGGTGGGTGCTAAACAGGCAGCCTGCCTGCCATTTTAAAATATATTTTAATGGCAATGGTTATCAAGCAAATTGATCTAAATATTCCCCATATTTTGAGAGTGAGATGGTCGTTTATGACAGGAGGATTGGGGAGATGGGGGCACATCATTCAGGGTTGGCCTCTGCATATCAGGTGCACCCTCCCCTTTCCAACCCTCTTTGTTCTTCCTCTGCCAGGTTCCCTCCCAAAGCTCAAGACTTAATTGGGTCCAGACACCATTGCCATCTTCATCCCAGGTGAGTTATAAAGAAAGGCTGAATAGACCGAGGCTTTTTTCTTTGGAACATAGGAGGCTTAGGGATGATCTTGTAGAGGTCTATAAAATAATGAGGGGCATAGGTAGTTAACATCTTTTACCAAAGGTAGGGGAGTCTAAAACTAGAGGGCTTAAGTTTAAGGTGAGAGGGGAGAGATACAAAAGGGTCCATAGGGGCAATTTTTTCATTCAGAGAGTGGTGAGTGTCTGGAACAAGCTGCCAGAACTGGTAGTAGAGAAGGGTACAATTTTGTCTTTTAAAAAGAATTTCGACAGTCATATGGTAAGATGGTATAGAGGGATTTAGGGCAAATGCAGGCAATTGGGACTAGCTTTGCGGTAGAAACTGGGTGGCATGTTCAAGTTGGGCCAAAGGGCTTGTTTCCATACTGTGAACCTCTATGACTTACTTGCAACTTCAGCAGTGCCCACTGCTCAGTGAAGTGAGGAGGATTTTTTTTTAACCCAAGAACTGTTGGGATTTGGAATGTGCTATCTGGGAGAGTGGTACAGATGGATTCCATAGGAAATTTCAAAAGAGAATTGGTAACATATTTGAAAGTAAATAAATTTATGGAGATAAGGCTGGAGAATGGGACTATTTGGGTAGCTCTTTCAGGAGCTGGTGCAGACATGATGGGCCAAATGTCCTCCTTCTGTGCTGTAAAATTCTATGATTCTAAAGCTGGCAGCCAATCTGATTGGTCAGCAGCTCCCAACAGTGGAATATCTTCCCACTCAGGGACAGCAGTCCCGTTCTCTGTTTAGCTTACCAGCAGCAGATGTTTGCATTGGCCCGGCTTTTTATTTTATTTGGCTGGTGTTGGAATTTTACAATGGTAGGTTGGAGGGCAGCAGTACATATACTATTCCCTGTCCTTGTTGCTCAGTCTAGTTCACATGTTACTCCAGACTCACAGAAAGATGAATGACTTTTAACTGCCCTCTGAAATGGCATAGCAAGTAAACTAGTACAAAAAGTTGAATAAGAATAAAAACTAAATGGACTATCTGGCATCAATTTACTGAACCACAGAAGTCCTACAGTGCAGAAGGAAGCCACTTGGCTTATCAAGTCTGCACTGATCATAATCCCATCCAGTCCCTATCCTCATAACTCCACTTATCTGCCCTGCTAGTACCCCAGATACTAAGGAGCAATTTATTATGGCCAATCAACCTAATCCACACATTGTTGGACTGGAACATGCCAAAGGAACTCCCTTCCAAACAGCATGGTGGAGTATCTACCCATCATGAGCTGTAAAAGTTCTGGAAAGTGCTCATTATCATTTTCTCCCAGGCTTTAATTGCTAACCTTTCAAATGATATTCACATCCATTCAAGGAATAAAAATAAATTCCACGCTCTTTTAACATTTTCCCCATTCCGGTTATATAGCTTTCTGTCTGTCAAGTCTCGTGAGCCTCAGATTTAGCTGTTGGATTAGGCAAGAAGTCCCTATGACTTAATCAGTGAGAAATTTTGAAGGTTTTAACACTGTAACCTTATTTCAGTATGATTGAGGACCTATTCATCCAATCATTGACAGGTCAGTCAAATTATGAGGGCTCATTTGAGATAATATAATACAGGAATGCACCTCTTAATGAATGCATTCTTTGAAGCCAGGTTTCATTTCCTCCCTGATGCAATGTGGAAATCTGAAAAATAAATTGGAGTGCTGCCCTCTGGTTTTCAGATGCCTGCCTGGAGGTCCTTAAGGACACAAATCATGGCAAGGTAGGAAGTCTTGCAGCCACTCTTCAGCAAAGAGATGGTTAAATGGATTGATGTCAGCAGTATCAAACCCAGATGCAGCCATTGGAATAGATGAGGTTCAATCACCTCAGAAAACAGAAGGAGTGAATATAGCTCTTTATCTTCTACTTCTCTGAACAATACAACTGGATTTACAGCATTCACCCACTCTCAACAGTTATCTCCCTCCATGATGTTCTTCAACTTATAATCATAAAGGCACATTCCAAATGCACACCTCTTTCTTTGCTCACTTCGCCACACATCCTCATTACTGGGAACCAATAATGCTTTTGTATTCTCGAACTCTTTCTTACTTATTTCACATTCCACATACTTGGATTACAATCAACATCCCCACAGCTGCATTCCATCATTTTTAGATGAAGATTTCTGTTCCTGTGTTTTCTAGGATAGGCTTCTTTCTAGATAGCTAAGTTGTACAGGAGACAACACACCACTGTGGTACAGGAGACTTTTTCTGAAGCATATTGTAGTGATTTCCTAAACCTGACCATTTGTTTCAGCTGCCCCATGATAAGCACAATAATCATTCTGGATTCAGTTATACCTGCATTGCTCAGGCATGGTGGGGATTTACTGAGGCATGGGTGAAGCAAGTTACCCCCAATAACCATTCTGTCACTCTCCTGGAAGAGTCAAATATTGGTAGGATGAGGGAATATCACAGAAAAAAATCAAGATGCCTGGGTACTTGCTTAAATTTGTATAGTCCTCTCATTGGTGACTAACTGGAAATGAATAAATGTAGCATTTCCAATTCATTAAAGTTTCTGGCTCGTGTCCGGATTGCAACATTTGTGCAGCCAACTTGGTTTCAAAGGAAACCAGTAAATTCAACAACTCCCTGAGCTTCTCTCTGTGTTGACTATTATGGTCAGTTGAGAGGGTGATCGACCCAGGCAAACTATATCAATGATCTGCTTATTGCAGCTGTATCCTGCAGATCAGGAAATGCAGTTAATATTCCCTGTAGTAAATTTGAAGGGGTCAGTGGCAAAGACATTAAAGGGTGTGCTGACTTTGATAGCTATCACACAATCTAATATCCTGGTCCAGCAGTAGATTATAGAAGTCTATGACATCTGGCCAGACACAAAGAAATAAGTCTTAGCTTCATGTCCTTTGTGCTGTGAAAATACTTCTGAAATTCAACTTGAAGGTGGTTTGGCAGATTGCAGCAGTGCAATTTGTAATTAATACCTTATATGACAGTGGTGAATAAAGTGCACGTTTAAGGTGATGCATGGGTTGCTGATCAAGCAGGCAGCTTTGTTTAAGAAGATGAGCTTCTTCAAAATTGTTGGAGCTGTTCTCATTCAGGTGAGTAGAAAGTATTTCAAAACAAAATGATAGACAGACTTTAGGGAGTCAGGAGGTGAGTTAATTTCCACAAAATTACCACCGTTCTTGTAGCCACAGTATACATACTGTTGACTCAGTTAAGTTACTGGTCACCATCCCTTAGGACATAGATGGTGGAAAATTTGCAATGATAATTCTGTTGCATATCAACAAGTGATAGCTAGATTCTCTCATATTGAAGACTGTCATTACCTGACACTTGTATGGCACAAATACTATTTGCCAACCAGCCAAAACCTAATGAGCACAAACTGCTTTACTATCTGAGGAATTGCAAATGGTACTGAACACTACCCAATTAACCAGCGAACATCCCCACTTCTGATTGATAAAGCAGCTGAAGATGATTGGACCCGCAATACTAACCTGAGAAGCATCCATCGCAACATCCTGGGACTGAGGTGATTGATTTCCAACAACTGCAACCATCTTAATTTGGGTGTACTAGGTATGACTCCAACCAATGGAGCGTTTTACTTCTAATCCCCAATGAATTCAATTTTGCAAGGACATCTTGATGCCATTGTCAAGGGCAGTCACTCTCATCTCACCCCTGGAATTCAGTTCATTTTTCACTGTTTGGACTAAGAAATCTGGAGCTGAGTGTCACGGTGGAATCCAAACCAACAAAGCTGTTGCTGATTAAGACTTGCTTGATAGCACTATCAAGGGCACCTTCTGCTTTCTTTTTAAAAGCAGACTATGGTACTATAATTAGCCAGATTAGACTTGCTTTTTGTGGACAGGACATACCTGGGCTTTTTTCCACATTGTCTGGTGGATGCAAGAACTGCAGCTAGACTCTTAAAAGTTTGAAAGTAGCAGCCTTTGACCTATTTGTGAATTTATGCAATACACATCAAATGATCTGTTCTGAATAGCCATTATCCTGCAAGGATCACTTTGATACATTGCATTTCTTTGCCAAGTTTGCATGGTAAGATGGCTAGGAGCCCTATTTACAAAACTGCTAACAACATCAATCTTATAGCAAGCAAAGGGAGCAATATAAGTCCCACATGTACAGTGATCCGTGAAAGCAGGCTTGCAAAACTCAGAAGTATCTGGTGTACCTCAAATTACCTGGAAAGGTAAAATATCTTAAAAATTTCAACAACAAGTTAAGCAAGGTGTTTCACATGACTATTATTTGATGGCTGATTGAGTGCTTTTTTCTATTAACAGGATGTTGCTGTCCGTCATAAGAACACAAGAAAGAGAAACAGGAGTAGATCAATTAGCCCATCGAACACGTTCCACCAATGTGATCATGGTTGATCCTGGGCCTCAATATTTAGTTCTTTTTAACTCTGACAAACGTTAAGACCAAATTAGCCATCTTCTTATTGAAGAGTGGAACAAGCTCGAAGAGCCAACTCTAAGTTCTATGTTCTTATAATCCTCTCAGTGAAGCAATTTCTGCTCATCTCAGTCCTAAATGATTGCTCTGTTGTCCTAAGAACGTGCTCCAATGTTTTAGATCCCCTAATGAATAGAAACAATCTCTCAACACTTGTCCTATCAAGCCCTCAGAATGAAGTCACCTTTCATTCTTCCAAATTGCAGAGAACATAGGCTCAGTTTACTAACACTCCCATCAAAGGGCAACTCTCCTCACCCCAGGGACCAATTTAGTGATCCTTCACTGTACTGCCCCCAAAGCACTGAATATTCATCTAAGTCATTAATATAAATTGTCTAAAAATACATTCTCCTTCCCGTATAATCTGACATTCAATGGTATTACCATCAGTTCATTATGCCACAAAATTTCACATTTTAAACAAAAACTTTTACTGCACAAGAAATAAATAAATCAAATACTTCTAATTTATGAGTGAAATGCAGTTTATAGTCACTGCACAATACTGGACTGATGATCAAGTCTGAGAAACATCTTTTCCTGGTGAAAATATTTAAACTGCAATGACTTAGCTCTACGACTTAGATGCAACACAATAGCATCTGTGAGAAGTAAAACATGTTACAGGACCCTTTGGCTGTGAAATAGGTCTGCAATAGATGCAGACCCATCATTGTCAAATAGATGAAAGGAGTATGTCCAGCCTTCTGCTTCACTTTCATTTTCATCAATCCCTTGAGGGCATAATTGCAGATGATACCAAGATTGGTTGCAGATGACACCAAGATTGGTGGAATGATGGACAGTGAGGAAGGTTATCTCCAATTGCAGCAGGATCTTGATCAGTTGGGCTAGTGAGATGATGAATGGCAGATGGAGATTAATTTAGACAAATGAGAGGTAATGCATTTTGGTAGACTGAACCAGAGCAGGACTTACTCAGTTAATAGTAGGGTGTTGGGGAGAGTTACAGAACAAAGAGATCTAGGGGTACATATTCATAACTCCTTGAAAGTGGAGTCACAGGTGGACAGAGTGGTGAAGAAGGCATTCTGCATGCTTGGTTTCATTGGGTGAAAAGAGAGGGTGAATAGACTGGGACTTTTTTCTCTGGAGCATAGGAGGCTGAGGGGTGACCCTATAGAGGTCTATAAAATAGTCAATATCCTTTCTCAAAGGTAGGGGAGTCTAAAACTAGAGGGCATAGGTTTAAGATGGGAGAGGAGAGATACAAAAGTGTCCACAGGGGAACGTTTTTCCTACAGAGGGTGGTGAGTGTCTGGAACAAGCTGCCAGAGGTAGTGGTAGATGCGGGTACAATTTTATCTTTAAAAAGCATTTAGATAGTTACGTGGGTACGATGAATATAGAGGGATATGGGCCAAACGTGGGAATTGGGATTAGCTTAGGGGTTTAAAAAAATATGAGGGCAGCATGGACAATTTGAGCCGAAGGGCCTGTTCCCATGCTATAAACCTCTATGACTCTATAATTAGAGAAGCACCCAGTGAACGAGGCAGAGGTTAGTACTAGGATTTCAACGAGAGAGTTTGGATGGCCTTGAAATCAGTCCATAACTTGAACAGCAAAATGCTATTTAACTTATATTCCTACCACTATATTAATTGTAGAACCTCATTGTGGTACTTTACTGAAAACTCTAAAACCAGTGGTGAGAAATGCAAATATAGCTGAGCTCTAATTTTCACCAACTCCTCTTACCATTTTGCCCGCATTATGCTAGCAGAGGCAAGTCTATGTCGGGATCCTCTAGCCATTTAACAACCCAGAATAAGTAACAGCCCTACTGATTTCAAGAGGCAGAACAGAGTTCAAGTGCATATATCTATCTAGCAACAAGGCAGGAATGGGAAAATGGGCTCAATTGTCTAAGCTCACTTCAAAATGCCATCTGAAGAGACAAGACATAGAAAGGATGAATACAATTTTTTATTGCAGTGAATTGTTTGATTTTACATTGATTAAATGTTATGAGAAATGTATGTAGTAGTATATACATTATTAAATGATCAAAAACATTAATATATTTATCCTTCTGATTTGTTCTTAAAATGTGCAAAATTGGATCAACACAAACAAAATGTGAAGAATTAAAATAATGTAAGTACATATAGCAATTTTTAAATTTAAAGAACAGTTTGTGTTGTAAAATTGTATTTAAGTAAACTATTTACAATTTATTTACTAATGTTACACATTGATACTTGAGAAGATATGGGAAAAATCTTGTGAATATTCCCTATCACAAAGCCATCAGATGTTTTTGAACATTTCTCTTATGATGATTTTAAGTTGGATCTATATAACCATTTGGTAAAATCTGTCAGGTTAGGCAACAGCACAGGAGAATTATTGTCAATACATGCAATTTTATTCTTTGTGTAGCTGAACAATTCAAATTAGTAATTGAAGACTTGAGGATGAGTTGATCGAATGCATTTGAGGTAGTTTCTTGGAACAATATATTCTGGAAACAGTGAACATGCTATTTTAGATCTGCTAATATGTAATGATATAGGGTTAATAATATCACAGTAATATATCCTATAAGGGAGAGTGATTATAACATGATTGAATTTCATATTTAAGTTCTTGGAGTATGAAACTAATAGTATATTAAGCTTAAATAAAGGTAGATACAAAATTACAAAGGCAAAGTTGGTTTCAGTGGACTGGGAAAGTAGATTAAAAAGTAAGATGATGGATGACACTTCAGGAATTATTTCATAACTCTCAACAAAGACATTTTACATTGAAAAAAAAACCTATGAAACAAATGCACCATCCATGGCTAACTAAGCAAGTTAAGGGCAGTATCAATTGAAAGAGAAGGCATACAATGCTGTGTTATAGTCCTGACGATAGAAAACATTTTAGAAATCAACAAAAGTTTCTTCTAAAATAGGGGAATTAGAATAAGAGATTACACTAAGAAGAAGTATGAAAACAGATAGTAAAGAATTGCACAAGTAGATAAAAAGGAAGACAGTATCTAAAGTAAACTTTGATCCCTTAGAGTTTATGAGACTGGAGAATTAACAACGGGAAATAAAAAAATTGTAGAAACTTTTAACAAGTTTTTTTTCTATCTTCATAATAGAAGACACAAAAAGCATCTCAAGAACAGCAGAAAATCAAGGTTAAAAAGAGAGAAGGAATTTAAAACTATCTCCATCACTGGAGAAAATGTAAAGGTAAACTAATGGAATTAAGGGCTAACAAATCCATTGGACTTGATCACTTGCATCATAAGGTCCTACAAGAAGTGTTGCAGAGATAGTGGATGAAATAGTTGTAATCTTCCAAAATTCCCTAGATTCTGTAACGGTCCCAGTGGATTGGAAAATGACAATGCAACGCCAAGGAAGGAGGCAGGCAACTAGTTAGTCTCACATATGTCATTGAAACATTGAAAAAATGCAAAAACCCATAATTATGGAAGTAGAAGCAGGCATATAGAAAATCCTAATAAAACCATGTTGAGTCTGATTGTATGAAAGGAAAGAATGTTTGACTTTTTTGTTGAAAAGAGTTCTTTGCAGATGTAACAAGCAAAGTGGATAAAGGAGTAGCCCAAATGTAGGGCAAAATTTACTGTTTTTTGCTGGCTGAGGCAAGAAAACCAGTGTACAACTCACTAGCTACACAACTGTTTATTCTCACCACATAATGTAGCAGACTGCAGAAAAAGTCTACAGATGTTGATGACGTAGGGTTAGAAAAAGCTGCCAGCCCGACAAATCCTGAAAACAGGGCACCCTTTCTGAAAGACAAAAATCAAGGTAGTGTCTTCTTCTCCTCCACATGCACAAGGGAATTCTTCCTCCTACAGACAGTGAACCCCCTTCCCCCGTGGTCACGAGGAACCATGGCTCCAAATGAACAGGGTGACACTCCCTCCAGTGGACACAGGGAAACATTTCGGCAACAGGTAAGGGGAACCCTCCCAATGGACTCTTCAGAGGGTGTCCTGTTGGTGCCCTGAAGCAGTGCCAAGGTCAGTGCCAGGATGCCAGGGCAGTGCTAGGCCAATACCCAGGAACATTCCTTTTCCCAGAACAGATGCTTATTTGTGCGCTGTTATCTATTTTGATTTACAAAAGGCTTTCAAAAAGATGTCACATGAAAGGTTATCAAAGAATCTCCAAAGTGCATTGTGGTCTACACCAACTACAATCTCATCCAGGCCCTATCCCATAACCCTACTTATTTACCTTACAAACACCCCTAACACTAAGGGGCAATTTAGCTTCGCAATCAACCAAACCCACACATTTTTGAGGTGTGGGAGGAAACCAGAGCATCTGGAGGAAACCCATACATAGTGAAGGAAAGAAGAAAGTGCAAAATGTAGTGTTTCAGTCATAGCTAGGGTGTAAAGAAAGATGAATTTAACACGATGTACATTAGTAGGTCCAATCAAAAGTCTGATGGCAGTAGGGAAGAAGTTGGTACATGTCCTCAAACTTTTGTATATTTTTCCTGATGGAAGAAGGTGACTAGGTAGAAGAATGACGAGGTACTTCAACATTATAAACTTTCTGAACAGTAATGGAGTTCGAAATAAATGAATGAATGAATGTCAATTCGAATAGATTATCTATATAATTGCTCGCTATCAATTGGATACTTTTTTCGAGCAACATTGTGAAATCTAGTAAAATGACACTCACTATTCGTTGCTAAAATGGTGCTGCATTTCATATTATTAGTCGCTTTAAGGGCACAGCTTTTAACTTTTGTTAATTGACAAATTCTGAGCTCAGTAACAGAATTGTTTCTTCTTCAAAATTTGCTTGAAATGCTACTTTCATTGTTGAATTCTTTAGGATTGCTTTTAACAACAAACGAATTTCGAATAAGCAGGGAAATGGAGCGATTGCAAAATGCATTTGTGGGCCTAAATTTGATGCCTGGGGTATTTTAAATCCCAGGCATCATCTGCATGCCACCAATTAGCTGGCTGTCTGAAAGTGGCAGAAAGCAGCAGCTGGCTAGTTGGTGAGAGTAGAGTTTGTGCAGCTGGAGGGCACAGACTAATACCAACGAACACACATTGGCAAGTCATAAAGACAGGGTTTCTCCTGCTCTTTCTAGCCCCAAGAAAGATTTGCAGCTAGCACAGAGGGCCTTTTCTTCCTTTCAACAGCTGCCAATCTCCCTGTACCTGAAGGGAGACATGGCAACTTCCATGCTCACACTGGATCAAAATGCAATCAGGGTTCCAGTGACATGATAGAAGGCAATTTGCATAAATTTATGCCACTGACTGTTTCCGGAAGTCACCTCAGCCATTCAATTACAATCAGCAGTTAAATAGTGACCAAAGGGATTAGAACAGTTAAGGCACAACTCCTCTTTGAAGTCCATTCCCATCCTATGGAGTGGATTAAAATTCCCAACCCATCAGTTAAGTTGTGATTCAGTGTTTCATGAAGATTGGATCAGTCGGTGCAAGTACAGCACAGACCTTGCATAAAACATTTCATCTTCAAAATCTTTGAAAATGTTGCTGCCTTCCAAATTTTTGATTCTTTTCCCCATCTCCCTGGAAAATCGCTGCCAAATATTGTTCATGAATATGTTTGCTTTTGACTGAATTTTAGTTGGGTTAAATTTTTGTCTGGCCCTGATACATTCATTTATAATTTTCAGGTAGTCTTGCATGTCTTCTTGGCCTCACGCATGAATATCTTTAATGGCTGACAGGTACACATGTGCAATGCTTGATTCACAGAAGCAAATCTTTTATTTTGACAATCAAAAGCATTCTACTGAAACCAGAAGTATTTTTATTCTTTCATTACCATTTATATGCTATGAAAAGAGATTTCAGCTGATAAATTGTCTCCCCAAAACACTAATTTTTCATTTACTTTCAAGTGCTGATTTCCTGAAAGTTTTTAATCCTTAATTTTACATTATCAATATTTTTAATTTACTTTTATCTTCAACAATTAAATTTTGCAATCTTACAGTCTCAATTAAGGCTCGTAAATGCAAATGAATGATTACAATGGGATTCAATCTCATGAATATCTGGGTAGTGGGGGCCAATCCTCCAGCCTGTTCGGTGCTCCAGCTGTGCAGCGGGCCTCGAGACTCACATGGAGGCTGCATAGCAGGCTTCCCATTGGGCCAAATGCATCTAGAAGCTCAACAATCGTGTGGTTGGGGCGGGGGGAGGTTGGGGGAGATCACGTAGCCAGCGATGCAGTGTCATGAGGCTGGGTAGTGATCGGGAGACCGGCAATGTGAGGCTATGGCACGTGCACCGATCTCTGCTGTGACAGATCGACACATGCGCAATGGCCTGCTCAGCATTATGCTGCCAGTCTCTCCAACAGGAATAGGCCCTCTCCCCTCATCTTTTAATGAGATTCATACCACTGCACTCTGCAGTGCACAGAGTGTGGGAGATTCATTTTGAAAAGTTCGCTGAATAAACCAGCAGAATAAATTCAGCACTAAGAATTTTTGTGGGAAAATTCCACCGCTGGTTGGGGTCAGAGACTCCTAAATCAAAAACAGGCTGCCTCTGAGATACATTACAGGATATATATATAAGGTACCACAATCATGTCGTAATAATAGGTCAAAATCCTCCCCCAGAAATTCTAAATTTTGAATTTGTGGGAAAACTGGAGTAATTCACACAGTTTTTTTCAGTTGGAGTTCATACTAGAGTCTCTCTCACTTTTTGCATTGCAGAAGTCATCAGTGTAAATATCATTAGATTCCCGATATTGGGGCCTATTTACACTGGTGCGGCTGAAATCAGCAGGCCTCTGCACATGCGCATTGGTCCCAAAATGTCTGCTTTTTGTTTGCTGGCCAGCCCAACACTGACCAGCAAGGGACCCCCACAATACTGACCTGCAACCCCTCCACACGGCCCAATTTGACCATTCCTGGGCCTGTCTTGAACCTTGCTCATCCCGCCCAGATCTCCAGCCCCCTCATTCCAGTAGTGACAACATCCCCTGCAGTCAGCTCCCTGTACCGACAGTCCCCCACGATTGCAATGGCAGAATGACAGAGTAGCAGCAGGACCCAATCCACAACTATCACCCCCACCTCCCCCAGGGCCCTGCCACCAGCAGCCCCAATTCCACACCGCCCCCCCCCATATAGGCCCTACCCCATCAGCATTGCCCAATGATTGCGGGCGCAGTGCCAAGATGCCCCCAATCATGGGCACTTACAGGAGCCCCATGGTGGCACTTCCAGAGTGCTCATGGCCAGGTGGCACCCCCCCACCACTCGATCCTCGAGGGAGGGGGGGGAAGGAGCCTGACTGCCCCCACTTCACTCCAGCAGGATGCTACTGTAATCCCTGCTGGAGTGAAAGACGCTGGAAGGCTCGGACAGGCTAATGGATCCAAAGAAGGTAGTAGCATTTAAATAGTATGCAAAATATTATTTAAATGCTAGTTCCACCTCCCAGCCGATTTTTGGCATCATGCAGACGCCATTGGAAATCCAGTCCTAGCTGACACAAGTGTGGCTTTGAACATTTGTGGGAACTCCACAAATCAGCCAACTAAAAAAATTACCGCAGCGGGATGGGAAAATCATGGCCATAGATTTTAAGGGTAATTGTTTAGTAGTACATCTTTGCTTTCAAACTTTAAATTGAGACAAAATGCCCTTTTCAAAATGGAGGTACAGACAAATATCTTAATATCTTTCTGAATTTGTTCAGAACTTGTCAGCTTTATGTCCAGAACAATTAATCACAGAATCATTAAAATGCAAGACTGTCCACTGAACCTTCTAAATGTTTGAAGACTTATTAGCCACAGAGAGAACAGGAGACATGAAGGGGCTTCAAACAATTTCAACATAATTAACATTTCTCTGGTGGAACAATGCTCAATTGAAATTAAATAGCAACCATTTTGCTTTGGTTGCCTGCGAAAGGCATAAGTGCAGAACCCTCAAGAACTCAAGGGGCATCACCAGAGAATGTTTTCAGCCAAGAGAGAATAAAAACAAGGTATCCAGAAAATATTCTGCTGAAAATAATCGAACAAATTTTCACATGCCATAACCACGAAACTAGCAAGGAACAAGAAACCTTTTTTCTCCCAAAACTTGCTGACCTGCTGAGTCCGCCTGAAAAGGCAGATCAGACAAATCCATCATAGAAACCAATGCAACATAATTCTTTGACAACCAATACTTCAGCTACAGGTTAAGGAATGAACTGAATCTCATCTTTCTAAGCATCTTATATATATCCTTATCTGAATTTAGTCAATGTATTTTACAAGGATGTTGCCTAGATTGGGAGGCATGCTTTATGAAGATAGGTTGAGGGAGAGAGGTCTCTTTTCCCTGGAGAGAAAAGGTTGAGAGGTGACTTGATAGAGGTTTATAAAATGTTGAGAGGTATAGATAAGGTGGATTCTCAGAGGCGATTTCCCAGGACTGAAATGGTCGCTGCGAGAGGACACAGGTTTAAGGTGCTGGGGAGCAGGTACAGAGGAGATGTTAGGGATAATTTTTTCACTCAGAGGGTGGTGAGTGAGTAGAATCGGTTGCCGACGGTGGTAGTAGAGGCGAACTCGCTGGGGTCTTTTAAAAGACTTCTGGATGAGTACACGGGATTTAATGGGATTGGCAGTTATAGATAGTTCCGTGGCGTAGTAGGTATGGATATGATCGGTGCAATTTGTGGGCCGAAGGGCCTGTTTGTGCTGTAGTGTTCTATGTTCTATTTAGTTTGTAACTTTACTACTTTTATTTAACATATAAAATAGCATTTTTAAAAATAATTATCTAATCCTTTCTGCTTTAAATACTGGTTGATTTTAAATTGAATCATTCATAAATCAAAAGGGAGCTATGTATATACACAAATTCTTACCTAATGAATCACTGAGGAAATACCTTTTTTATTCATTTGATGGGATGTGGGCATCGCTGGCTGTCCAGCACTTATTGCCCATCCCTAGTTGCCTTTATAGGGTAGTTGAAAGTCAACAATACTGCTGTGGCTCGGAATCATGTACAGGCAGAGCAGGTAAGAATAGCAGATTTCCTTCCCTAAAGGACTTTATTGAACCAGATGGGCTTTTTTGACAATTGACAACGGTTTTATGGTCATCAGTAGATTTTTTTAAAACCTGAATTCAATTTCCATCACCTGCCTTGGTGGAATTCAAGTCTGAGTCCCCTGAACATTGGTTGAGTTTCTGGATTAATAGTCTAGTCATAATACCACTCAGCCATTGCATCCCTATAAAGGCAATGTGGTCGTGACAAATATAAGAGAGAGAATCTGAAATTGGAGTTTCACAATGCTAATAAACAAGTACCTGTATTGAAGACAAGAAAGTAACATTTTTTATAACCAAAGATTGCATATGGCATTACATTTTTTTGGTTCAAAAATTTTAAGAAATTTAAAAGCAAATAAATCTGCAGTAAGCTTCATCTGTAGCGATCCGGGAATTTTCACAATAACTTCAACGTTGTGTTAATGTAAGCCTATTTGTGACACTAATAAATAAACTTGAAACGTTTTAATTTTATTTATTCTCTTTTTGCACTATTATTTTACACTATCCACAGGTTGACAGTTTTAATCTGAAAGCTACAGAATGAATTAATATCATATAGGTTCAAGTGATATTTCGATATTTCCATTTTTATAAATGATTTAGACAGTTTTGACCATACTAATGCCTTTCATGTTAATCTTAAACAAATATTGTTTACTGTGCTTGATTGATACCAAATAAGTTAAAGAAAAAAAACCCTCAACAGTTGTTGTTAATTTCAATATTCTACTGGCACAAAGCTAAGTGCCATCTACAAAACAGAACAGATGCAGATGTTGAAAAAAAGTAAATAATCATTGTATGGCATGCTGCCAGATTCTAAGTAGATATATTAAACCCCAACTGAAGTACATTTCCCCAATGGATTACACTTATTGCCACTTCATTTCCTACGTACTTTATCAGCACTGTCGATCAGAACACAGGGCTATTTTCAGTCTTTTGCTGACCCCTGAGGCCTAGCACTACCATAACAGCCATTAGTACAGGGAATTGTGTGTGTCTGACATGATCTGAAACCAATTATTATATATTTTCTTCAAACTGATACTCAAGTCTACTGGGAATCAGCAATCATGAAATAATTTACCTCCTGATTTAATTTTTCCTGCACAAATTAGTTGTACACTGTGCCGGCTGTACACAGCTGCATGTGACACATTTCTGCCTTATCAAGATTGCACTTCAAATCTTGAAAGAAAAGAAATGGATAGGCCAAGGGAATCCTGCTGCCTTTTGTGTTCTAAAAATCTATGAACAATTTGATCTGATACAGTTACCACAATCATTCTCTGTAGATGAAAAATAATAAAAGAATGCTCAATATTGCAATGAAAATAAATGAATGACACATTCAGAAATTTAAGACCTGTCTGTCTTTGCATATTACATAATGCTGTTTTTGGACTTTAAGAGCATCTATCAGAATCCAAACAACCAAGACTGGTTCCTCCACCTTTCAAAACTACTGCCATCAACTCAAGCTTAAAAAGCCCTTCCTCATGCCATTCACAATTTTACTTAAATTTGAGAATGCATTACCACTAAACTTAACATCCAAGTCTCCAGTTTGAGGCTCATTAACCTGTCTTCAAGTCACACCCAAAGTCATCACTAACATTCAGTTTCTGTGGAGCTCCATCCTCATCTAATACTTCATGATCTACTAATTGATCAATCACCCTCCTATTATCAATCATTCTCTTGAACCTCCTCTCCAATATAATTCGCCACTCAGCCTTTATACGATTCTATTCCAACATGTCCTACCTAACACAATCATATATCCTTGAGGAGGAACTGAATGGTTACCTCTCTTTGTCTGACCACAACATAAAAAAAGGTTTACTTGTTAATTATGTGAATGCTTACGTGCAACACAATCCTAAAATTGTGAGCAATAGAAAACACAGGAAAGATTTTTATATTTTGGAAAAGTCAAATTCAAAGGAATGCTGAAAACAATGGAATTAGTAATGAAGAGGAAAAGGGGTATGTAAAGAAAGATGTTAAGCTGATTCAGTGTTGGCTGTATGGGAAAGATCTGCTGGGTATAGCTCTTGGATAGGAAAATGTGAAGTTTAGTCAAGCCAGAAAGTCTTTTGGTTGTGAAGAGATGTCTTGTTCTGATGTTCTTGGATTTCCACAGCAGAGTGGAAGCAAGTATGATATATTTTTATTAAAGTGTTGGCAACTTTGCCTTGAGGAATATTACTAGATTTTTATAGTTAAACATCTATAGTCTAATTTCAGCCCATGCCACATGTTTACTATACCTTCAGACCTGCCCCTCTCTAATGCAGAAAGGTCTGTGCTCAGCAAAGGACTCCATTTCATTGCCACACATTCTCACTCAATGAATTTCAGGCTTGGTACAATGCTGAGCTCTTCTTCCATTGCCTCTGTTTTCATGCTCATTTTTTTTGAGCAGGAATCTTTCCCTTTTCACTTGCCACCCCTCTGACCTCCTCCCTGTTCTTGATTTTTTTATTATGAACTTTCAGTGAGAATTGGCTGTTTCAATTTCTCTGCCTCTCTCTCCCATCCTAACCTGTATCCCTCTGAACTTGCTGCATTCCTTCTTCTAAGTCTAACCCTGACCTTGTGATCAAACACTATTTCCAGGTGGTCACTGACCATTTCGCCTCTGGTAATCTTCCCTCTACAGCCTCCAAACTCATAGTTATCAAATTTGGCAAAGGCTGCTTCTACCCAAAATCCATAAACAGAACTGCCCTGGTAGACTCTTTGTACAGTAAGTAGTCTGCAACACCAGTTTTAAATCCAAATAAATCGGTTGGATTTAAAACTGGTGTTGCAGACTTCTTACTGTGCTTACCCCAGTCCAACGCCGGCATCTCTACATCATGACTACTATAGACCCATCGTATCAGCTTTTTCCTGCCAAAGAACACATTGCTTCCTACCTTGAACACACCCTCTCTCCACTTGTCAGTCTTTTCCCACTGACATTTGTGATTCATCTGATGCCATACATCATATCAACAATTTCAATTCCCTAACCGTCACATCTTCACTATGGATGTTCAATAACTTTACACCTCAACCACCTCACCCCTCCCCCACCTAACCAGGACAGTCTGAGGACTTTCCTCTGCTTCCTTGAGCACAGGATTGGCTTGTCATTTGACCTCATTTTCCAACTACCCATGACCGAAATATGGTGATGGCTACTACATGACTGGGAATTGCTTTCTCATCCAAATGATGGTGTCTCTTGATTTGTCTGCTCCAGTTGAGTATTGAAGTTACTGTGAAAATCCCCTAGTCACCGCATTCCGACACCTGTGAACAAGAATTTAGCTTGGCCAATTGTATCTAACCAACACATCTTTTGGAATGTGAGAGGAAACAGTGTAGAGTATAGGGCTAATGGTAGGATTCTTAGTAGTCTTGATGAACAGAGGGATCTTGGTGTGTATGTACGTAGATCCCTGAAAGTAGGCAGTCAAGTCGAGAAGGTTGTTAAGAAGGCATATGGAGTCTTAGCTTTTATTGGTCGGGGGATTGAATTTCGGAGCCGCAACGTCATGTTGCAACTGTACAAAACTCTAGTGCGGCCGCACTTGGAGTATTGTGTGCAGTTCTGGTCCCCACATTATAAGAAAGATGTGGAGGCATTGGAGAGGGTACAGAGGAGGTTTACCAGGATGTTGCCTGGTATGGAGGGCAGGTCTTATGAAGAGAGGCTGAGGGATTTGAGGTTGTTTTCGTTAGAAAGGAGGCGGCTAAGAGGGGACCTAATCGAAACATATAAGATGATTAGAGGTTTAGATAGGGTGGACAGTGATAGCCTTTTTCCTAGGATGGAGAAAGCTAGCACGAGGGGACACAGCTTTAAATTAAGGGGTGATAGTTATAGGACGGATATCAGAGGTAGGTCCTTTACCCAAAGGGTGGTTCGGGAGTGGAATGCCCTGCCTGCAGCAGTTGTAGATGCGCCAAACTTGGTGGCGTTTAAGAGGTTAGTTGATAAGTGTATGGAAGAGAAGGGAATGGTTTAGTTTGGAGGGGCATTGCTTTTTATATTCGTCGGCACAACATCGAAGGCCGAAGGGCCTGTTCTGTGCTGTAATGTTCTATGTTCTATGAAACCAGAGCACCCGAAGGAAAGCCATGCAGACAAGGGGAGAATGTACAAACTCCGCCCAGACAGAAGTGACCCAAGCCAGGAATCGAACCCAGGTCCCTGACTCCGTGATGCAGCAGTGCTAATCTCTGTGCTGCCTTAACAGCTACATTAAACATGCTATAGTAATGCTCAGTTTAATGCATGAAAGTACAGTGCAAATTCTAGTGATAAAAGTCCACTATTACAGTGCATGGGCTTCAAGCAACATTCCTTTCTTGAAAGAAATCATACGAGGAAATAAATTGATTACAACTAAAATTTGATGACAATAAGACCAAATAACTTTGTATTTAGTTTTTGTGTCTGGGAATCAAATAACCAGAAATTTCACGTGGACAATGCCAACCATGCCCAAGCTATAGAAACTACTAAAGTAATTCCCTCTTATCCATAACAGAGAAAATCCTGATATGCATTGTTGTGACTGAGAGGATCCTTCTAGAAACACGAGTGGCTTTAGATACATAGTAGCGAGTGGCAACAAAGACCTCCACAAGTCAACAAAACTTTTAGCAGTTGTCAGCACACTCCTGGACTTCTATGAAACTCGTACTGAGTGTCAGTGACACATTACAGTGCAAAAGAAATTACACTAGCAAACTCTCTGCCACATTCTGCAAGTTCATTGAGAGGAACATTGAACAAACATCATTCTTGAAGCCAGCCTCATAAGCAGTCAGGCAAAAAACATACTTCAGCAATGCATTTGATAAGGTGCCCCTTGCAACGTTTATTGAGAAAGTGAGGGGGCATGGGATTTGAGGTGACATTGCTTTGTGGATCCAGAATTGGTTTGCCCACAGGAAGCAAGAAGTGGATATAGATGGGTCATATTCTGTATGGAGATGGGTCACCAGTGGAGTGCCCCAGGGATCTGTTCTGGTACCTTTACTCTTTGTGATTTTTATAAACGACCTGAATGAGTAAGTGGAGGGATGGGTTGCTAAGTTAGCTGATGACACAAAGGTTGGAGGTGTTGTGGATAGTGTGCAGGGACGTCAGAAGTTGCAGCGAGACACTGACAGGATGCAAGACTGGGTGGAAAAGTAGCAGATGGACTTCAACCCAGATAATTGTGAAGTGGTTCATTTTGGCAGGTCAAATAGGATGGCAGAATATAATGTTAATGGTAGGACTCTTGGTAGTGTGGAAGATCAGAAGGATCTTGGGGTCTGAGTTACAGGACGCTCAAAGCAGTTGCACAGGTTGAAGCTGTAGTTAAGAAGGCGTATGGTGTAGTGGCCTTCATCAATCGAGGAATTGAGTTTAGGAGTCGAGAGATAATGTAGTAGCTCTATAGGACCCTGGTCAGACCCCACTTGGAGTACTGTGCTCAGTTCTCGTCACCTCATTACAGGAAGGATGTGGAAGCCATAGAATAGTTGCACAGGAGATTTACAAGGATTTTACCTGGATTGGGGAACATGCCTTATGAGGATAGGTTGAAGAAGCTCGGCCTTTTCTCCTTAGAAAAGGATCTTTCTATGAGGGATGACCTGATAGAGGTGTATAAGATGTTAGGAGTATTGATTGAGTGGATAGTTAGAGGCTTTTTCCCAGGGCTGAAATAGTTGCCGCAAGAGGACACAGGCTTAAGGTGCTGGGGAGTAGGTACAGAGGAGATGTCAGGGGTAAGTTTTTCACTCAGAGAGTGATGGCTGCCGGCAACAGTAGCAGAGGCGGATTTGATAGGGTCTTTTAGGAGACTTTTAGATAAGTACATGGGGAACTTAGTAAGATATAGGTATAGGTAAGTCTAGTAAGATATAGGTTCTAGGTAAGCCTAGTAATTTCTAAGGTAGGGACATGTTTGGCATAACTTTGTTGGCTAAAGGGCCTGCATTGAGCTGTATCTTTCTATGTTTCTAAAATCAACTTTAATGGGCTAGATACTATGTCTAAATGGCTGAAAATCAACTCCCACACAGGTCCTGATCTCTCTATTCTCAAATGGCAAATGTTCCAGAGGACGACAAAGAAAACACTTCAAATACTATGAAGCTCTCCTTAAGACATGGAAACATTGACATTAACAAGTGGGGCTGAGGACCCTGCAATCAATCATTCAAACGGTGATAACCTGAACATCTAGATGCATCTGCATCATACTGTAAGTCATAATACTTCAATGATGAGGCAGAGCAATGGGAAAGAAGGAAAGAAAAGTAAACAAATCCTGCACGCAGGATCCTTGTGGAATATCCTGAACCATATTCCCAAAAATCAGTAGGATGAGTATCAATCTATTCAGACTCACGATCCTTAAGTCGAGGGACATCTAATGATTGGATTCAAAAATAAAGTGATCGAAGGCAAAAGAATTTTAAGTGACCCCTTTCCTAAATATCACTTTTTGTATATATTACCTTGGCAAAACACAAGAATACATACAAAATGTTATGCTACATTTAATGTTTTAAGCAAACTTTTTTTTATGATCAACAACAAAAGCCATTCTCATTTTCCTGACTCTGCACATTACCAGTTTTGCGCATCTGAAAAAGTATTCCCTGATTTGGTGAGCACAGAAAACCTGGTTCAAGCATTTAATTTATTAGATATACCATGAGTCTTCTCATATTCACCAAGACCCTTGAAAGCAACAAATGAACTGCTTACAGACAATGCTTTAAGTCGGGTATAGGAAATCTTTTCTTATCAAGGACCCCACACAGACACAGACAAAATCTGTTTATGGGCCACACGAATATAAAAACCAACTTAAATCACTATAGTCAGATCCCAGATCTTTCAATAACTCCTTAAACTGGTGACTGTTTAACCTTCTAATGAAATTAATGCTTGATACTACTGTTGATATTATGTTCTTCAGTTGCATGGACTGTATGTACAGATTCTCTGATGAATGATGCAGTGACATACAATCAACTTACTTAAATCAAGATTGAAGAGATTCATTTATTTCTAGATTAAAGCAACTAAATCACTTTTGAGATCCAACCATAACTGGAGCACAATCAGTGATAAGAACACTTACTTTTTTCAGAAGCCCATACACTGCTGATGTAACTATCTCAAACATATCTTCAGCATTGTGGTGTCAGGCATTGCTACTGAAGCAAACAAGTCTTCTCAAATCACAAAAGTTGCTCTGATTCCACACAGAAAAAAACACCAGTTATTTGTATGTCTGGTGTTTCATCAGCAGCCAGACTGCAAAACTTGAAATCAGTTACTGAATGTTTCAGATTTTTCAATGTCTTGATCCACAGCATTAATTCAATTTGACACAGTCATGCAGGATAAGCTCACACTCTCAAATAACTAAGATTTTCACTGGAGCCTGTAAAGCTGCACTTGCAACAACGTCAACTCACACGTTCCTTGAGTCTTCATATGTGACGTGCTTCATGCAGTTGGTTTTTCTCATAAAAGAAATTGCTTCTCCACAAATCAGGCACACAGGTTTGCTTTTCATCTCCACACTTAAAAAACGAACACAACGCATAGACTTTCTTTTGTTTGAAATAGCCACACTTTACTCTACTTTGAACAAAGCAGCGGATTTTGCACTGTATTTGTTTCAAAACTGTGAGAGCAGCACATGCAACAAATCCTCAGACACATATATACCATTCCTCACTAAATATCAAGACAAAATAGCTGGAGGGAAGTGGCACATTTAACAAATTCCATCTAAACATTACGTTTTGTAATGAGGATTGCACATTACTCCTGGCAGCTCCCCGAGGAATCTGCACTAATCTCAATCCTGCCGATTTTTGCTCCATCAAAGGGGGAAAGAATATGGCATGCCTTCCACAATTACTCAGAAATCAACTATGTGATTCATAGCTCCTAACATCCCAATTGTGCTGTTTGAGAGAAGCAGAGCCAGAAAATGAAGTCAGTAACCATGAGACTGAGCTTCGTTACACCTGGCAAGCAAGAGTTGCTTCTAAAATTGCAGGAGGTGCACATAGAATGGACAAAGCCTTCATTGACCAGTGTTAGTCACTGTATTCACTCAAAGGCAGGAGCTCAAGTAGCATCTGCCCATTTAGACTTCAGCATTCTGGTTTTCTTTGGTCTTCAAGATTTAAGAGCCAAAAAGTGGCTGGGTCAGATTTTGACAGCTCTCAGTAGCTGGACAGTGGAGACATATGCATCAATTACACACAATTTTTCAAAAAAATCATTGCAGGTCAAATGAAGAAGTGCAATGCGCTGGATCCAACCTCCAGGCCAAGGGTTCCCCATCCACAATTTAAGCGACAAACTACAGAATAGATCTGATAAAAACAATTGTTAAACAGCTGTTAAGGGAATGCAGCAGTGTGCATTACATTTGCACAAACTTTAACTCATACTTTCTCCTCAATTAAAAAAAAAAAACAGACCTTTGCCAACCTAGAAGTATATCTGTGCTGTATTATTTATGTTGGGTTTACTCTGACCTATGGGTCTCCACCCATCAAACAAACAAATAAAGGAAAACAGAACTTATCTCACTAGGAGCTCTACTGAATAAACATAATTAAATAAATAATCTTTGCTGAATAGCAGTCAGATAAAGACCATTTGATATCTCACTGCAAATTTTTTGGTCTTGACAGACTAATCAGAGAGAAAAATAACAAATTACCAGGGAAAATTCTCAACCAAAGGATACTGTAAAATAGTGTAGCGAGTATATTATTGGACAAGTCATCCATTCAAATGGAAGAATGGTGGATACGTGAACTGGAATTTTATGCTGACCAGGAATAGGATTGCAGGTGGGTAATTACATAAAATTGGTCAGCAGCACCACGCCCTTTGCCTGCTTCATCGCTCACAATGGACACATTTTACCTGCATAAAAGAACTTGCAGGCAGCCTGCTTGGATATATTGAGGCCCCTCTGCTCGCTCAGGTTTCTCCTTACCCACTCTCCCCATCCTCTCAACCGCCAACTCTTACTCCATCGCCCCATCCTCCCTTTCCTCAAGAATCTCGGCTTCCCAAATCCTTGTTGGTGCCTGCTAACGTGCTCCTGTCAAAGTCCCCTTCGCTGCAGTTCTTTTAGGGCCACCATTTGATGACACAATTGAGACAAGAAAGTTTCTGAGAAGAGATTCCACATGCCAGTCAAGCAATAATCTGACAGAATAATACATTTCAGTCAATGTTAAAGACTATCGCATTTCGGTGTATATCCTATCCAATCTGTAGGACATACCAGAGATGATGTAGAGATGCTGGTGTTGGACTGGGGTAAACACAGTAAGAAGTCTGACAACATCAGGTTTAAATCCAACCGATTTATTTGATGGTAAACTCACAAGCTTTCAACCCTCTGGTCTTTGTCAGATGAATGGGGTGTTCTGGTCTCAAACAGCACACATAACAGCACAGACTATTTACAGATTACTGATTAGAATGCAAATCTTTACACCTAACCCGCTATTCGAGTCTTAAAGTGGCTAACAATGTGGGTGGAAGGAGCACTGAGCACAGGTTAAAGAGATGTGTATTGTCTCCAGACAGCACAGTAAGTGAGGTTTTTTGCTAACGCAGGCAAGTCATGGGGGTTACAGATAGTGTGACATGAAGCCAAGATCCCTGTTAAGACCATCATGTATGCAGAATTTGGCTATCAGTCTCTGCTCAGCGGCTCTGCGCTGTCGTGTGTCATGAAGGCCCTCTTGAAGAACATTTACCCGAAGGTCGGAGGCCAAATGCCCGTGATCGCTGAAGTGTCCGCCAACAGGAAGGGAACAGTTGTGCCTGGTGATTGTCAAGCAATGTTCATTCATCCGCTGTCATAGTGTCTCCCCAGTGTACCATGCTTTGGGACATCCTTTCTTGCAAAGTATTAGGTAGACAACGTTGGTTGAGTTGCAAGAGTATGTACCGTGTACCTAGTGAATGGTATTCTCACGTGTGACGATATCATCCATGTCGATGATCCGGCACGTCTTGCAGAAGTTGCGGTGGCAACGTTGTGTAGTATTGTGGTCACTGTTCTCCTGAAGGCTGGGTAGTTTGCTGCGAACAATGATCTGTTTGAGGTTGCGTGGTTGTCTGAAGGCAAGAAGTGGGGGTGTGGGCATGGCCCTGGCGAGATGTTCATCTTCGACAATGATATGTTGAAGACTCCGGAGAAGATGTCATAGCTTCTCCGCTCCGGGGAAGTACTGGACAACAAAGGGTACTCTGTCCACAGTGTCCCGTGTTCATCTTTTGACAAGGTCAGTGCGGTTTATCACTGTGGCACATCGGAACTTTCGATCGATGAGTCGAGCGCCATATCCTGTTCTCATGAGGGCATCCTTCAGCGTCTGGAGGTGTCTGTCACAATCCTCCTCATCTGAGCAAATTCTGTGTATACAGAGGGCCTGTCTGTGGGGGATGGCCTCTTTAACGCGTTTAGGGTGGAAGCTGGAGAAGTGGAGCATTGTGAGGTTGTCTGTCAGCTTGCGGTACAGTGAGGTGCTGATGGAGATGTGTGTGTGTCCAAGAATGCAACCGATTCTGGCGAATAGTCCATGGTGAGTCTGATAGTGGGATGGAACTTGTTGATATCATCATATAGTTGTTTCAACAATTGTTCACCATGAGTCCAAAGGAAAAAAAATCATCAATGTATCTAGAGTATAGCCTCAGTTGAAGATCCCGTGTGGTGAAGAAGTCTTGTTCGAACCTGTGCATGAAGATGTTGGCATATTGAGGTGAGAATTTGGTCCCCATAGCCATTCCTTGTGTCTGGATGAAAAACTGGTTGTTGAAGGTGAAAACATTATGGTGCAGGATAAAGTGGATGAGTTGTAAAATTGCATCCAGAAACTGACAGTTGTCGGCATTGAGTACTGAGGCAGTTGCAGCAATGCCATTGTCATGCGGGATGTTGGTGTAGAGGACCGAAACATCCATTGTGACGAGGAATGTCTCTAGTTCAACTGCTCCATGTGTGCTGACTTTCCGTAGGAAGTCCATAGTGTCGCGACAAAAGCTGGGGGTTCTTTGTACAATGGGTTTCAGGATGCCTTTGACATAGCAGAGACTGATAGCCAAGTTCCGCACACGAGGACGGCTTTAACAGGGATCTTGGCTTCATGTCACACTATCTGTAACCCCCATGACTTGCCTGCATTAGAAAAAAACCTCACTTACTGTGCTGTCTGGAGACAGTACACATCTCTTTAACCTGTGCTCAGTGCCTTCCACTTGCATTGTTAGCCACTTTAAGACTCGAATAGCAGGTTAAGTGTAAAGATTCGCATTCTAATCAGTAATCTGTAAACAGTCTGTGCTGTTATGTGTGCTGTTTGAGATCAGAACACCTCATTCACTTGACGAAGACCAGAGGATCAAAAGCTTGTGAGTTTACTATCAAATAAATTGGTTGGATTTAAACCTGGTGTTGTCAGACTTCATACCAGAGATGACAGTACAGATCAATGCATTAAGGAGTAGCAGTGCTTGGAGTCCTGTGCTTCAACTCTGTACCCACAAAATCTCATTTTCTCAATCAAATATGGGTGAATAAACTTCCTATTCATTACAATCTATAGCCTTCCCTTAACTGATTAAACAGTACTACATGTTGATTACTAGTTGGAAGAAGGACAGACGCACAGAAGGTACTCTGAGCAGGGGAATTCAATGAAAAAACTGGCTGACTCCTGAAGATGCAACTGTCACTCTGATCTTGCAGCAGATGTTAAGAGAACTAGTGCAAAGAAAAAAATCTATCTGACCTCACCTTTGCTGAACTACCTGTTGAAGGTGCATCTGTGTATTAGAATATTAGTATGAATGACCACCAGACAAACCCTAAGGAGAAGCCACCTCAACTTTACACTTGAGGACAACTGCCTTCATATTATGTGGTATTACTGGCATGCTAACTCGGATAGATTCAGAATAGATTAGCAGATGTAGCAAATCAAAACTAGGCATTCATAAGGATAAGTGGGTCATTGGAAGCAGCAGATTTGTTCTCTATCTCAATTTGTAAACATACATAATCTAATCCACATGACACCAATTTTGAAAAACAAAGACTTGCATTTGATTAGCACCTCTCATGACCATCAGATAGCCCAAACAATGTTACAGTCTTTGAAGTACTTCATAAAAATGAAATTCTAGTCAAAGTTATGATGTAGGAAACAAGCTTACCAATTTGCATACAGCCTGCTCTAACACAGTAATGCAATCATGACTAAATAATCTGTTTCTGTGACTTTTACTGAAGATTAAATATTGGTCATGACACCAAGGATAACTTCATTGCTCTCTGAAAATAGCACTGTAGGATCTTTGATATCCACCTCACAAGATCAAATAGAACCTTGGTTTAATGTTTCATCCAAAAGACAGCATCTTCAACAGCGCAGCACTCCATCAATACTCACAGAAGTGAGGTATTGATCTTTGTGCTGATGTCCTGGCATGGGGTTTAAACTAACAATCTTCCAGAGTTTAATTCTACCAACTGAACTTCAGCTGATAGCTTTCTTTAAAACCCTGGTTCAATGAGGAGAATGAAATGCATAGCAGAAACCATGCCAGGTATATCTAAAAGTAAGCAACACGCTTCATAAATAGCTGAAGTACAGGTAAAACAATGCCGCAACCAGCAAATTCTAACAAATTTTTACAATCCCCATTCAGATTACAAATAGAGGTGGACAATCTTATTTTCTACTGATCTTCCTTTTGCCCAGACTAACATACAAATTAAAAAATTGACATTAATTCATATGTCTGACTGGGATATTAGAGATTCACATGTATGTATTTTAATGCAATTCTCAGGAGCAGAATCTGCAACGAGCAAGGCAGAAAGATCTGAAAGTCACCACTCACTGTATGGAAATGGAGAGAAATCGCTACGTCTTCTGCAAGCTAATTCATGTTACTGTTACAAAAGGTACAGAATTCATGATTCAGATTCCTCAAGGTGAAACTATTTTACACTGACGGCAGCAGAATAATCACCTGATAGTTTGCTCAGAGTCCAATCCTTTATGTTTTATGGATTTGCTTGGTGTGTACTGAGCCAAAGACTGAATATTACGAAATGAGTATGTTTCCACTCATTCACAGGAGGTTCTGAATTGAATCTTTATTTGGGCTTTTGATAAGGTGAAAGTTGAAATTAATATTAACAGCAGCCTCTGACCATAAGAAGCAACAGCGAGCAGATCACTGAGGCCTGCACATGGTGCCACGTGCCCTGTATGTACGTGCTTTTGTTGTAAATTCACTTGGATGAGAGCTTCTTTCACTTTCAAGCAAGACAAAAAAATTTTGAACATGTTACAAGAAAAATGACAGCCAGACACTAACAAGCAGTGTACCTACTAACTAGATCTCACATCAGAACCTGCAGGAGAGAGCCACTCCAGAGAGTCCATAACAGCGCACAGCAGTACTACTGTTAGCTCTGTACAAAGTGCCAAGTGCTCCAGTAAACAGCTTACAATGAATAAACTAAAATCAAGAAAATAACAGTATAAAAATTTCTTGAGGTATGATTTTGTTAATTGCAATGTGGAGATATCGGCATTGGATGGGATAAGCACAGTAAGGACTTTCACAACACCAGGTTAAAAACCAACAAGTTTATTTGGTAGCACAAGCCACAAGCTTTCGGAGCACTGCACCTTCATCAGTTGAGTGTAAGTTCTGTTCACAAACAGGGCATATAAAGGCACAAACTCAATTTACAAGATAATGGTTGGAATGCAAGTTTTTACAGGTAATTAAGTCTTAAAGGTACAGACAATGTGAGGGGAGAGAGAGTTAAACACAGCTTAAAAAGTTGTGTATTGTCTCTAGACAGGACAGTATGTGAAATTTTGCAAGCCCAGGCAAGTTGTGGGGGTTATAGATAGTGTGACATGAACCAAAATCCCGGTTGATGTAGTCCTCATATGTGCGGAACGTGGCTATCAGTTCTGCTCAGCGATAACTGTCCTGGTTGGAAACAATACACATCTCTTTAACCTCTGTGTAACCCTCTTTCCACTCACATTGTCTATAATTTTAAGACTTGATTACTTGTAAAGACTCGCATTCCAACCATTATCTTGTAAATTGAGTTTTTTTTTATATGCCCTGTTTGTGAACACAACTCTCACTCACCTGATGAGCAGCCTCCAAAAGCTTGTGGCTTGTGCTACCAAATTAACCTGTTGGACTTTAACCTAATGTTATGAGACTTCTTATTTTGTTAATTATAGCACTGAACAGTTGTTAAGTGCAAATAAAAAGCTAAAACTTCTAGATGTTCCCCACACTGTTATGGCACATGGAATTAAACAGTATAGTAAGGAATTGTCAATAGACAAGTCTAATTCAGTCATATCTGGCTGCACTGATTAACAGTTTCTGCTGCTACTTTTAAAAGAAGTTTCAGATTTTGAAAAAGAGGTCGGTGAAAAATGCCTTTGAGTTTTAGACTCCAGAGTCACTCATCAACTTACAGCTGACTCCAAATGAAGAGACTAAGCTGCTGCATTGACTGTGACAGCATATTCAAAACATGCTACAAATCCATGATCTTATCAGCATTTGAGATTAGCATCTCCCAGAAGTAACTAGTGCTGAGTAAAACACTCATTTTGTCACTATTGCTCTTTGCAATGACATGTGTGAGGTGGGTTGTCTGTTTTCACAAAGATGAAGACTGCACAAAGGAACTGGCTGAACTCTGCATCTGATACGCGCATTGTCCTCTCGTTCTGTGAATTTGATTGGGCTGAGACTGTGAGGACCAAGTAGGTTCACCTGTCATAATGAAGGAAAGCGAACAAGGCATGGGTCCCAAAGGTCAGCCAGTTAGCAAAAGTGGGTTCTAGGAAAATAAATTTGAAAAACACTTTTAGAGCATAGCATATAGAGAACATGTTATAGGAATACTGGAAATAATATTTAGTTGTTTGAAAAAGAAAGCAACGAGGACAAGAATCACATATTTTGAACCTTTGAACAGTTTAATTTACCTGCAGATTGTGGTTTCTCCATCATGAAGAATGCAACATTTCGCAGACAAAATAGGTGATCCACTATTACTAGAATTTAGGGAGGCCACACATCTGGCTTTCGGCCGGACAGTCCAGCATTTGATTACACTGTCTCCATCCAGCACCATCTCAAGCTGGACGCTAATTTGTCCTTTTTTGGGTCTGACTAAAAAACTTACATAAATTACCTCCAATCTACTTAAAACAGTGGGAACTGAAAACTATAACAACCGTTAAAGTATTTTTATTACATGTAGTTGCCATTGTCAACACTGCTGAAGAGCTGTAGCGTACGAGTCACGTCAACATATCTGAGAGGATCAGTCTGCAGTGGAGAGTGGTTGACTTTTTTGTTCTTGTTTCAAGCCCTTAAAAAAATGCCGAAAAGAAAGACTATATTTAACCATGAATGGGCCAAAGCATTTGGATTTATTGCTAAAAGCAGAAAAGATGACTTTCATGTTTTTTGTACACTATGCTATTGTGATGTGAAGATTGGCAATAAGGGAAAAAGTGCAGTTGAGCGACATGCCACCAAGATAAACATGAAGTTAACACTCGTACTACTGGATCATCATCATTGTCATCATTTTTCTCCCCAGCTCGATCAACTCAAGGTGGCAAAATCTTGACTGCAGAACTGTGTAAAGTGTATCATGCTGTGAAGCACCATCAGTCATACAAAAGTGTTGACTGTGGAGCAAAAGTTGACAAAGAAATATACAGTGATTCATTGATAGTGAAAAGTGTAACGTGGGAAAACTAAAGCAAAAGCTCTGTGTGAAAATATTCTAGTACCGTATTCTGTACAAAAATGGGTGGACCATATCAAAGAACATGGCTTGCCCTTTTCAGTCGCAACTGATGCTTCAATCAAAGGTGCAACAAAGTGTCTCCCAATACTTTTGAGATACTTTCATTTTAAGAAGGGAGTGCAACATGTGTTACTTGACTTTTATAGCAATAAGAATGAATCATCAGAGGACATGACAAATCAATTACTGGTTAAAATAGAGATGTCAGGTCTGGGTCTGAATAAAGCGACTGCATATACTGCTGATAATGAAAGTGTAAACTATGGAAAACACAACAATGTTCATCAAAAACTGAAAATGGCTCAAAAGAACATTATTATTGCAAATTGTCTGGCCCATATTTTGTACAATGTCACAAAATTTATTACTGGGAAACTGGAAATTGACGTTGAAAATATTGTACTCAAACTGTACAACCATTTCAGCTAAAAGAACAGCACAGTTAAAGGAATTCTGTGAATTCGTGGATGCTGGTTATTGTAATCTGTTACGGCATGTTGTGACTAGATGGCTCTCTTGCTATCTATTGACAGAATATTTAAGTGCTGGGAAGTCCTTAAAAGTTATTTCAGAGTCTAGATGAAGAAGAGTGCCCCAAGGTATTGTGGAAGTGCTTTGGAGATGAAGGAAATGCTTGTAAATCGTCAGAGATCTGTTTCTTCTTCCTCAGTCATACTCTTAAATTGTTCTCAGACACTATTGAAGCACTAGAAGCCAGGTCATTCAGCATAATTTCAGTATTTAAGCTAACGGCTGAACTGAAAAGCAAACTTGAGAAAAGAATAAAGGACTGTTTTTTTGGCTTTGCAGTGAACACCAAGCTTAGCCAGCTTACCCCTGATGTGTCTAAGAAATGTGAAGCAGACTTCATTGTTTTCTATGAAAGACTCATAAAGTACTTAAGTGACGGTATAACTTCTTTGAAAATAGCTTTCATAAAAATGTCAAAATTGAGCTGAACAAGTGCCATACCTTTTGGAGAATTCTGTGATGCAGTCAAGGCCTGTAACCTTCAAGATATTGATATGAGTGAATATAATGAAGAATCTGGGATTTTGGGGGCAATTATCAATACTCCTCAAATGATAGATAGCTTTGGTGAAGAACATTATCTCAAGCTATTCAGTAAATTTGAGGTCTCTTTTACAAACCTGAAGAAGATGAGTGTTTATATCTTCTTTATTCCATGCAGCAATGCTCACACAGAATGAGTTTTTTTAATGATGATCTCAGTTTGGAGAAACGAGAGAAATCGTCTGCAAGTGGATTCAGTCAAAGCAGAGCTCCAAATATGCAACAACTTCTCAGAAGAGTGCCCAGTCGTGTATAAAAAACTCCTGGAAATGGCAAATAAAGGGCAGAAATACAAAAGATTGACATCCATACCTGGCAGTCCATGGTAGGCCTAAGTAGGCTACTTCCTTTAGTTTGTGAATTAAGTTAATTTGGTTAGCATATCTACTTCAGCAGGACTAAAAATGAATATTCATTTCTTCCAGTTCTTTATTTGTACTGTATGTATGTATATATGTTATATGCAGAATGATGAATCACTGAATAGGAAATAGGGCTCTGGTGGAAAATCACTGATTAATGATGAAATAGCTAGGTTTTTGCTGTATTTATATAGGCAAAAAAGAGTATCATGTTCGAATTTTTATTTAATAAAATAACTAAAGTGCTTATTATTTTGCATTTGTTGTTTTTGCAATATGGTTTAAATTTTATTAAAAAATCTTTTTGAAATGCACTGTATAGTAACCTATGACCATGTACGCAATGTCCTCCTTTTTGGGAATTTGGAAATAGTCACCCTACCAGCATTGTGTGTGATCATCCCATCATTAGGTTAGACGATTCAACCTGAGCAAACCTGAGCAATTTGTTCCTAAATCTAGTTGTGTGACCATCAGCATTACAATGAGAGATTTTGAGAGATGCCACAGCAACAAGGAAAACTGTTCCCAAAACCTTCTTAAATGGCATATCATTGGGAAATTAAAATTTCTGTTTGTTATTTTCAATTGTTTAATGTATTAAATGTATTCAAATAATAATATTCTTCTTTAAACTAAAGCAGATTTATTATTTAAATATATCTTTGCATTTTCCCAAAACATTCAATAGGATTATTTTATAAACCTGTTCATAGAATGTTTAAGAAAGTTAATGTTAATTGAAATCACATCCTACAGTACTTGCTTTTAAACAAAGTTAATCTTTAGAAAAAATTTGAATGCATTACATGGAAGATGAAAAGTAAGAGAGTTGTAAGTGGACCTTGGGATTCGGCCAGTCACTTAAACCACAATTTCTCTTATACTAAAATTCAGAAATTAACAGCAATTTAAACCATTTACAGCTCTCTGGGATGGTTTTTGATAGGGTTAATAATCACACAAGTTTAAAAATCACTTAAGCTGCTATGAGATAAAACAAAAGGTCTTTATAAAAGTCTTCACAGATAAGCATCAAGGTCTTTAGTCAGAGAATTCATTAAATCAGACAACTGGATATGGAAGGAAGAATGATATACCCAGACACAAACTAGGGTATCAATGCTAACTTGTAACAATGACGAATTAGGTCAGCTCACATGATTAAGTTTTCACGCTGATTGGATATTATAATTAAGCAGGTGTGTAATGATTGTGATTGATTTTAATATCTGTACCTTATGATGTAACCCCAGTAAAAACTATGAATGGATAAAGATACCTCCTATACCTTAATTGGTGTATGCTAATAACTTGTAATCACATTTGAAACTATAACTGCTTGTGTATTGAATTCTGGCTGGCTAGTTACAGGCTCTCCAATCTGTGACTTTCCAGTGTCCTCACTATATACCTTGAATTAAAAACAGCTGTTTAAGAGAACTCCGTGACTTAGTTCAGTTACTCGAGAAGTACAAGTTTGCGATCTATTAAAGGCTGAACATCAAAACCCACAACAATTTTAGAAACGGTATCAGTAAATCTCACATTTGTATTTATAGTATTTCATCACTTGGAAATGTATTCAAGTTGAATAAACTAAATTACTGATCATCAGTCTTTTTGTGGCATAGTACAGGGCAGATTTTGAACAAGAAAACACCTGATAACCTTCTCACTTAGAATCAAGATTTGTTACACTGAGACAAGCTGACACAAAGATCATTTTAAGTTGTTTGATGACAAAAGTTTGATTACAGGTTCTTTGATTAAAGCAATGTTTCAGCTACTGAGTACCCTGATTACAAATTAACATAGCATTGTTAATTTTGTAACCACTCGTAGATCTCAAGAAGTACCAAATTACAGCGGTTATGAAAGGAGTAACCAGGTAGGAAGCGGGAGCTCATCATAAAAACTATAAATCACCTAATAACAGAAGTGGTACTGGTGAAAATAATTTATTGAATGTTTCATGACAAGCAGTGAAACACAGTCCAAGTGAGAATAATTGAGAATTTGCATCAAAGTGAGAATTTAGCTGACTGAGTGAGTGTTAACTGTGAATCATCTGAAAGCCATTCCTCAGAGTAGGACCTCAATTGGCGTTAATTATGTAAAAGGAGACAAATCTAGACAGTAACCCATCTCCGCTCTATATAATAAAGAGGCTGGTTCAAGCATACAATTGATTAGCGATGCATGAGCAGTGAGAGAAGTAACATCCTGAATGAGTATATTCAGGTATTGATACCACAGTGTGATAGGAAGGGACAGAGTCTACAACATAAAAGGCAGAGTATACAAACATAAAAAAAGCAGAAAATAGATTTCTGGAAAAAGGAAAAATCAGATAAAAAGTTAGAAAGGCAAAATTAATGGCTCTTTACTTAAATGTACATAATATTTGGCACAAAATAATTGAATTAATGGCACAAATTGAGTTATTGAGTATGATCTTAGAACCATTAATAGAGATGTGGTTACAATGGGGCCGAGGCTGCAAACTAAATATTCAGGATATGTGACTTTTCATAATGGGAAGAAAGGAAAAGATGAAGGAGTAGCTTTGTTAATATGAAATAGAATAAGTGTGATAGCAAAAAACGACCTTGGGTCAGAAGATGTAGAAACCATGTAGGTGGAGGTAAGAAATAATAAACAGAATATGATATTGATGGGGGTATGCTACCGCAACCACACTCCCAACAACAGTAGCTATATTATACGGCATAGAATAAATAAGGAGATACTGAGGATATGTAAAAATAATAGGTAGTACATTAATCATGTGTGTCTTTAATCTTCTTGTGATTAGGAAAATCAGATTGACAAAGGTAATCACCTGGAAGAATTTACAGAATGCACTTGAGACAGGAATAATGTGTTGTGGACTCAACAAGGGATCATGCTATTTTGGATTTGGTAGTGTGTAATGGTTCCGGTTTAATAAACAAACAATCTGAATAAAAGATCCCCTGGAAAACAGTGACCATTATAAAATTTGGCATTCAGTTTGAGAGTGAGAAACTTGGGTCAGAAATAACTGTTCTAAACCTAAATAAGGGTAATTACAAAGGAATAAGGGCAGAGTTGGCTGGAGAGGACGAAGAAAGGAAATTAGCAGAAAAATAGTTGTTTAGCAACGGCAGACACTTATGAAAATAGTTTATGACTCACAACAGATAAATATCCCAAAAAGGAAGAAGGATTCTTGAAAGAGGATGAATCAATCATGGTTAATCAAGGAAGTTAAGGATAGTATTAAACGGAAAGAAAAATACAAAGTGGCAAAGACACCAGCAAAGTTTTAAAAATCAACGCATTTGATTTGATGGTAAACTATCAAGTAATATAAAAACAAACAGTAAGAGCTTTTCTAAATATAAAAAAACAGAAAATCCAAAGTGAACATACATTCATGAGGAGGCAATGGTGCAGTGGTACTATCACTGGATGAGTACTCCAATGACCCTAGGTAATGGTGAGGCAGATAATGAAATTTGAATTGAAAGTCTATGAATCATTGCTGATTGTTGTTAAAAACCTATTGGGTTCACTAATCTTCTTCAGGGAAGGAAATCTGCTGTTTTACCTCATCTGGCCTACATGTGACTCTTAAATAGATACTGCGTGTCAGTCTTCAAGATAGAAGACTAAAGGCAAATCCCCTGGACCTAATGGGTGATATCTTTGGATATTAAAGAAAGTAGCTACAAAGATAGTGGATGCACTGATAGTAATTTTCCAAAAATCTTTAAATTGTGAACCAGTCCCAGACGACTGCAAAACTGCCAAAGGAATACTCTTGCTCAAAAAGGGTGGGTGATGAAAAACGGATAATTATAGGCCAGTTAGCTTAACATCTGTCATTGGGAAAATTTTGAGTCCACTATAAATGTTGTAATAGCAGAGCATTTAGAAATGCCTAATATAATCAAGCAAAGCCAGCAGGGCTTCATGAAGGGGAAGGTGCTAATGAGCAGGATGGATAAAAGGGAACCAGAAGATTAATATACTTGGATGTCTAAAAAACATTTAATAAGGTATTGCACAAAAAAAGCCCACGGTGTTCAGGGCTATGTATCAGCATAGTTAGAGGATTGGCTGCTAACTGATAGAAGAGGATTTTCAGGATAGCAATATGTAATTAGTGAAGTGCCATAGGGATCAGTTCTGGGGGGCAACATTATTCACAATATATATTAATGACTTGGACAAACAAAGTGAATGAACTATTGCCAAATTTGTGGATGACATAAAAATATGTGGGAAGGAAAGTGTTCGGGATAACAGAATCTACAGACAGGTACAGGCAAGTTAAATGAGTAGACAAACTCTTGCAGATGGAATATAATGTAGCAGAATGTGAAGTTATGCATCCTGATAGGAAGGAAAAAGGAGCCAAATATTATTTAATTGGAGAAAGACCGCAGCATAAATGATTTGAGGGGGCCTCGTCCATGAATCACAAAAAGCTAATATGGAAAGATAAAGAGAAAGCAAATGGAATGTTGGTTTTTATATCAAAAAGAATGTTGGTCTTTATATCAAAAGAAATCAAAACATGGGGAAGTTTTGCTGAAACTATACAAAGCACTATCTAGATGGCAGCTGGAATACTGTGAACAGTTTTGGTCCCCTTATCTAAAGAAAGATTTTCTGGCATTTGAAACAATCCAAAGATATACCAAATTGATCCTGGTAATGGAGGGATTTTCTTATGTGGAGAGGGTGAGTAGGTTGGGCCTGTGTTCCTTGGAGTTTAGAAGAATGAAAGATGACCTTATTGAGAACATACAAGATAGTCAAAGGGCTTGACAGGATAGTTGCCAAGAGATTGTTTCCCCTTGTGGGAGAGGTCTAGACCAGAAGGCACAATCTAAATAAATAGGTCGCCCATCTAAGACCAAAAGAGGAGGAAGTTCTTCTCCGAGAGTGTTGAATCTAGAATGCTTTACTGCAGAGAACATAAGAAATAGATGCAGGATTAAGTCACTAGGCCCTTCAAACCTGCCCTGTCACTCAATATGATCACAACTGGATCATTACTGTATTCCAGCTGAGAGAAATTTTTTTTAATCAGTAAGGAAATCAAGGTTATGGCAATTAGGTGGAAAGTGTGGTTAAGCCTTATCATACTAGATTAGCAAGGACGTCACTAAATGGAGAAGCAGACTCAATGGGCCGAATGGTCCACATCCTATGCTGTTAACATCCAAGATAAACAATAAAGATGATATATAGGTTAAGTAAAGAATTGAGAACCATTTGTAAATTTAAAGTTAACAATCTTGTACCAGAAAATACTACACATTCAATTCTCCCATTCTTCCACCATATCATGGATCTTCTATTTTGTCCTTGCCTCTGTACTTGCTTAAAACCAGTTACATTTGAAAACTCCAATTGTCTCTTCTCTGCCAAGTATATCCACCATTTTCTGTTTTCGTTTCAGATTTCAAGTATCCACAATATTTTGCTTTATTACTTACTGGCTTAGTTGCTATAATCTGTAGTCAGGTACTCAACTATTCAATAGTTACATAATTAAATGATCCTTCATAAAACAAATTGTAAAAAATTGAATTAGGGATAGTTCAGATTATAAATAAGTCACATTACAATAAAAATATCAATATATATAAAAAGAAAATTGTTTAATTTACTAAGTATGAATTTTGCAAGTGGAAATGACAAATTTTCTCATGAAATTAAGTGACCTCCGCCAGACCTCACCTCAGCTTGTATTAAATCATTTTGTACATTAACATTTACATGCATATGTTAATTGAATGGAACTGCTGCAACCATTACTAAAAGGGAAAACATGTAACAGTTATGTGCATGTTTTTGTTTTTATAGTGAAGTTGTATCTTCAGTGGAGAATTCAGAAAATAATGTCAAGCTAATCCACATTTCACTGTTAATTTTTCCCATTGGTTTGCTATTACATGATATATACCGGTGGTGATGAAAATTTTCTGTGATGTAGAAAAGCCATACAATCATAAATATCAGCCTAGGCTCAGACCTCAATGCAAACATGTTACTGCATTTTAGAAATATTGAATCAGAGAAACTTACGACACAAAGGAGGGGTTTATTTGATCAGTGACAGGGCTGACTCTTTGAAAGAATAAGTCCCACATCTCTACTTCTTGTCCTAGTACACCCAACACTAGCAGATGTTGAGTACATTACATCTCCTAGGGGAGATTAGGGGATTTTCACATTAACTTCATTGCACTGTTAATGTAAGCCTACTTGTGACATGAATAAACTAAACTTTAAATCAATTACCGCTAGTTATTGACCAGTTTGTAGAAGGAATTTTTTGCTTATTTGTTCTATCAGAACTTCATTGTCTTGATCTCTGTTCCGTCACCCCTTCAACTTCAAGTTCAAGAACAATTCTAACTTTTTCAACCTCTCCCTGTAGCACAGAAGGAAGCCCATCATGCTTTCGTGACTGGAGTTGAGAGAAAAAAAAGTTTTTAAAAAAAGGAAAGAAAAATATGTTTTCATGCACAAGAGTACAGACAAAGCCTTAGTTTAATGTTCAAGGCGTCATCTTTGGATGAAACAATGTAGCACTCCCTCAGTACTTTACTGAATCAGCCTGGAACTGAATTTGGGGGCTTGAACTCACAATCCTCTCATTCAGAGCTGAAAGTGTTACCAGCAAGTGAAAGCTGACAATGTAGTAAACATTCATTTAAATAAACAAACATAAAACATATTAAAAGCTCTTTATGCGAAGTAAGTGGAATAAAAGGCACTAACCCACAAACTGTACTGCTCCTTTTTGTTTGTTTAAACTTTTGTTTGTCTTCGCCAAGTGCTGCACATTTTTCCTCAACTGTTGTGCACAAAGTTTTTCAGTAAAAATGTGGAGTTCTTCTGCAATATTCAGTAAGTATACATCATTAATAAATTCCAATACTTTAGTACCCTCCACAAGTGTACGTAAAGCATACATATCTTGTTTCATCATCGTACACACCACAGGAATCATGTTTTCAAATCCATGAGCCACTTTCTCAAAACTGATCTCATCAATGTTGGTCAAGATATTACTCTGCAGCAGATCTTGCACAGATTTGCACTGGATACTTTGATATTTGGTTAGAACTTCAGTTTCTGGGTACAGAAATAGAAGCTGCTGAAGACACTGTGCTTTGAATTGAACATTTGGAAGTGTGTTATTCATTCCTTGACAATTTTGAAGCTTATCAACCAAAAACCTGCGAAGATGCAACCTCACATCATCCCACACAGACAGGGCATCAAGAGAATCATTGCACTCGATGGAATGAACTGAAGTAGTAGAAGGAACATGAAATGAAGCTCCACATGAATTCAATGGAAATACAACACCGCACTCAGCAGAGAGGTCCAGGAGTAGCTGCATGATCATTTCTTCTGGGCATTCTTCTGTCTTCAGAAAGTGAAGCTTGTAATAAAGAAAACAAGAGACAAGAATAAATACTCATAGATAGCTACATAACTGACATCAGCAGTAACCAGTTATTGTTTCTTCTTGACAGTTATAATGATGACATCTATATCAGGAACCAGACCCTCACAGCACAAGATAGATATTGCACCTCAGGCAACTTTAGGAATATTATTGAGTGCAATGGGAATACTTTTTATACACAAGCTTCCAAAATCTTTTCTAGCTATAAATTTGCAGTTTGTTTACAGCAAAAAGCAAAGAATAAATTTTAGATTATTTACTCATGTGGTATTTTGAAATAAAATTCTTACTCCTTGACCTTGAAGCTGTCTTGGACTGCAGAGTAAGAAATTCACACAAGAACTTAAATTCTTTTGTGTGCTACTTTTTCTATATTTTTGACTGGACTTCCTCAAAACAGTCGTTAGTACATTCACTTCATACACTTTCTGTGGGAAAGCTATTTTCTCACCTCTTTTGGGTAATAAGTCTTCCTCTTTGCCCTCTGGGTGTCTTGTCCAGAAGACTCAGAGAATGAACAGGCAGTGTAAATACAGGTTAACAGTTGTTGCTCTGAGCCAATGTGCATGACCAGAATCTTAGGTGAGCTTCCCACTGATTTTTCCTCCCTCTCTATAGGGAAATGATCGATTTAATTCAGCGTCACTACAATTGCAAGAATAGGCAATATAGTGCATTGGGAAATCATGAGCACGCTGTGACTACTATTTTAATTTATTAGCCTATGTTAATGCATATGCCTCTGCACTGAGTTTAGTGATGGTCCTTACGGATGAGTTGCCTCCTTGCACTTATTTTCCAGAGTTATAAACAAAAGATATCAATTTGGACAAGCTATCAGAAGGTCATAGAAAGCCATAAAACTTACTGGTATATATGTCAGTTTGCCTGATTTTGCCCGCCTTACCTTAAATCACTTTCAAAACGAAGTTGCCAAACAAGACTGCGGAAAGTTTAGAGGGAGTTGGGTATACTTAAAATTTCTCGACTCCCAATGTACACCGTGGGCCATTTTAGATAAGACAATGCTTTTACCCACATTAGGGCCTTTGCAGTTGTAACTAAGAAGCCTGTTACTGGCTCCCTCCAAGATATTCTACACAAGTTGTACTCAGGAAACCAACCCTTGGGATTATCTACAAGAAAATAAGCAACTCACTCAAATGCAAGTACACATAATCCCACAATCACCAGTCGCTGCCATACCTGACCAAGATAAACTAGACCTTCTTCTACCCAAAAACACTTATGGTTCAATGATATATGGGCAATAAATGATATTACATGATTATTGGGAAAGAGCAAAGAGCTAATTGGCTAGCTCTTCCAAAGACCCTGTACAGCACAATGAGCTGAATGGCCTACTTCTATTTTATAAATTCCAAGAATTAACTATTAAAGAGAGTAGCCTACAAGATGATCATGTCTGGCATCAAACATTCCAGTAGTTTGATTTAATTTATTATTGTCATATGTATTAGGATACAGTGAAAAGTATTGTTTCTTGCATGCAGTACAGACAAAACATACCATTCATAAAGTACACTGGGAAAAGAGAGAGAGCACAGAATATAGTTTTGCAGTTACAGATGGGGTGAAAAGAAAGATCAATTAGGATATGATAGGACCCTTCAGAAGTCTGATGGCAGCAGGGAAGAAACAATAATAATAATATTTAGAAAGAGGAGGAATATTAGGCAGAAGAAGAAAAACAATATTATATATGTGACTTTTTTTTATTCATTCGTAGGACACGGGCATCACTAGCTGGCCAGCATTTATTGACCATCCCTATAGTTGCTGTTAAGAAGATGGGAGTGAGCTGCCTTCTTGAATCGCTGCAGTTCATGTTCTGTGGGATGACACATAATGCCATTAGGGAAGGAATTCCAGGATTTTGATCCAGCAACTGTAGCCACTATACTTCCAAGTCAGGATGGTGAACCAGGTTTAATTTATTTTTCATTAAGCAGCACTTTGCTGTTATCTCTAATTCACAATTTGACATTATTGCATCTCTGTCCACCTGACTACTAAGTACACTATTTCAAACTTAATCAAAACTTATAAAAGATAGGTAGATTTGTCGGGCTGAATTTTTACTCCACCATGGAGTCAAAGACGGAGGCAACTGGGTACATAAAGTTGCACCCTTGGCCTTTCTACTGACATCATCCCACACCTCAATCATTTTCCCAGGATGGCACTGGAGGAGAAAGGGTTGCCCTTCTGCAAAAGATAGGTAGTCAATTAAGGCAAGTCAACAGCTAATTAAGGCAATTTAACAGGCTCTGACTGGAAAATTCCAGTAAACCTGTGGGCCTCTCACAGTGTCAAGAAAAGGTCAAACTGCCTTCCTCACCTGCCTAACCACAGCTAAGGCCAAAGATCATAATGTGGGAGGCTTTCCTTTCTATTATGATGGCCCACAACTGTGGCCATTTCTTAACAGAAAAATGTTAGTGTTTCAAGGGTACTTCAAGTCGGAAGCAATCTTTCTCATCTTAATCAGCAAGTTGCAGCTCCTTCTGCTCTATTGGCCTTCCAGTTTTCAGAGCCCATCTGCCATGTTTAATTTGATGACAAGCACATTTTCTGGACACTAAATGACCAATTCAGGAAAAATCACTGCCGTTTGACAGCTTCCTAATTAGTGTAAGATAAAGACCTCCTATTTGATCCCAACATTAGGGTCCTAACACAAACTCAAAAATCCTGCTCCACATTCTACACTGTTTTGTTCTGTCATTTTTGCAACAGAAATAAATAAAAATCTTTTGAAGGAGAGTAAACATAAATTCAAGATGAATTAAAGTGTTGCATGAATATTGAGGTACTTTCTCAAGTTTGAAAACAACCATTTTGCAAATTAGTAACAAATAAGTTGCTAACAAATTTTTTCCACTGTGTTTAAAAAATAAGTCATTTACCACTGCTTTAAGGAAACTTGTCAACTGGTCACATGGGGTCGTGAATGGTTTGACACAAGAAATATTGTGATTGCTTAACCACTGTAGGCAATCACCAGTGTTTTGCAATTTTTCTCCAATGCACATCTTACTAAGGTCTGTTTGTAATTCCCTCATAGTCTGTTCAATGCTGAAAGACAAGAATAGAAACATATAAAAAACAAATTAAATCAAATGTATTTGATGTAACAAAACTATGCAAAAGGAATGACAACTTAAATATAGATATTTTGAACAGGCAAAAATGAAGTGAATTTTGTTTTAATCTTTTCTCTTTTCGTAAACTTAGTACAGATGAGGGAATCTGTTCGCCTTGTTAAGTTTACTCTTACATAGGAACCTATGATTACTCCTTCACAGTATCGAACAGCTTCTTGACTAATTCTAATATTTTAAATTTCACTATTCAATTGGGAAACCATCCCAGACGTCTGTTAAATTTTGTATTGAAAAAACCCTTCCTTCAACATCATAATTCCACTAACAATTTTTTAAAAGATTCATTATACTCTAGCACCACCCGACAATTTTTTTTTTGTGATTCACAGCAGGATTCCTGTCAGTTTTTCTCTAGTTAGATTAATAACATTTTATTGTGTTTATGAAAAATAGTAAAGAAATTCACCAGCATGATGTCGCACACCCCTGGGGGCAGCATTCCATTGGGCCAGAAGATATGGCTTTGAGCTTTTAATAATCTTTGGGTTGATTCTGGGGGATGCTTATCTCATTGGCACAAATCCTGTTACGGCCCACTCCTGAGATTTAGCACCATAACAGGATTTGTGCCTGCGGAGAACAGACCCACTAAAACTCACCCATTGTTATGGTTGCAGCAGACTTTACTAGAGATCAAGTCAGATTCTCAGGGTGGAACTTGGCTTGATAGACCTTAACTTTAACTGTTTGTTTAGAAACATAAGGGGTGGCTAATGATTAGAGTCACAGTTATGGCAGATGAAATTTTAGCGTAAACCTTTATTAAACCAGGAAAGATTAACTTTATTACCCTATGCCTTCACCTTCAACTAAACCTTTATAAACATATACAGATTTGTATTTACACCATAAAGTACAAAATCTCAGTGTTCATAGTTAATATACAAGCTGTGGTCAGACACATTATACTCTGAAACCAAGTGACAGATACCACCCAAAGCAGATGACTATGAAAATCTCAACAACTTCCCCCAGATATCAGTCATACTGCCAACTGGTCACATGCAAACATCCTTCACACAAAGGTTTCCAATCTCCACTCCCAAAAAATATACCGGGAATTTTATCCAAAAAACGTCTTCAACAAAAATCTATTTCCAGCATTTCGATTTCTCCTTCCGAATGTTCCTCTCTCCTGAATAACCACGTGCATTTAAGCTTCACCTTCCACGCACTCTCTCAGATATTCAGCAATACCAACACAATGCTACATCTCACATACCCATCAACCGTTGGCCATTTCTTTGGATGATAACTAACTGTATATGTGTACAGGATCAGTTACTGGCCTAATACCAGGAAACCTGACAAACTGCAGCCAATTTCCAGCTGGCGTATGTGCAGAATCTAAAGGTTGTAAAAAGATCAATCTGTGTAACAGTGGTTTTTCCAATGTGGTTGCATGTGCAGAGGCTGCTGAGGTCCATCAAGGATAATAATTCCCATCTCTGAGACCCAATGTCCATTTGAAAAATGTTAAATTTGTCTTTTCTTTTTCTTTATTTTCTGGGGTCCATAGCACCTGTGTGAAGTATTCTTTATAATTGCCCAATATGCATTTCACGCAAACATAGCATCATAGACATCCAGCAAATGGTTTATTACATACTAAACAAAGTAAAAGTAAAAAGTTTATTTATTAGTCACAAGTAGGCATACATTAACACTGCAAAGAAGTTACTGTGAAAGTCCCACTCTTGCACCTGTTCAGGTTCACTGAGGGGCAACTTAGCATAGCCAATGCACTTAACTAGTACCTAACTGGACAGCGGAAGGAAACCAGACATTCGGAAGAAACCCATGCACAAACAGGAAGAACGTGAAGACTTCACATAGACAGTGACCCAAGCTGGGAATTGAACCCGGGTGCCTGTCCTGTGAGGTAGCAGTGCTAACCACTGTGCCACCCTGTCGTCCCACTGGAAGATGGCAAGATGGAAAATCCATTTTCCATCTTGTTTCACAATTACATGTCATTTCATATAATTAAAAGACTTAAAATTAAATAATGTCCCAAGACTAGCAAAACTATTACATCATAAGAATATTATAATTTAACCTTCATGTTTCTATGAATCTTTTATGATCTTGTTACATCTTCAACCCCATTTCAAATAGGTCTTTTCAACCTCTCTTTGAGCCATACCAATTATCTACTTCCTCTGGAGTTTTGTAGTTTATTCTAACTCTTCAACTCTTTTGCATATTTAAGAACTACATCATTCCATTCCTCGACAAGTCTTCATCTGTCTTTTATAAATTGTCCTCTTCCCTGAATTCCAGCATTTTGCATTGTGTATTAACATTGATTTACAGGTGCTTGCTGCCAATGTGTCTGTTCATTGAACCTTCCATTTTGCAATTTCAATCCCTTTTGCACGCAATTCTTAATGTCCAACTCTGTAGGCATTTCATTTGCTCTGTGGTTGATACATCAGTACTATCACTTAGAAAAGTTCTTTGCTCAACTAGATCTTGATTCGGCAAGGACTTTTTATTCACAGGAACAACTTCAGAACTGCAACACATCTGACCACACATTTTTTCCTTCATTTTCCCTAGATTGCATCAAAGCTCAGGAATCTAATTGTTTTTTTCATGGCAAAGTTATAACAGTTACTAATTTTGATTTTTAATTCTGTACTCTATCAAATATTCTGATTCACAAACAATTCCTTTTCTTGTTCAAGGCATTTTCCACAATATTTCATAGCAACTTCTGATGCTTAAAATTCATCAAATTTTCCTTGGTTAATTAACTTCTATAGGTTATCATTCAAACATTAAGTGCTCAATGAAGTGTTCTATTTTCGGTGACTATTTCTCAATTGTTCTCACCAATTATCATTTTTCATTAGCAAGCTCTTATTTCATGCATGGAAGTTGGTTTACAATGTTAATCAGATTTTTCTTCAATTGCTTGTTGTTGGCATCTTTTACCACAGTAATTTTTAGGAGTTGGTTAAGATTAGCAAGATCAACCATCTATTGTAATACAAGAGCTCTACATTATTATCCCCTCTAGCCAAATGATTACCCCATGATAAAATCTATCCCTTCAGTAAGTACCCTAAAAATAATTCCCAATATATCAATTCAGTTTATGAAATGATTTTCAAAATTGATTTGACATAAAAAAAGGCTCATTAATCCCTTTATCAATACTTTTTTCTTCATAACACTATTCAGAATATCAATGCATCACCAATAATTGATCTACCCAGTATCTCATTGGAAGAGTTAAGGGGACACTTCTCCATTTGAAATAGCCCATAGTAAAGAATCACCAACTCTTGGCTGTCTTCTTGAATCTTTTGGCTCTTGCAAGACCATTTTGCTTTGGTTCTGCACCTTGCACCTTTCTATCTTGAATCCGAAGCCTTTTTCCTCTGCTCCTTACTTTAACTTGACTGAACAGGACTTGTTTCTGATTCCTGTTCTTGTTCCTCAACTAAAGTATCTTCTTGAGACCTTCTTCTGTCCCACTTCTGGGTTGTCGGAACTTCTTTATTTTCACTGGGACTTGTTCACTGCAGCTCCCACTCTATCATCCAGCTTCTTTTAGCACCTTCTGCAGATTGGCATTCTCTTCCAAGTCATCTGATCTCCTTTTAACTTTGTTTCACCTTTGTTTTTATTTGGTCTGCAGTGCAGGCTCAAGGCTGACTTTAAAGAAAATAAAGCTACCAAAATGAACTGCACTTGTGCCAAGTCATTTACCAGCTTAACACTGAGCAACTGTGTATGTGAACAGCCAGCGTATGTGCATAGACCATAAGAAGAATGATCTATGCCTGTGCGGCCTTTCCAGGGCAAGTTCATGCAAAGACTGCCCACCAAGAACTGCAGTTCCCAACTCAAGAGGCCCAATCCCCATTTTTCTCTTCTTTATTTTCTGGGATCCATAAAATCTTTTGAAGCATTTCATTAAAATAGTAAGAAACAGTCGATGAAAGATGAAATCCTTCAAAATATACATCAAATGAAATCTGGGACGAAACATTAAGAGGCAGAAGGCTTCTTAATGCACTGTAGAAATTTACTTGGTTAGTTCATACTTTATCACCATCACAGTATATATCAATGGGCAACCAATTGGAATACAACACTATTTGACTCCAGTTCGTCAGTAAATTAGGTACTCATTTGGACTGACATTTCAGTTTAATATACAATTTACTTTACTTCCATTTACTCTAGCAATGCCAGCTGATAATTGCTATACTTGCTTACCTCCTGAAAGGTCATGGATACAAGTCTACTTTATACCTGAATAGCTAATCAGAATGTTTAGCATGAAACACCTTAGGTGAAATACTCCATCCTCTCAATTGCATGTTTCCCGCACCAGGAGGTGGCATGCTGTTTGTTAGCCACGGGATTCTCTGGTCCTGCTATTGTTAATGGCAATTCCCACTGATATCATTCCACACTGGTGGGCAACCCCGCCAGACAGGGGTGCACTGCCAGTGGGACCAGAGAATCCTGCTGGTGTGAACAGCTGGAGAATTCTGATCAACAATACTTTGAAACTTAACTGTAAAGTTGAAAGTATCCCAAAGTAAAAATGAAGTACAGAATTGCTAGATGCAATATAGTTCAGATCTTCTCCCCTCTGTTGATGTAACTTCGCCAATAGTGCATTGAAAACTTATTTGTGGACTTCCACTGTCCTTTCAACAAAGTGGAGCAGGATGGAAATTGACAGCCTGTGATTCAATGTAGTAGATACCTAATGTCTGTGCAAATCCTAGAAATGTTTGCATCATAATTATTTCTTCTTCTCAATTTATCATACAAACTCTGAAATTTGTCACTACTTCTTACTTCCCAAATTGTATTAGGTTCATTGCTACACGAGCTGAAATTAATTGCTCCACGGTCTCACTTTTCTCTTTCTCACTTCTAAAGGTCTACAACCCAATGAGAAGTCTGCATTATCTCTGACCTCATATACATCCCTGAAGTCAGAGGGGTCCTGCTCTGCAGCTGTTCAATAGGCCATTCTACAACTTGCAGCTTTTGATTTGCTTGTGTTCAAGATTAGGTGATGGAATCAAAACAAAACAAACTACTTCAAAAGTGCTTCTTTTAAGACCTGGGGATGAAATCCATCACGATCAGCTTTTAGTTCAAATAATTTTCTCTGTACCCTTACCCTGTAATTTTTGTAAATTCTTCCATCCCTTTCACTTCTTAAAGGCAGGGACCTGACTTTGTCACCTTGAGCTTATACTTCAGTAATGGCTATCAGATCATAAATATTTATTTCTGTTTGAGCTACCACCTTTTCTGTTTTATTACGAATGCCATGTGTATTTAATTACAGAATATTTAGTTCTGTCCTTGTACTATTTTCATTGCTTCTCACCTGTTTGTTGGATCACTGTCAAGTCTATATACTCTGTCTCTTACTGTCATACTCGATTACCACTTCTCTTAATGCTACCTTAGACCATAGAATAGAATCCTACAGTGCAGAAAGAGGCCATTTGGCCAATCAAGTCTGCACCAACCACAATCCCACCCAGACCCCATCCCCATATCCCTACATATTTTACCCACTAATCCCTCTAACCTATGCATCCCAGGACATTAAGGGACAATTTAGAATGGCCAATCAACCTAACCCGCACATCTTTGGACTGTGGGAGGAAACCGGGGTACCTAGAGGAAACCCACGCACACACAGGGAGAACGTGAAAACTCCACACAGACAGTGACTCGAGCCGGGATTTGAACTCAGGTCCATGAAGCTGTGAAGCAGCAGTGCTAACCACTGTGCCAACGTGCTGCCCTTTTCCATAAAGAATAATCTATTAACTCAGACCACAACCTATTTTCTTTTTATAACTGATTGCCTTGCTCTCTTGTCTTTTCTTTTCCCTTTAAGTTATCACATTTTCCCATACTTGATCCTCTGACTGCATATCTCTTATATGACTTACCAAAACATTGGTTCCAACACAGTTCAGGTGAACACCACTCAAACATACTGGTCCCACTTTCCTCAGTACTAATGTCAATTCCCCATGAATGACTAATGTCAATTCCCCATGAATGAAAACTCTGTTGCAGGGAAAGAATGACTGGCAAGCTATTCCATCCCTCGCTCCCCTTGAGAGACCAGACAAAGCATCTGAATTTAAAAATGGCCTTTATGTTGCTTTTGCCAGGGTGCCAGTGCTCCAACTAGTTGCACACGTTATATTTTTGAGTTCAGTTACTATAAATTAGCATATATCAACAAAGGTGTGCATTTATTATTGAGTATCTATGTCCAATCACGGCTATCAATTAGCTTTACATCATACATGGAATATGCTTACAACTAACCAATCACAACATGCACAAATGTACTTATTATAATATCCAATCATTCAGTGTAAAGGCTTGTAAATGCTATTTAATTAAATTTACTACTGGCTATAATTTGTTCTTAACATAACAACTTATATCTAACCTGTGGATATCAATTATTCTCCATTGTCCGATGTCCCTGGTGCTTAATGAATTTTCCCAAAGTAAGGAGTTTCAGAAGACAAAGTTTATGCTCAAGCTGTAATAATATCGCCTCTGGGTGTTATTTTTAGATCATTTTGTGCCAGAAAAAAGTGGTCCAGCAATCACACATTAAATGCCTTGAGAGCTGCCCTCTGTGGTGCTTCTGCCTCAGAACTAATGGCTTACAGTTTGTGTCCTTGAATGCTTACTCATAATTAGCTTGCTTGTTTTGATTTTCAACCAAACTGTTTTTTTTTAACCCTTTTAAACTCATTCCTCCCACATCAATTTGTGAACCACATACTGAACTCTCCAATCTTATTTACCCTATGCCAATTTGCTAATGGTTCAGGTAATAATCCTGAGGTTAGTATTTGAAGCTCTGCTTTTTAATTTAGTCCCTAGCTTCTCATACTCTTTCCTAATTCTACCCATGTCACTGATGCCCAACTGGATCATGACCATTGGATTCACTGCCTCCCACTACAAGTTTTCCTCCAACTCAAAGCAGATTTCTCAAACTTTTATTCCTCTGACTGTACCTTCCCCAACTATCTCTATATTACTTTTGACTGCCCCTGTTTGGATGGCTTCCTGCACTCATTCATCCTTCAGCCTCTGTTTTCGTCCACGGAGTCTGCAGGCACCTTAAACCCATTGGAAAATTTCAAGAGCTGAGGCTCCTTCATTCCCAGCTTCTCAATGCCCTTACATGCCTTACTTGCAGTCACATCCTGCTGGTTCTGACCACTGACCAAATGACATGACCCTAGCTTAAGGGATATGACCACCTCCTGGAGCAAAATGTCCAGGTAACTTTTCTGAGCTGAAGCTTCTCAAGACGCATACACTTACTGCAAATGTTCCAATCTGGATCACGCTGCCATCCAGTAAATCTCACATTCTGCATTTGCAACAAATCACCTCCCTGCCATCATTATCATGTGTTAACAATTTTAACTCATTAATTTATACTTAATAACCCCTTGCTCCTGCTAATCTTTACTGCAATGAGTAAATCTTGCTATTACTCATAGATCCTTACAGTTACTAGTACATTATGAGTTTTGAAAGATAAACAAGCAAAGTGAATTAATACTTATCATAAATCACCTATATGTTCCCATGATGTCACACCTTGATTTTTTCTTTTGGAATGCCCATTCAGACTGGAATCCGGCATTGGATAGTTTCACTGTTCTTGCTCCTTCCCAGGGTGAACTCATGCTCTCTGGCTGCACCTTTTGAAGCTCTCATTCCCTTGCAAGGTGAACTCCTGGTTTCTTCACTGCCTTTTGAAAGCCCTTTTCTTCCACTCCTCCTATAAATGAACTCCCACTTCTCTCAGATACAAATTGCCTTTCTAGTCTACTTGTGAATTTCAATACTTTTTATGGTTCTGCCATGCTCACTCAGGCTGCTCCTCATAATTCGGTATATTTTTCTAGAATTTACTACACTTTTATGTACCTTTGTACGTAGAATACATTTATGTTTCCACAACACCAGTGAAACAAGGGGAATGATTCTACCAAAAGTGCAGAATTGACAAGATAAACGGTCTAGATCACAACTGTTTTTTCAGTGCAACTTCAGACCAGAATCTCCCCACTCCCCACGAGTAATGCAGAGGTCCAAATTGTGAATTATCATAAAAAACCAGGAGGGACGCCTAATCACACCAGAGGCAGAAGCATGCACAGTGGTCTTGACCTGTCAGATTTTCCGTTTGCTGGTCAGCTTGCTGACCCCCACAGTGCTGCCCCTCCCGGCACACCATGGCCAAATCGTGGTCCCCATGACAATTCAGGGCTAACCCTGACATCCCCTTGTCTCAGAGTGTCTTAATCCCTCCCCCCTCACTTCCCCAAGCAGTGGTAATTTCCCCCGCCCCTCCCATAGAAGACTACCGAGGCCTCCAACCTCTACAGACAGATCCCGCCCACCCCCCCAAGACAGGAGGCAGACTCCCCAGCAGAGTTATCACTTCGCAAGCTCACCCCAATCGCTGGCCTCTCTCCAGTCCAGACTGATCCCCAAACAAGAGTGGCAGCAGGACCCCTCGTCTCCACTGATAGGTGCCCCCGTCCCCACAAGAGCCCCCACTCTTGTCACTGCCCAATGTGCAGTGCCAAGGTGCACCCTGGGCACGGGCATCTTGCTGCTTGGGTCGTACTGGGGGCATAGGTTGGCAGTGCTGGGTGCCCATGTCCAGTGGGCACCAATCTCTTTGCTGCCTGATTCCCTGGGAGCATCGATTGTCACCCCTTCACTCCAGGGGGTCTCCCGCTAGTTCCATGAACATGGGGAGCTAATCTAAACCCTGCCAGAATGAAATGCTTCTGGTGGGATAGGAGATGCTATCAAGCTTGGCAAGTTCAATGCTGGGTCCGATAAGGACATTTAAAATAGACTAAAAATATACCTAAAACCGGTTTCCAGCACAGTACCAACTGCACCTGTTCTCTGGCTCTGGGAGACGTGCATTTGTTGCGAACGCAAGCACAAATCCTGCAAAATGGCCGACGTGCATTTCCCGACCCGCCAGAAAATTTGCGGTTCACAATGGGAGAATCACCTCAATGTGTTGTAAGCTATCCAATGATCTACGACTCTGTGCTGACTTCCAGCCACTACTTCAGGCTGCTTTTAATACCATTTTCCCAGTTACTGCATGATCTTGCCAAACACCCTTCAAAAGCTTAATTTTCATTCATACCAGCAATCTTTGCCAGATACCCCTAATTTTGTTAGCAACTTACCCCCACCCATCATGTTGCTGTTCCAAATGCCACCAGAATACTTAGTCTGTTCCCTTCAATGTCTCCATTTATCATAGAAACATATAAAATAGAAACAGGAGGAGGCCATTTGGCTCTTCAAACCTGCTTTGTCATTCATTATGATCGTGGTTTATCATCCAACTTGATAGCCTTCTTCCATATCTTTTAATTCCCTTCACCTTAAGTGCTGGATCTAACTGCTTTTTGAAAACATTCAATGTTTTGGCATCAAGTGCTTTCTATGATAGCTGACCATTTTTTGGGTGTAGAAATTTCTCCTCATCTCTGGCCTACATGATCTGTCCAATATCCTCAGACTGTGATCCCTGATTCTGGACACTCCCATCACTGGGAACATCCTTCTTGCATCTACCGTTTAGTCCTGCTAGAACTTGAAGTTTCATGAAATATATCACTTCACACCCAAGAACATAAGAACAGAAGAAACAGAAATAGGAGTAGGCCATCTAGCCCCTCAAGCCTGCACGCCATTCAATAATATCATTGCTTATCTGAAGTGGATTAGTTCTACTTACCTACCTGCTCCCCATAACCCTTAATTCCCTTATCTATCAGAAATTTATCTACTATACTTAAAACATATTCAACGAGGTAACCTCCATCACTTCAATGGGCAGAGAATTCCAGAGATTCACCACCCTCTGAGAGAAGCTCCTCCTCAACTCTGTTCTAAACTGCACACACACACACACACACACACACACACACACACCACACACACACACACACACACCACACACACCACCCCCCCCCCCCCCCCCGCCCACCTTATTTTGAGGCTGTGCCCTATAGTTCTGGTACAGCAGGGAAAAAACAAACAGGAACAAAAGGGAAGGCAACAAAACAGGACAAATAAAAAGACACAGAGAATAAGTCAAAAAGACATAAGCAAACACCAACACAAAAACTATACAAGTAAATAAGCCAGTAACTATCTGCCAAAAAGCCATGAACAGCATCGTGCAAGATTATATCACAAGCCTAAAATATAAATACAATTTATAGAACAAAGAAAATTATAGCACAGGAATGACCCTTTGGCCCCCCAAGCCTTCACCGACAATTGTACTGTGTGAACTAAAACCCCTTTCCCTTCTGGGAACCATATGCTTCTGTTCCCATCCTATTCATGTATTTGTCCAGACACTCCTTAAAAGTCCCTATAGTATCTGCTTCCACTGCCTCCCCTGGCAGGGAGTTCCAGGCATCCACCACCCTCTGTGTAAAAAAACTTGCCTTGAACATCTCCTTTAAACTTTGCACCTCACACCTTAAACCTATGCCCCTTGGTAACTGACTCTTCCACCCTGGGAAAAAGCTTCTGACTATCCACTCTGTCCATGCCCCTCACAATCTATGTAGATTTCTATCAGGTCGCCTCTAAACCGCCATTGTTCCAGTGAGAACAAACCAAGAGGGATGGAGTATAAAAGCAGAGAGGTCTTGCTGCAATTATACAAGGTACTGGTGAGACCGCATCTAGAGTACTATGTATAATTTTGGTCCCCTTATTTAAGAAAAGATATATTAGCTTTGAAGGGGTACACAGAAGGTTCACTAGGTTGATTCCAGAGATGAAGGGGTTAGCTTATGAGGAGAGACTAAGTAGACTGGGCCTATACTCATTGGAGTTTAGAAGGCTGAGGGGAGATCTTATAGAACATATAAGATAATGAATGGGATAGACAGGGTAGAAGTAGTGAGATTATTTCCACTTAGAATGGAAAAAAGAACTAGAGGGCACAGCCTCAAAACATAGGGGAGTCAATATAGAACAGAGTTGAGGGGGGACTTCTTCTCCCAGAGGGTAGTGAATCTTTGGCATCCTCTGCTCATTGAAGCAGTGGAGGCTACCTCACTAAATGTGTTTAAGTAACAGATAGATAGATGTTTGACCAATAAAAGAATTAAGGGTTATGGGGAGCAGGCAGGTAAGTGGAACTGAACCACTATCAGATTAGCCATGATCTTATCGAATGGCGGGGCAGGTCGAAGAGCTAGATAGCCTACTCCTGCTCCTATTCCTTAAGTTCTTATGTTCTCCAACCTTTCCTCATAGTTAACACCCTCCATACCAGGCAACATCCTGGTAAATCTTCTCTAACCCTCTGCAAAGTTCCAAATCCTTCTAGTAGTATGGCAACCATAATTGAGCACTATATTCCAAGTGTGGCCGGACTAAGGTTCTATAAAGCAATTATACTGATAATTATACTATTATAATCTATTATACTGATTATTTATAGTTATACATATTAATAAATATTAAAATAACTTGTTAATATAAATTATTCATGTCTTTGACAATTAATCCAATTGAGTTCAAAAACTCTGATATAAACTTGGGGATGTATTTGGAGCAAAGAGATCTCACATCGAAAGCGAAACTTGAAGCTGGGTTCAGCTACCCAGTCTGTGGCTTTTTACCCGCACCAGTTCAATATCATTTTACTTCTCGGCTTGCTTTCCAATGTCCAGCAGCACGCATGTTGAGAATATATGACTCAATCTCAACTGCAGCATATAAAGTTCCAATCTAAAGATGCATGATGGAGGAAGCAAAAGAAAGGAAGTTCAAGAATGATTTTGAGATGAGTAAAGAATATGCTGCTATGTTTCAATGCTATTCCCCTTGATGCTCTGTCAGGTATTGTAAAGGCATGGCTGAATGTTTTGAGTTTTTTTATTCATTCAAGGGATGTGGGCTTCATTGGCCATGTTTATTGCCCATACTTAATTGCCCATGAGAAGTTGGTGGTGAGCTGCCTTCTTGAACCACTGCAATCCTTGTGGCGCTATTGAGGAGGGGAATTCCAGCATTCTGATACATTGACAGTAAAGGAACGGTGGTATATTTGGAAATTAGGTTTGAAGGGTCACAGGTGGGATCGTGTTCTTAAGTTTATGCTGCCCTTATCCTTCTGGATCTAGATGGTGGGGACTATCTAATCTGCTTTTGTGAGTTCATGCAGCACATCCTGTAGAAGATACACATTGCTGTTACTGTGCAAAGGTGGTGGAGGGAGCAAATGTTTCTGAATACAGTGCTAATCAAGTGGACTACTTTGTCCTGGATGGTGTCAAGCTTCTTGGGTGTTGTTGGAGCTGTACTCATCCAGACAAGCGGAGAGTGTTCCTTTACACTCTGACTTGAACCTTGTAGGTGATGGAAAGGCTTTGGGGAGTCAGGAGGTGAGTTATTCACCACAGGATTCCTAGACTCTGACCTGCTCTTGCAGCCAAAGTATTTATATGGCTAGTACTGCTAATTTTCTAGTCAATGGTAACCCCCAGGATAATGTTACTGTTGACAATATTGATCACATTTCTATGAATGTTTCTGTTCACTATTTTAACACATACATTAAAATAGAAGATAACAAAGTGTCACAATTCTAAACAATTTTCCACTAAATATATTTACAGTAATTTCTGACCTTTAACCTTTGAATTAAGTCTGCAAGCTGACAGAATAACAGCAAAGTAACTTTTCACAGCTATGTATATAACTTACCCATATATTAAATGAGGTATGAATTTGGTAAAGTGATTAATGGCTTTGTTGCTGATTGGTTTATATCTGTAGGATTACTTCTGATAACAAAGATCCTTTTCTCATGGTGCCAATTTCATTCATAATAAAGAAATGACATAAACATAAAATATCAAATCATGTATTCCTTTAATTAAAAATGAAATATAATTAAAATGACTGAAATGGAATCCATTAATTAAAAGTAGTTTTTCTCAAATGTACTGGATAATGCACTATTTGAAACTGGGAAAAAGGATCTTGAAAAGAGCTTCCAAGTGATGAAATTTAGGTATACTGAAACCAATACTTCAGCAGAATCAAAGGCCCTTTCTTAAAACTGAACAGGTAAAATGAAAATCAATAACACACTACCTGTGGTTTAGTTTCTTAGTGATACAGTTGTCAGATAATCTTTGTAAATGATTGCTTGTGTTAAGCGAGGCAAATAACTTGCTGTATACTGTCCCAACTGCATGAAATATGATTCCACAGCTGTATATCCCAGCCTCAAACTCTCCATCAAGGCATTCATTGTGTGCAAGGCTAAAGTGTCTAATTAGAAGGGATATAATGGATTTCTAATAGAGAGAATTCAACTGTTCTCAGTCTAGTCAAGCTGCTTCAATTAGGAAGTATCATTTAAGTAAATCTTTCACGACAGAGTCTGGGTACTAGTCATTGACCTGAGTCTATAAATAAATTTCAGTCTTTACGGAGATTTCAGTAATTTGTTCCCAACACCGATAACAGAACTTGATAGTTAAATTTTAAAGGACCGCCCTGCACAATATACGTAGCACCAAAACATTGAGCTCAGCCCTTTTGTGTTTAAATCACTAAACTAGACCCAATTACCTGTGTCTGGCCTATTTCCTCTATACCTGTCTTGCCCAAGTAACTTTCTAAAGGCTCTTAACAAATATAATTGTACCTGCCTTTACTACTACCTCTAGCAGCTTGTTCCAGACATTCACCACTGTGTGAAGAAATTGCCCCTGTGGACCATTTTGTATCTCTCTCCTCTCACTGTAAACCTATTCCCTTTGGTTTTAGATTCCCCTACTTTAGGAAAAGATATTGAATATCTAGCTGATCTATGTCCCTCATTATTTAATAGACCTCTCTAAGATCACCCCTAAATCTCCTATGCTCCAAGGAAAAAAAAGTTCAAGTCTACCCAGCCTCTCCTTATAACTCAAACCAACAAAAGTCCCGATAGCATCCTGGTAAATCTTTTCTGCATTCTTTCTTGTTTAATAATATCCTTTCCATAATAAGGTGAACATAACCATACACCATATCCAGGTGTGGCCTTAATTGGTTTATACTTGGACAAGTATTATGGACAAATTTTGCATTCAAAATTTCCCTAACATATGATTGATGAATAAACCATTTATTATTATCTACAAGAAAAATATTTCAATAGTTCTTCCCATCAAAACCACAATTGATTAGCTACCTAACTATATAGCAAGGAGTACTTAACAACTGAATACTTCTGCAAAACAAAATACACATTTTGGTTTTCTCATGAATTGTCCTGATGAGTGCAAGATGAAAAGCTTCAACAAAATATGTTTTTTTTCAGCAGTAAGTTCTGTGTTACTAAATGACTATTGAACAATTTTAATGATCTATTGTAGTAACTGATTTTCATAAATGCATTTAAACGTTTAAACAACATTGTAGGAATATAATTTTTTAAAGATTCAGGCATCAGTTGAAGCATATTATTGCTTATAAACATGTGGAAGTAACTATTGTAGAAATGGAAGAATATACTTCCATAGGAGCTTGACCATATAACACAGAGCATATTATTAAATAATACTCCCAAACACATGACCCATCCTATCATCACCCACCTTCCACTCTACCCCTTTTTAAGAAAGTCTTTCTTAAAGCAAGAGAGTTTTGTTTTAAGAAAGACTTTAATGGATTTAATTATAGTCTAGAAGACAGTGAAAAGGATTGGAGAGAATTTGTATTTACACTGCTGCATCCAGGCATCTTGCGATCAACTTATTACTTTGATGAGTTGGTCGAATATTCAATATTAGCTCCACTGGAAGGAGCCCCATGCACTTACTTCAAAAAAAATGCTATGATATATTTTGGTCCAATCTGGGCTAGAATCGCCATTTCCAATCTAGATCAGCAAAAAGCTTACTTCCTTACTGTCCTATGATTTTTGGGACCCGATTTCGATGCAGGATCCTTCCAAATAGACATGGTGCAAAAAGCTTTACAGGAAGTGTCAGAGAAAATCTGCACTCCCCTTTGTACATTTAAGTAAAGAGTTTATAAGTTCCAAAGCCTCTTTATGAAACTACTTAAGTGCGTAAGGTATGTGGGTGAGAAATAGTGTGGCAACTGAGTGGGTGAAGATGGCAGGTGGATGTGAGGGATTAGGGTGGCAGATAAGTGAGGAAATAGGGTAGCATTAGAGGGCTAAGGTGCAAAGTGCATGGGTGAAGGTGGGGTGGCTGAGGAGAAAGGGTGGCAGGTAGGAAATGAGTATGGTGGTAGGTGAGGGGTAGGATGGCAGGCAGGTAAGGTTGGGGTGTTGTATGCTGTCAGAAGGTAATCAAGAGAGTTAGTGAGTGCCTGGGGGGCAGGTATAGTTAACCAGAATTAAAACTGGCTTTTATCCATCTAACATTTTTCCAGTAACAAGTATAAGTTGGAATGATAGGATCCAGGTGCCAGATAATTGACCACTGGGAATTTAAACTTCTCGGCAATGCTCGTGTAGTCAATCCATTGGGACTTTTAAGGGATCCTGATGTGCATTTTTAAGGATAAGTTCAGCCTCTACAGACTGGAAAATTTAGGCTGTTGTGTTCACCTGAGCAGACAGCACATCTAGTAAGACAGTATCTCTGACAATGCAGCATTGCTTCAATGTTGTACTATAGTGTCAGACTAAATTACAAGCTCAAGTGGGACTTGGAAATAAATATAGAGAAATTAACATACTACATGTTTACAGAAAATGTTTTTTAAATTGATCACTATTCTTTATGTAATTGTTCATGATTAGTAGCTTTTTTTATCTGTCTTGATTGAGCATAGTTAACTAGAAGATAGTGATGATTTGAGCTAATCAGAAATAAGTCAGATAAAAAGGTGAAATACACTTGTGCTTTATCTACAAGCATTGACTACAAGCATGACATTTAATTAGATATCCAGAAAACCACTTTTTAATGAAACTATCAAATGCTTCACTAAAAGGAGAATAGCTAATTACTAACTGCACAACTGATTAAGCTGACAGTTAAGCCAGTTTTGTAACTGTGCACCTATATTCTCCACAAACAGGAAGAAAATTGCAATCCTGGGATAGTTTATTGATTGAAATTGAACTTATTGCCTTGCATTTTGTAGTACTAATGATGACAAAACTCTCACTATTTGCCCTCATTACTCCACTGAAACTGACAGTGAACTCAGGAATTCACACATGTTCAGAAAGTGGAGTCTCCCAGAAGCTGCTGTCAGTTATTCTATGCTCCACCAGAGGGTGCACTGTTGAGGTCTCACCAGAATGCAATCTTCCAAACATGCCATGAATTAAGAAAACCTCCACTTTTCCACTGTTGGTCTCGCTGTAAAACACGTTGAAAACGTTCCACTCGTTGCAGAAGGTGAAACTGCATTTTTAATGGCATTTCCAATTCATAATTACTGCTAAGTGCTTTACTGGTGAGAAAAGCTAATTTTGTACACTATTTGTGGAAAGTCAAATTTCCTCAATATGAAAAAGAATTTCAAAGGAAAAAATTTTCCTTTAAAATATTTACCTTTAATACTTCTGACTTAATGCAGTAATAATTACTTTTTTATTTTAATTTTCAGATAGATAAGAGAATTGTTTCTGTGATTTTGCAGTCTATGAAAATACTCAACACGATCAACTGCTTACATTGCATGCAGATATTACTACTGTTGAATGCCTGGAGAACCTCTCATACTGCCAGATTTAAACAGCCATCCACAACTAAGACTGCAAGATTTTTATCAGTTTTCTTCAAAGTTAACATTAAACACTGTTGCTCTGCTGCTGACTGAAAAATCTCGCCCATTGTAACATCTAGTCTTTGATTTTTAAGCCATTCCTGAAACAAGACTTCATACTTTAAAAATCAAACAGTAATTGTGTTTTAAAGGTGAATTAACTCAAGGGTGGATGGCACAGTGGCACTTCTGCTTCATAACGCCAGTGACTCGGGTTCAATTCCAGCCTTGGGTGATTGTCTGTGGGGAGTTTAAACATTCTCCCCACATCTGCATGATCCAGTTTCCACCCACAGTCCAAAGATGTGTAGTTGTATAAATTAAAGGGATTAGTGGGGTAAACGTATGGAAATATTATGGGGATAAGGTGCGGGGTTGGATCTGGGTAAGATGCTCTGTTGGATAGTCCATTCAGATTTAATGGGCTGGATTGCAATGCTTTCTGCATTGTAGGAACTCTAGGATTCTATGTTGCCAGCAGTTTGGGATAGGCATGATTCTAGGCATGGGTCTGCTGAACCAGAATAATATTACAAAAGAAAGGTGTTCGGATGTAAGTCGTTTTAATTGTAATGCTAATTTTACATAACAAATAATTCAATGTAATTTTAATTTTCAAACCTAAGACTTCCACCCAGAGCTCAGATCAGCATAGGACTGAGGATGTACACAATAGTGCAGAAGCCTAGGATAGCATGCAAGAGGATTGAGGATATATAAACAGCTTTACAGCAGTGGTACCAAAAGAGTCGAGAAGAGTGTGCGAGAAAACAGGGAATTTACAAATAGTATGATGGCAGCAGCTAACCCCAGAGCAATACAGGGAGGGACTTTGGATATATGGTCAAGAGCTTCAAGCTTTCAGATGTCCAGATCATCAATCATCTGTCCTGGTCCCTCCATGTGGATACCATAGTTAAGAAAGTCCACCAACACCTCTACATTGTTGGGAGACAAAGGAAATTTGGCATGTCTACTACAAATCTCACCAACCTCTACAGATGCACCATAGAAAACATTCTTTCAGGTTGTATCACAGCTTGGTATGGCTCCTGCTCTATCCAAGACTGCAAGAAACTACAAAGTATTGCAAATGAAGCCCAGTCCATCACTCAAATAGCCTCCCATCCACTGACACTACCTATACTTCCCACTGCTTTGGAAAAGCAAGCAGCACAATCAAAGACTCCATGCGCCACCCACATATTCTTTTCCATCAGGAAAAAGACACAAAAGTCTGAGATCACGTACCAACCGACTCAAAAACAGCTTCTTCCTTGTTGCCATCAGGCTTTTGAATGGGCTTACCTCACATTAAGGTGATCCTTCTCCACACTCGAGCTATGACTATAATACTACATTATGTGAACTTTCTCCTTTCTTTCCTTCCCTATATATGGTATGCTTTGTTTGTGCAGCACATAAGAAACAATACTTCACACTTTTTCCTAATAGATGTGACAATAATAAATCAAATCAAATATACATAGAACATGCTGACAGTAGCAGAACCCAGAACAATGCAGGAGAGGCCTGATAATATATAAGCAGAGCTATGGTGGCATCCTGAGTAGAGCCTAGAATAGCAAGGGAGAAATATGACGATGTACAAACAGAGGTAAAATAGAGCCCCGGGTCAGCAGGAAACTACTGATGATATCTAGACAGTGCTACCATAGAAGAGCCTATAGAAAGGATTTCAAAGTGGGCCATCAATCAACAAAGCAAAATCAAAGTGGTAGTAGGCCAGTATGAAGGTGATTGGATGGTGGATTTTGCAGTTTTGCCCTTTAAGCTAGGGAGATGTGTCAAACTCACAGCTAAGAGTCTGTAACTTTCTATCATTTTACTGAATTAATTAATTAAATTAATTACTTCAGCTATTAAACTAAGTCGAACAATATTTTTAAATCATTAAGTATATATATACAGGTTGGACAGACATGGAATAGCAGAATGAAAGGTTATTGACTGAAATGTTAGCTCTGTTTCTCTCCTCATAGATACTGCCTAACCTCATGATTATTTCTGGCATTTTATGAACTTCAGAGGTGGTGGTGTGGAATAATTACAGCATAATGCGCTTCTGGACAGCATTCAGATCCCAGACAACAATCTCTGCAGCTCACAGCTCAGGGAATTCCAGCTGAATTGTAGACACTGCAGTGCATCAGCCAGTTTAAGAGATGCCAGGATTTTGTTCCAGGAAGCAGGCATACCCCTTAGGTTAAGAGGTGGTTTGCAGAGGGAAGGAGTAGGAGAGTGTGACTGTGGAAAACATGAACAAAGAAAATTACAACAGGCCCTCTGGCTCTCCAAGTCTCCATTGACTATGCTGCCCATCTGAACTAAAAACCCCTACCCTTCAGGGACCATATCCCTCGATTCCTATTTTATTCATATATTTGTCCAAGTGCCCCCTAAAATCACTATCGTATCTGCTTCCACTCCCTCCCCTGCAGCGAGTTCCAGGCACCTACACCTTCTGTGTAAAAAATAACTTGCCTTGTGCATCCCCTTTAAACCTTGCCCCTCACACTTTAAACCTATGCCCCTTAGTAATTGACTGTTCCAACCTGGGAAAGGTTTTATAACTTCTCATAACTTTTGTACTTTTATTTTATGCACAGATTCTTTTTACGTGTTTTGTATGAGCATCTCGTAGAGAACAGATTAATTTTAGATCTGTATTGCTTGAGATTTGGGTTAGATTAGATTCATACTATAAGAAGGATTGATGATGGTATGAACGGCTAGTATAAATAGCAAAGGGAAGTAGAAGTAAACATCCAAACTATGTAACCAATTGTGCTTCAAGGATATGCTTTAAAACATAAAAATCAATAGACTCTGAAGCTACAACTAAATGAGGATACTGATTATCAAGCTTAGAAAATGGTTATGCAGGGAAAAATTAACAATGAGCTGTTTAGATGTTAAGAATATCCTGTTTGTATTGTGACAATGGGTCCATGACCATTGACAAATGGAATAACAAGATCAGAACATGATGGCAACATAGCAGACTAACTAGCTACAGGGGATATAATAGATTTGTTGATGCATTTCAAAAAGATAGAGCCAGAGAAGACAGAAGAGGTGTTGTGAAACATTACTACCCCAGCAAGGAAGGAAACAAGAACCGTTAGAACTAGGTTATCTATTACCTTCATTTATTAAGTATAACTTTTGTTGTTTAATAGCTGAAACATCTGCATAAAGCATGTCTTTATTAGAAATGCATTGCCTGATCTTGAAATCTTATAGATGGATAAGGCAAATATAGGAATCTAGGATTTAGTGATGGAGGAACCTCGGCAACATCCAGTGATTCTTCCAGTTGAAGTGCATAAAAGTGACTTGCTTGTACTCTTGCTATTAGCTCACCATTCATACTGCGTTGCACTGATATCTGATAATTAAATTATGTTAATTTACTTGCAGGTCTTCTCTCCCAGCTGGTTAGCCATTGGCAATATCAACTCCTCCTTGATTGTGTGTGGCTTCCCTGTCTTTGCTATGAGCTGAGCTACCAGAAATAAGGCCTCCATCAGCTTAGCATTATCACTGCCAGTAAATGAACATTCCATAATTTTCTTGGTGCTTTGAAATTCTTTGAGCTTGTTTACAAAAAATGATAGGTTTAGTTAAGTGTTCCTCATGTCAAGATGATGGCGAAGATAAGCAGACTTTAAGCTTTCCCTCCTCAGGACTTCACAATGCAAGACACATAATGGCAAAGGCTCATTTTCAGTGCCTATGTAAATCACAGTCTCCACACACTAGTTATTTTTGTTGTGCTGTGTTTCATTTTCTGATGCTTCAATGTCATTTTGACCATCTGTCTCTTTTCTCTTAAGCGTGCCTAATGAAAGATACTGATCCATTTTGACTTCGCAAGTCTAATGTTTCTGAACCGTTGCATGTGCAGAGAGAACGTTCATTCAAACTGGTGTCATGCAAAAGAGCCATGTAACATCGATTTTTGTACAAGCAGCTGCTTTTGCTTAAGCAGGCTTCACTCAACAGAGTACTTGGCACTCCTGCAATTTGTCTTTTACTGTTAATAAAAGCATCAATACACCCTTCATATGAAGAAGTAAGATTACCAATAAAGCTTAGACTTTTTTTTAATGTCTTCTGTTGGACATATTCCCATATCCAGGGCATACTTTGCGGATGTTACTGTATGAATCCATGCCAGGGCTTTATGGTTTGGGAATCCTCAAGTCCATAACAATGGCCTTATTATCAAGACCTAATGTGCTTTTGGGTTCACCAGCAAGCTGAACTGCCCTTTTCAATTTCCTTCTGTTGCCTATTTCTAAGAAAAGGAACTTCTTTGTAATTATTGTTTTCAGGTTTATTTACATTGTTCTTGTCACGTTCACTATCCACGTGCAGTTTGAGGTAACATTAGAATTGGCTTTTAAGTGAGTGGAGTTTCTACTCTTTTGCATCCAGTCTTGTGACTTCAATGTTAATTTCTTCCTGCTCTTGTTCTTCAACTCAGTTTTTTTTCCACAAGTTGTTACTTAATACACTGAGATATTCACCTTCAGATTTAATGTGACTCAGGATATTACCTGTGTTAATATCCTGAGTACCACATGATTCATTTAGAAATGCCATCTGTTATTCTCTCTTGATTGTCAGCTGCTACAACCTTGTTAAATTGATGTTTCTCAAGTGTCCAACATACGTTTTTGCATTTTGGAAGTGTGACTCTGAAGAATACACTTTTTCATTCCCAACTTTACATAGAGTAAAATATTCTCAGAGTTTTTGCTAGACTGGGGATGTGAATTACTTTATATTTTAATGTATGATCTAAGCCATTTTTAAATATCAGCACACATGTATCATCATTTGTATTTGTGAAAACTTGGCTTAACTCCCTTATCTATCTGCAATGCATCTTTAAATTTAAGATTTTCTGCTGTTGGCACAAGGTTATTAGTGCCTGTAACCAAAACTCTCTCAATCTTTCCCTTCTGTTTTTAAAGATCTCCACGTTTCAGTTTCAGTGTTGTTTCATAACTCTGTGCAATATTCTCCAGACTACCCTAAAGTTACCATTTTGAACAGATAGTTCTGCCAATGCATGATGCTGATTATAATATGCAATAATATTATTGCATAATATCTGCAGATTGGGAATTGCTGTTTGACTACCAAAGGTTGATAATTTTGTATTGATTGATGTTGAACTTTTAACCTTGACCATCTACAAACTTTTGATTTGATTTATTATTGTCACATATATTACCATACAGTGAAAAGTATTGTTTCTTACGTGCTGTACAGACAAAGCATACCGTTTATAGAGAAGGAAATGAGAGAATTCATAATGTAGTGTTACAGTCATAGCTAGGGTGTAGAAAAAGATCAACTTAATGAAAGGTAAGTCTATTCAAAAGTCTGACAGCAGCAGGGAAGAAGCTGTTCTTGAGACTTTGAACAATGGCGAGTCAGTTGATCAGATTTAGTTGCTGGTGCTCCAGTTTCTTCCCACATCCAAAATTGTGCCAGTTTGTTGAATAGCCACGATAAATTGTTCCTTAGTGTCAGAACACTAGCAAGATAAATACACGAGGTTACAGAAATAGGATCCAGATGGGATTGTTGTCAGTGCAGTCTCAGTGGACCGAATGGCCTCCTTCTGCACTGCAGGGATTCAATGAAGCTCTTGGGAATTGTGGCCCCTGTGGCCAGACCTGGATTCTGTCTTTAGCTATTTCTCTTTTGATCTTTTAAACAGATTTTCCCATTCAATCTACGTCGCAAAGGGCTCATGTTCAGTGGTTCATCATTATCTTCATACTTCCTCCAGGTGGAAAACAATCTGTCTTTGTTGAACTCCCCATTTTCTCAAGAATTAGCAAGAATTAATCTTTGGTTAAAAACTATTATTTAAAATAAAATTAATTAAAGCCAAGATTCTTGATTGAATTAACAACACAAGACCAAAAGTACCAATTTGGAACTATTAATAATGGCTTCTTCAGCTATTTTGTTTTACTGCTTGAAGATTGTTTCAAAGCCTTAATCAAGTTATATTTTGGTTATGTAATCATTAATTTTTGATTTATGTAATACTCGAACAATAGTAATGATTAATTGATTGCAGGTGATGCAAATTTTAAGGTGGCATTTTGGCTAATGCAAACAGTTTTAGTTTAACGTAAGACATTGCAAGATAACCCCATGACATGGGAACACCAAGATCTTAAAGTATTTAGCCCTACTGTAAAAGGCTTTGGTCAAAATCAGAGTAAAACTGGTAGAAGAAAGAAATTATTCTTCTTCATGAGGTGGGACAGTGGTTAGTACTGCTGCTTCACAGCGCTAGGGATCCAGGTTCAATTCTGGCCTCAGATCACTGACTGTGCAGAGTATACACATTCTCCCTGTGTCTGCATGGGTTTCCTCTGGGTACTCCAGTTTCCTTCCACAGTCCAAAGATGTGCAGGTTAGATTGATTGGCCATGTCAAATTCTTTCTTGGTATTGGAGATTAACAGAGTAAATATGTGGGATTATGGGAATAGAGCCTGGGTGGGATTGTGGTCAGTGCAGACTTGGTCGGCCAAATGGCTTTCTTCTGCACTGCAGGGACTCTGTGAGTGATACCTGCTTCAAAAGGTCAGAAATGAGTTATTAACTAGAAGATATAATTAGAAATCAATTAAATTCACTTAATGACATTGTGACCAATGGCCTGATAGTCAGTGGAGTAATAATCAGGAAAGAATATAAAACATGAAGACTTGCAAGGTTTCATTACTCAGATACGACCCCAGAGGCAAAAGCAAATCAAGAGTTCTCCATGAATGGTTTCAACATTGGGTCCTGAGAGGGTATATGTCTTGTCTGTGAGCTGTCAAAATGTGCAACTGACTTAGAGCTATAAAGTAGGTATCCTGAATAAAATATCAAGTATAATTTTACTTCTTATTTTGCTTTCTAATAATCTTGCCTGAAATACAATCTCAGAATCCTGATAGCCAATTGGTTAAAGTCTCATGCAAATGTCAGTTAAAAAGTCTTCTTTAGACATGATTTAAGGGTGATTATGATCTATAATTAATTTATTATCTACAATATCAACAGCAATCAAAAACAGAGAGAAAACAAGGAAGCATAGGTCAATTAGCCTGACATCAGTCATCTGGAAAAGGTTTGAATCTATTATTAGGAGTCTTAAAAATGTACTTAGAAACTAATAGTATGATCAGGCTGAGTGAACATGGTCGCGTGAAAGCAAATTGTGTGTGACAAATTTAATGGGGTTTCCTGCTGATATAACTAATCAGGTAGGTAAAGGGGAGGTCAGTAGATCTGGTATACTTGGGTTTCCAACAGGCATTTGATAAGTAGCCACATTAAGGGTTAATATGCAACATGAGGGCTAATGTAATTCAGAACAATATGTTAGCATAGACGGAGAATTGTTAGTGAACAGGAATAAGTGCATAACATCCATTATTCCATTTCAGATTCCAGCATCCACAGTATTTTGCTCATCTTTTAATCTTATCTTATCTCAAGTTTGCTGTGCGAGTTATTCATAGAGGATTGGAACACTCCAAATTTAAGGGTCGGGCATAACATGCCTCCATTTATACAGGGGGAATCAAAATATAAAAACCTCTCTCTTTACAGATGTGTAGTGAGAGGAGAAATCAGGGCAGATTAAATTATCCTTTTACCCACCTATAACAACAGGTTGAGTCAATTGGGCATACACTGTGGCGTTTAGAAGAATGTGGTGATTTAATCGAACATACAAGATTCTAAACAGCTAGACAGATTAGACACATATAGGTTGTACACCTACCTGGGGAATGTAAACCACAGATGAACAATCTCATATTGATCACAAAGGACTGAGATAAGGAGAAATTTTACTGCTCAGAAGATTGTGAATCTTTGGAATTCTCTATCCCAGAATGTTGTGAGTGCCCCATTAATTGAACATATTCAAGTTTGAAAGAAATAAATTTTAATCTCTCAAGAAATCAAGGGCATATGGAAGCAGATAAGAAAGTGGAGTTGGGCCAGGTCAGCTACAATTGTATTTAAAGCAAAGAGCTGTATGGCCTAGTCCTACTCTGATTCTTTATGTTCTTAGAAGACCAAGGGCAACAGGGACCATCCCTTCCAAGTTACATTCCATCATGACTTGGAAATATATCACCATGCCTTTATTGTTGCTGGATCAAAATCTTGGAACTTCATATTTAACAGTACTGAGTTGTACATACACACGGAGTGCAGAGGTTCAAGAATGCAGCTCATTTCTGAACGGCAATAAATGCTGGCTTCGCCAGTGATGCTCATATCATAGGGACTAATAAAACAAAATTCAAAGCAACCACAACTGTCACTACATATCATTGTTTGAGATTGCCTCAGTTGTATTTCATTTGCAGGCACAGAAATGTTGAATGTTCCAAAATAAAACTGATAAAACACTCTTGAAATTAAATATGATATTGCTTCATCTATGTTGAATGACTTCCCAAGCTCACTGTTACTTAACAACTTCCCATTTCTTGGCCCTACCTGACTGTTTCACCATGGACTAAGAATCTCATTACACTTTCATTTCTTACCAGGAGATCCAAGGATTCTCCACTTTTTCTCTGAATGGAGAACCAAACAGTCTCCATCCACCAGCACCATGCTTCATTTGACTAGATATGTTCTCATATTGAATAACTTTTCCACTTCTTCCAACTAAATACATTATATGGGTCTAGCCATATGTGTCTTTTTGTAGGATACATAGAATAATCCTTGCTCCAGACTTAATCAGGTTCCCACCTTCATTACTTTTTGCTGTGCATTGATGTGTATAAGCACTGTCACTTGCTCTCATCGTAGACTGAAAAAAATTAACAACACTGCTTTCAAGCTCTACCCTAGTTTTGCCTTTTCACATCGACCATGAGTGACTCTTCACTCTCCTTTCTCGGCTTCTTGTCAGTTTTTTGGAAATGGCTAACAACAAATATTCACTATGAACCCACCAACTCCCACAACACCCTGTTTCCTGTAAGAATTCCATTCCGTTCTCCCAGTTTCTGTCCACTGCATCTGTCATGATGATGAAATCTTCCATACCACACTTTAGATACATCTTCCCATATCCTCACTGAGGACTCCCAGACACTAGTTGGCAGTGCGCTTGACCATGACCATTTCGTACACTTCTGCTCTTACTCCGAGCCCAACTCCATCATAACCATGATAGAGCCCTTCTTGTGTTCATCTTCCACTCCATAGGCTACTGTATTCAATTAATTATGCTCTGCCATTTCTTGCCACCATGAGACATACTTCCCCTACCCGTGTTCAGCATTCCAAAGGGACCATTTTTCCACATCATGTTGATCCATTCTGCAATCATCCCCACAACGCCTTCTTTTCTCATGGCATCTTTCCATGACAGCACAGGAGATGAAACACCTGCTATTTTACTGGCTATCACCTCACCTTCTAAGGCTTCAAATACTCTTTCCAGGTAAAAGTAATTTGAATGCAATTTAGTATACTGTTTTCACTGCTCACAATGCAATCTGCTCGACATGGCAAGGATATTAGTGAAAAATATTTGCAAAAACAGTGAAAACTTAGAACTCTCTTTCACTAAACAACAAATTTAAAAAGTACTCATAAAGTAGAAGAAAGATAATCAAACATTGCAAAGACAATCTTATACTTTGGCAAATTAACAGTAAATACTTAGGATCGTAGAATAATAGTGCAGAAGGAGGCCACGCACCTCATCACCGACACAATCTTACCCAGGCCCGATCTCCATAACCCTATGAATGCTCGTCCCACTGACACTAAAGTGCAATTTAGCATGGCCAATCAACTTAACCCACACACACTTGGACTGTGGGAGGAAACCGGAGTGCTGGAGGCAATTCATGCAAACATGGGGAGAATGTGAAAACTTCACACAGACAGTGACCCAAGGCCAGAACTGAATCCAGGAGTCTGGCGCTGTGAGGCAGCAGTGCTAACCACTGTGCCAATGCACTGTTCTCAAAGACCGAAAACTCAAAAATTTCGGCTTCCTCATAATCCTAAACCCTACTGAGACTCCCAGTTCCCAAACAACAATCATAAACTTATTAGTCAAATCCAGCCAGTGATTACCACACCACGCAGCTTTGTGACCAGGATGTGGGAATAATCTTCAGTTCAGTGAAGAAAATGAACTTTTGCACAAACTGGTCTTTGCCTTCAGTACTTCATCTCTAGCCAAATTGGCTGCCCCACTTGCATGCTCTTCTATCTCTGGTTGAACTGGTTCCTGGGGATGGCAGCCTCTCTCTCTTGCTTCTTCAACACTCATCTGAGAATTCCTTCCTGTTTAACAGCACTCGGACTACTCATTGCATCAATTGCAAAGAAGATCTATTCTCTGGAGATGAGGGGGTTAGCTTATGAGGAGAGGTTGAGTAGATTGGACCTGTACTCATTGCAGTTTTGAAGGCTGAGGGGAGATCTTATAGAGATATATAAGATAATGAAGGGGCTAGACAGGGTAGAATCAAAGATTATTTCCACTTAGGAAGGAAACAAGAACTACAGGGCACAGCCTCAAAATAAGACAGAGTCAATTTAGAACAAGAGTTGAGGAGGAACTTCTTCTCCCAGAGGGTATTGAAGCAGTGGATGTGTTAAATGTGTTTAAGTCACAGGTAGATAGATTTCTGACCAATAAGGGAATTAAGGGTTAGGGAGAGTAGGCAAGTAAGTGGAACTGAACCACTATCAAATCAACCATGATCTTATTGAATGGTGGGACAGGCTCAAGGGGCTAGATGGCCTACTCCTGCTCCTATTTCTTACATTCTTATGTTCTTTCCTTTCTCTTTGCTGCTGCCCAGACGTGGTTTACAAAACAAATGGGTGTTTAATATTACTTGAGCCAAAAAATAATAGCATCCTATCATTTTATGACAACTTCAAAAGGACAAAGACAGATTGATGGAATGGGTGAACAACTGACATGAAATTTAATGCTGAGAAGTATGAACTGATCCATTTCAGCAAAAAGAACAAGGTGAGACATAATCAAAAAGGCAACACAATACTAAAAAGAGTGCAGAAGCAAAAGAACCTGAGTGTATACGTACACAAATCATTGAAGATACTAGGGCAGGTTGAGAGCGTAGTTAATAAAGCATATGGAATCCTGGGATTTATAAACTGGGGCATAGAATGAAAAAGCAAGGAAGTTATAATAAATCTTTATATTAATAAGAGTATTGTGTTCTAGGCACCCAATTTTAGAGGAAATATGAAGACATTGGAAAGAGTGCAGAAAAGATTCCTGAGAATGGTTTAGGGATGAAAAACGTCAGTTGCATTGATAGGTTGGAGAAGCTGGGGCAGTTCTCTTTGGAGAAGAATAGGTTGAGAGGAAATTTGGTGGAGGTGGTCACAGTCATCATAGATCTGGACAGAATAGATAGAGAGAAACTGTTCCCATGAATGGAATGATCAAGAACCAACAGATGCCAAAATAAGGTGATTAGCAAACAAAGCAATAACAATAAGGAAAGTTTTTCTCATAGCATGAGTTTAGAATTCAAAATGCATTGTCTGAATATGTGATGGAAGTAGATTCAATTGTGGCTTTCAAAAGATAATTGGGTATTTATCTCATGAAAAAAATGCAGGGCACCATGGAAAAAGTGGGGGAGTTGGACGAGAAAGGTTATTCTTGCAGACAGCCAGCACAGATCGAACAAACAAATGGCCTCCACTGTGTTCATCTGTTTTATGATTTTTTTAATCTATTCATTACACAATTATGAGGCACCTCTTTTAAGGCCTTTTGAAAATCTAGATAATTTTTACTGAATTACATTGTTATGATAGGGTGGTACGGTAGCACAGTTGTTAGCTCTATTGTTTCATAGCTCCAGGGACCTGGGTTCAGTTCCCAGTTTGGGTCACTGTTTGTATGGAGTTTGCACATTTCCTCATGTCTGTGAGGTTTCCTCCTGGTGCTCCTGTTTCCTCCCACATTCTAAAAATGCGTGTGTTAGGTTGATTGGCCATGCTATAAATTGCCCCTTCAAATTGTGAAACGTGTAAGTTATAGGGATATGGGGGTAGGGCCTGGGTGGGATGGTGGTTGGTGCAGACCAAATGGGCTCAATGGCCTCCTTTTGCACTTTAGGGTTTCTATGATTTTCAATGATTTTATGATACTGAACCAAACTCCCAAATTTTGCAGCAATGTATTTAGGGACCAGTAACATTTTCTTTAAAGTAGACAAAACTTGAGATCTCAGGTACAAAGAACAATACAGCACAGGAACAGGTTTTTCTATCTCTCTGTTTGCCTATCAAGATACACCTTGGACATTGCTAACATGTCTGCTTCCAGCACCACCACTGGCAGTGCATTCCAGGCATCCATCACCCTCTTTCCCCACATGTCTCCCCTAAATATTCCTCCATCACCTTGTACCTGTTCCCTTTTGTAGTCAACTCTTCCACCCTGGGAGAAAGCCTCTAAATATCTATCTTATCTGTGCCTGTGATAATTTTGTAGATATTTATCAAGTCGCCCTATCAGCCTCCATCTTTTCAATGAAAACAATCCACTCTTCTCCATCACTGATTGTTATATCTATAATTGTTAAGACTCTATGCTTTGGAGTTCCCACTCCACAAGTTTCTTCAAACCCATCTCTAGCCAAGTTCTTGGTCACCTGCTCCTAATGTCATCATCTTATGCCCAGCAATAATTTTTCTCTGAGTATGTTTCTATGCCACTCCTTGAGGCATTTTTTTTGCATTAAAGATATAAAACGCAAGTTGATTTTGTTGTCCTAAAAGTATGTAGCAAGTTCACAACTTCAAGACATCAAAGCCTTTCACATAAAATCCAAAATTCACAATCTCACAAACAACAGTATAATAAATGATGAGTTAATCTGTTAACAAAGTGTTGATTGAAGGAAATATGTTGGTCATGAGACCTGTATATGTATAGTGCTGTGGGATTTTTTATGTCTATCAGAGCATGAATACAGGATTTGATTTAATAAATCATTTGAACCACGAAACCATTGGTATACTAATTCCTCAATCCAGCTGCAGGGTAAATATAGTATGGCTAATTGTGGCCTTCACAGTGTGCAAGAGCAAATCATCAGAAATGCACTTTGTATGTTTTATTGAGTAATTATTTAATGCAGAGTATATTACAAACTTCTGGAACCAAATAGAATGAAATAGTAACTTAAAAATACAGATATTAAAACATCATTTGGAATTGCTGGTGTATGTAATTAATTAAAACATAACTTGCCACATAAAGAATAACCTACCACACAGCATTCTGCTTCAGATTCTCATCAATGTCACCAAGAGTTTGGCGCAATTCCATTTCCCCTTGTATATTCTCCAAGAGGCAACCTGACCAAGAATAATCCAACAGGTAATCTCCTTCCCATGCCATCACTGATACCTGGAAACAATAGTTTAAAGCAACAGTTTAACAGTGCTTGTAATATAAAATAAATCAATTTATCTAAAATCCAATTAAAGTAACATAACATATTTTAAATACTAATATAACAGTAGAAAATGCTTCAGAAATTCAGTTTCTGTCATGAGAGAGGAAGTTGACGTTAAAGGTTGATGATCTTTCAAGACTAAAAAATGTTAGAAATGAAAAGCCTTTAAGCAAATATAAAGTCAGGGAAAAGGGGCAAGAGAAAAAGAAAAAGGTGAACTCTGATAGGATGGAGGATATTACATTTAAAATACAGAAGTGATAATGGAGCAAGACAAAAGAAGTGATAAAAACACAACAGAATACATAATAAAATCTTGCATCATCTCAGGATGTCCCAAATCTTTACTACCAAACAGTTACTTTGAAATGCTGCAAATTTTGGAAGGAGTTGTTTATAGGCCACTAAACAGTAGTGATTATGTAGGGCATAGTATTAATTAGGAGATTAAAGAACCATGTAGCATGGGTAATAAAGTAATCATCATGGTGTCTTCAGTCTATACAAAGACTAAGCATGATTTTTTGTAGTGTGTCATGGATGGTTTTCTAGACCAGTATGTTGAGGAACATGCTATTTTAGATCTAGTATTATCATAGAATCATAAAATCCTACAGTCAGAAGGAGGCCATTCAGCCCATCGAGTCTGCACCGATCAAAATCCTACCAGGCCCATAACCCTACATATTTACCCTGCCAATGCCCAACACTAGGATCAATTTAGCATGGCCAATCAACCTAACTCGCATATCTTTTGGACTGTGGGAGGAAACTGGAGCACCCAGGGGAAACTCACGCAGACTCCGCATAGACAGCGATCTGAGGTCGGAACTGAACTTGGGTCTCTGGTGCTGCAAGGCAATAATTCTAATTACCATGTTATGAAAAAGGCTAAATAATAATTTTGCTGTAAAAAAATGTTTAGGGATAAGTGACCATAATATGATAGATTTTTACATTATGTTTGAAAGTGAGACAGTTCAGGATATAAGGTATCAGGGCTAATTGGCTGAGCTGGAAACTGAGAAAACACATTGCCTGTATACATTGTATCCTGTAATGAACAGTGTTTAAAAAAATTGTATAATTTACAGCAACTATACATTCATTCATTGCCCAAAAAACAAAAAGTAAAATCAGTTAATCGTGGCTAGGAAAAGAAGTTAAGGATTGTAAAAGATAGAAAGAAAAGGCCTACAACTTGAGAGTTGGGATCCTTTAGAATACAGCAAAGGAGGACCAAAAAACTGATAAAGGAAGGAAATGTAATTTGAATGTAAATTAGCAAAACATCAAACAGGTAAAAGCTTCTACAGATATGTAAAAAGGAAACATTTGGCTAAGAAAAACATGGGTTCATTACAGGCAGGGTCAGAGAAAAATGATATGGGGAATGGAGAAATTGCAAAGCTAAATTACTTTGTCTAGCTTCATTGACGATGACACAATAAATCTCCCTGAATCAGAGATCCAAAGGACTAGGGAAATGAAAAATTGAAGGAAATTAATATTAGAAGATAATGTTGGAGAAACTAATTGGACTGAAGGTTGGTAAATCCCCAGAACCTGAGTTCTATATCCCTGATTTATATATCTCATATTAAAAGACGTAGCCATGGAGATAATAGCTGCATTGGTGATCATCTTCTAAAATTCTACAGATTCTGGAATGGATCCTGCAGACTAAAAAGCAAATGTTGGAGAGAGAAAACAGGATTCTGCAGGCCTAGAATTTATTATAAAGGATGTGATAAATGGACATTTGGATAATGGATAATAAATGGGCATAGTCAACATGGATTATAAAAGGAATATCATGTTTGACGAACCTGTCAAGTTTTTCTGAGAATATTACTAACAGAATTTATGAAGAGGAGCCAGCGGATTTAGTATATCTGGATTATCAGAAGACTGCCCACATGGGAGGCTGGCAAAATTAAAACATATGGAAATAGAACATAATATACTGACATGGACTAAGGATTGGCTAAGAGGCAGAAAACACAAAATATGAATAAATGGGTCAATCTTGCATTGGTAAGTTACTCCAAAACAGTGATTGGAGCCTATTTGGTAGGCCTGCCAATGGATAAAGCACCTGAGTCTATTACCACTAGTGTTTTCCTATAGTCAACCCCAATTAGGTCTTCATTTGAGTCCCTTGCAACAACACAACTCCTCTTCAAGGAATTCACATGATGACTGACATATGCACTTCACCTGGCTGCAGCCCACTCTGTCTAATGACTTGCCACATGCTGATCCCAACTCTACATTTGCCTCTAGCTTTTATACGTGCCCGAATCTGAGCTATTGTATGCAAGTGTGATGTCAAGTAATCGTGCCTGCTCTTCACTCTCGTGGTTATGCTTTCTCCTGATTCTTTGGAGGTTGAATAGCAAATGGTTTATGACTATCAAAAAGCAAAAAAGTATTAAAGGGTGGGAGAGTGAGGAGTGGGATGGGAAATTGGATTAGGGAGGAAAGTAGGTGTCTGACAGTCACTTCGCCTGCAGTTTCTATTTCATGGCACATTTCAAGATGAGGGTGAGGAGTAAGCAGAGAAGGTGCACAAAGCAGCAATTTAACATTATCTTCTATTGGCCGCTGCAGTGCAGGGTATCATAGGTCCAATAGTAGCAAAAGTCCCAACGATTCTACAGATTGCCTTCTTAGGATGCTGAACCAAAGTTATTTTCCAGCAGCCTGCAATGCATTGCTATAGCTTCCCTTTTACACAAACTGCCCACTTGCAAAAGGAAGTCTACCAAAGTAAGTGATAACTTGGCCCCCTGGCAGTGCAGAATCTGCCAGCAACATTCCAGATGGTAGTCCAGCACAGAAGTCAATTAGAATTATGCTACAATCATGGAAATGACATGGGGCACCAATTTTTGTGCAACTGGCTTTATGTGGAAGAGAATTACAGACTCTAATAGCACAGAAGGAGCCCATTCAAATCATCTTGTCTGCACCAGCATCTTTTGGAAATGCAAGATATTTTTCTATTCATTGCAATTTTTCAAATTAATATCCTTCTAAATTTTCAGTAACTTTATCCCATTGGCCAAACAAAATTCACCAGTTTAAACAATACATCCAATGGTGGCCTGACATCACCTCAAAACCTTGAAGCCTTAAATCTAAACTATTCTTCAGCAAAATATTTTTACCAAACCAAAACCACCTGTCAATCACCATGATTTTTGATTGTTTTTGATCTGAGAGCAATCATATAGTTAACAGCTTCCCTGTTTTGTTTTCAGAATTCGGTTAAATGAAAACATGTTACTGCGTGTATTCAGTTAACCTTTGGATGGTTTAAATAGCAGGTTTGTACTAAATAAATGGATAAAACTGTTGTTAATTGATTCATGATGATTGCAAAAAGAAAGAAATAGTGCATACATTTTAAAAGACATACAGAGCATATCTAGAGTAAATAATTTTAATTTGTATTTTCAAATGAAATAGTATGCTTGTTGGAAAGCCATATTTACCCTCAAAAGGCTTTATCTTCTGCTCTGGGGGTTTAAATGTCAGTTCTTGAGAATTGCATTTAACGCAATTTATAACATTATTCAAAAGGGAATTAAAGTGGTATACAAGAACTCTACCTTTAAATACATGGACAGCAGAAACAGAAAATCATTTTTCTTTGCTATTTCTGAAATTTTCACAGCTGAACAAAAATTCTTAACTCTAAAACATTGCATACTATGCATTTCCAGTTGTAATTATTTATCACTATAAAGCATATTGCCAAAAATTAACCAGTTGTACAGGGCGTTATGAAGGTACAATATAAACACTTATCGCAACTCAAGTGCTAGATAATGGAGGGTGTCAGTGTCAATTTCATTTTCACACACTCAGTTTCCTCCATCTATCCTGATTTTAATAATCCCTGTCAAATCACAAAGTCCACATTACCTTCTTGACATTGGAGCCTTCAACGGAGAGAAAAGAGCTCAACATTCATTTAACTGCTTCAAAAGAAAGCTGTCTAGCTGGACAAATATTATTTTCACACTTGACAAGCCTTACAGTTTACCAAGTTTTTTTTCAAACTGAAGCTGCCAACATATTGATATGAGTGACTTGTTCGGTGCTGATCTTCTCAGTGGATTAGTTACCCAACAATTGCATTTGTACTTTTAAAAGCTGAAAAAACTAGTTGTACAAAAAGATATGTCACTTTCAGAAGCATCAGAAATGAGGTTTAAATAAAAAGATCAAACTCTTCTGCAGACAAGAGAAATTATAGTCTGAAAAGATGTAGAATTTGTAAAGATATACATATGGTTACTGAATAGGTAATAAAACAACATATTTATTACTGTTGTTCCCAGGCTGGCGAGACTTTATGTATTGCCCATCCCTAATGGCCCTCAGTATATTAAGAGTTAATATTGTGAGATGGAATCACATGTAGGCCAGGGTAGACAGGGTAGTGGGTTCCACTCAGATGGACAGTAGTGAATCAGTCAAGCTTAAGACAGTTGGCAGCTTAATTTTTTTTCCTAAAATGAGTTGCTAGCCCATGTAAGTACCAGATTTAGTTCATTAAATTTGCCATATTGTAGGGGGAATCCACTTTCTCCTTTAGAGTACTCAAGTTTGTGATACCAGATTCACAAGTGTACGACTTAAACAGAATGACAAATAAGACAAATTTCCTCTGATAATTCACAATCATCTTAGTGAGTTAGCCACAGCTCTGAAATTTTGCATTTAGCAATCACAAAGTACAGTTACAAATACAGTTAAGTTACCTGGAATTCTGCCCTGTAAGAGGCTAAATCCCAAACTGTTCCTAACTTAGAATACCTAACTTTATAGATAGTCACTTCTCAATTGCTCTTCTGATGGCAGTGAAATTGATCAGACCCTACAGATTCCCTTGGCTGCCCTACAATTTCTGTTCTGCTACTGGCCTAGCCAACTCATTCCCCAAATTTGGCAATACTGCAAACCTTCAATTCTGATTTGAAATTTACGATCTCAAAGCTTTTTTTCAAGTTTATTTGTTAGTCACAAATAAGGATTACATTAATACTGTAATGAATTTACTGTGAAATTCCTCTAGTCACCACAGTCCAGCACCTGTTCGGGTTAATGCACCTAACCGCACGTCTTTCATGCTGTGGGAGGAAACCAAAGCATCGGAGGAAACCCACGCAGACACGGGGAGAATATGCAAACTCCACACACATTGACCCAAGCCAGGAATTGAATCCAGGTTACATCTACCATTGATATATCTTATTTCCTAAAAAGTGCTTTCTGTGAAAGACACAAGTCATCTATTTTCTGCCGATAATCAACTTCAAGAATGCCAGTTTTTTACACCTCTGATGCTTGTACTTACACCACATTGGAGCTGATCTCCTTCCATTGTCTGGTTATTCATGTCATCAAGCACTTACTTCACCCCCTAGTGTAGTACAGGACACTTTTTTTTACTCATTTCTTCTCAAGTGAACTATGTAATTGCTTGCTCTGACCAAAATTTTTAACTCCAGAAGAACCTCAAAGGAGTTATTTATTGTTATACTTCAACGGTAAGATTTCAACTCTCAATCTCTGGATTGCTCATCCAATGTAAGAAGTCTCTTACAACATCAGATTGAAGTCCGACAGGTTTATTTGGTAGTACAAGCCACAAGCCTTCAGCATGCTGCTCCTTCATCAGGTGAGTGGGAGTTGTGTTCACAAACAGGGCACATAAAGACACAAACAAACAAATCTGTGTCTTTATATGCCCTGTTTGTGAACACAACTCCCACTCACCTGATGAAGAAGCAATGCTCCAAAAGCTTGTGGCTTGTGCTACCAAATAAACCTGTTGGACTTTAACCTGATGTTGTGAGACTCCTTACTGTGCTTACTTACCCCAGTCCAATGCCAGCATCTCCACATTATTGCTCATCCAATACCGTAATCAATTGGCTACTCCATACTAAACTATTATTTATTAGCAGTCGCTTAAATAATACTGACAAGTACATATTTAATGCCCTACATTTCTGGAAATGCAAGTTATATAATGGTTTCCTTAACTAAATATTTGTCATGTCAGTAAGATTGGTACATGCTATAGACTTAAAACAATGATATCTTTATTGCTCATGACATTAGTTTAACATCTCATCTAAAGTAGAGTTTCTCTATTGCACAGCAGCGTGGACTCATTATTAGCTATAAGCATGTATCTACAAGAGTCTAAATTCTTCTGTTCCACCAGTTATTTTTGTCATCTATTCATAACTAATAAATTATGTTCAGAAAATTAAAAAATGCATTCAGGGATATTAATGAATGGTTTTGTGTGCTAACTTGCATACATTTATAGAAGATTTTTTGTAGGTGAATTGTGTCAAAAATTGGATTACGCATTTTGCCCACTTAAGGCTACCAGTATCAAACTGAAAGATAAACTGCACAGTTCTACAAGGTTAGTAGTAAGTCATAAGATTAGACAGAAATTAATAACCAGCAAAGACAAAAAAAGAAAGAAATTAGAGTACAAGAGAATGCTAGGTAGAGATATAAAATATAAGAAGGTTAATAAGAGTATCAACAGGTAATTAAAAGAGTAACTAAAATAAATGCTGTAGAGAGTCTGGACAACTAATAACGGAAAACAAGGAAACGGTAAATGCATTGAAAAGTTTCTTGGTATTAGTCTTCACTATAGAAGATTTAGAAAATTTCCCAATGATAACTGAAAAATCAAGAGATGAAAGAGAGAAGGGTATTTAAAACAATCACCATCACCTGGGAAAAAGGAATTAGGAGAGTCTAATGGCTGACAAGACCATGGCCCCAGGACCTGATGACCTGATCTTAAAGGAAGACTGCATTATAGGAGAAGCATTAGTTACAATCTTTCAAAATTCCTTGGATTCTGGAATAGTCCCAGTGAACTGAAAAATAACAAACAGGATTATTCAAAGAAGGAGGGAGACAGAAAGCAAGAAATGAGCCATTTAGCTTAACATCTGTCAAGAAAATGCTAAAATCCATTATTGAGATTGTGGCAGGATATTTAGACAAACACAATGGGATCAGGCAGAGCCAATGGAGTTTTTCTTTGAGAAAGTAACAAATAATGTGGATAAAGGGGAACCTATAGATTTGGTGTACTTGGACTTTCAAAATGCATTTCAAGGTGCCACATCAAAAGTTGTTATACAAAACAAGAGCTCATGGTATAGGAGGTGATACTTTAGCATGGATCAAGGATTCATTCAATAACAGCAAAGAGAATAGTTATCTTCAAGTTGGCAAATTTGAACTACTGGAATGTGAGAGGGGCTGGGCTCTCAACTGATAGTGCAGGTAGTGCCAAAGTCTCCTGTGGTTATTCCCCTGTCAAACAGTATAACATTTTGGATACTATTGAGGGGCATAGCCTGTTGGGGGACGATATCAGCAGCAGCCAAGCCTGTGGCACTATACCTGGTTCTGCTGTAGAGCAGAGTCAGGCAAAGATCAAGCAAGATTAATATGGGACTCGCTAGTTAGAGGCATGGATAGGCGTTTCTGTGGCTGCAATCGAGATTGCAGGATGGTGTGTTGCCACGGGCAAGGATGTCTTTGAGCAGTTGCAGGACATTTTTAAGAGGGAAGGTGAACAACCAGAGGTCATTGTACATATTAGTAACAAAAACATAGGTAGGAAAAGGGGTGAGGTCCTAAAGTCTGAATATAGAGAGTTCGGCAGAAGGCGAAAGTGCAGGACCTCGAAGATAGTAATTTCTGGTGCCACATGCTAGTGAGAGTAGGAATAGGTCGATGAGGCAGATGAATGCGTGGCTTGAGAGTTGGTGCAGGGAGCAGGGATTTAGATTTTTGGATCATTAGGATCTTTTCTGGTTAAGGGGTGATCTGTTCAAGAGGGGTGGTGTGTGTGTGTGTGTGTGTGTGTGTGTGTGTGTGTGTGTGTGTGTGTGTGGTGTGTGTGTGTGGTGTGTGTGTGTGTGTGTGTGTGTGTGTGTGGTGTGTGTGTGTGTGTGTGTGTGTGGTGGTAGTTTACACCTGAACTGGAGAAGGACTAATATCCTGGCAGGGAGATTTGCTGGAGCCACTCAGGGGGTTTAAACTAGTTTGGCAGGGGAGTGTGACCCAAAGCAATAGGGAACAGAAGAGAAGGTTGAGGACAGCACAGAGACTAAAGGCAGCACATTAAGTAGTAAAGGCAGTGTCAGTAATCCTAGTATCAGACAGATCAGGCAAAAGCAGAGCAAAGAGCAAGGGAAGTCACAATTAAACTGCATTTCTTTCAATGCAAGAGGCCTGATGGGCAAGGCAGATAAACTCAGGGCATAGATGGGTATATGGGATTGAGATATTGTAACAATTACTGAAACATGGCTAAGGGAGGGTCAGGACTAGCAGCTCAATGATACTGGGTGCAGAACTATAGGAAAGATAGAACAAGAGGTAAGAGAGATGGGGGAGTTGCACTTTTAATCAGAGAAAATGTGGAGTTGCCGGAGTTGGACTGGGGTAAGCATAGTAAGCAGTCTCACAACACCACATTCAACTCCAACACATTTATTTGTAGCATGAGCTTTTGGAGCACTGCCCATTCATCAGGTCAGCGAAGAGTTCTGTTGATGGTATCAGGCAAAAACTTTCAAAAGTTAATTTGGGGAATCTGTGGAAAGGCAAAGGGACATCTGGTAAGTGGGAGGCTTTCAAAAGTGTGTTAACCAGGATTCAGGGTAAACACATTCCTCTTAAACTGAAGGGCAAGGCTGGTAGAATAGGAAAACCTGAATGGCTTGGGTATTGAGGCCCTGATCAAGAAGAAGACGGAGGCACATGACATGCATAGGCAACTTGAATCAAGTGAATCCCTTATAGAGTATGGGGAGTGTAGGAATAGAGTTAAAAGAGAAATCAGGAGGGCAAGGAGGGGACACAAGATTGTTTTGGCAGATAAGGAAATGGAGAATCCAAAAAGCTTCTACAAATACATAAAGGCCAAAAGAATAATTAGGGAGAGAGTAAGGTTGTTAAGGATCAACAAGGTCATGTCTGGATCCACAAGAGATGGGTAAGATTTTAAATGAATATTTCTCATCAGTATTTACTGTTGAGAACAGTATGGATGTTAGGGAACTTGGAGAATAGTGATGTCTTGAGGAGTGTACATATTACGGAGGTGGTGATGCTGAAGTCTTAAAGTGCATCAAGGTAGATAAAACCCCAGGACCTGAAAAACTGTATTCCAGGACATTGTGGGAGGCTTGGGGGGAAATTGCAGAGATATTTGAATCATCGGTAGTCACAGGTGAGGTGCCTGAAGATTGGTGAGTGGCAATTCTGCATAACTGTGAGAGTTCAGAAAGAAAATAAGGAAATCCAGGTTTTAACAATACATGCAGTTCTGATTCTGATAATAAATTGTACTATTTCTCTCCAAAAGCTTTACAATGATGAAGAAGAAGGTGAAAACAGGAAACAATGCTTTCAGGTTTGAATCTTTCTGCAGCAGTATTTTAAATTGGAGATTAAAAGAACTCACTGATATGATAAGTCTGTTAGTAGATATATATTGAGGCACTCATCTTGGGATTAGCAAGGGACTTGCATGACCTACACCAAAACTGATCTATTAACAACCTAATTAAAAGTAAAATCTCAGATCATTGTGAGTTTTTCTTTGGAACGAATGCAATTGTGGATCCTTGATCACACTATCATTGCCCTGCTGATCAAGATGGAGTACCTATGCCCAATCTACTGCCTTCAAATATGCAGAATCATCAGCTGTATGCCTACATTGGCAAAAGTGGCTGTAATTTTCCAGAGCTGCATTCTCTCCGTAACAAGAAATACAAAAAATTTCCTTTAGTGACAAACCACTGACAATTTCACAAAATCTTTGAAATGCTATCTCATTCAAAAAGCACTAGAACAAATGCTGCACTGATATCCGAGAACATGACACGAAAGATCAGCAAATGACTGCAATCACGTACACACTTCCTATGAATGCCAACAACTTTCTTGAATTGTCTACTGACCCATCTCACCAATAGCGGCAAACTAAAGGGTGATATATGGAAGCTTCATGTAAGCCTCACTGAGCCTGCAGTCGTGCATCAACAGTGACAAATACCATTCACGTCAGAAAGTAGGCATAGAAAAAACTTCAACATCAATCAAATGGGATCATCTCCCATAAACATCCCTGTGATACAGCCAGAAGGTACCACACACCTCTCGCATGAAACCCTGAAATGAAGTATTGATGTGAAAATGTAGGGCCAGTCACCTTAAGAGCAACTGGCATTGGGTTTTCTCCAAATACACGAAGCTGCAGATTTTGATGAAGGAGTGTAAACAGCTTAGTGAATGCCTTCATCATCTCTGGCATTGATGCTCTGACATTAGAACATAATTAATGCCTGTTAAGAACTGGCACTAATGCGTCAATATTCTTTAGTGATGATATCGACCCTACTTACATTCATCTTAACTTGCCTTCTGCATGGTTGGCACGGGCTGATGGGCTTGTGGCCAATATTGTTGTATGACCACAGCCTGCCTCTGGCAAATCCTCACTTCCACCTTCTAAGGCTGCAAAAAATATTGGGTGCATGAGACCCATTGTGAATGGTCCACAAACTGAATTGCCTGAAGAAGGCAGACAAAGATATGAACACTTCTGTTTACATGATCTTCATCCCTACAGCAGCTGCATTTGACCAACGGGAATGTGTGATCCTCCCATTAGCCATACCCAGTTGTACAGAGGCCTCCTCACACAACAACCTGATCTCTGCGAGCTCAACACTTTTCAGTAGCCATGTGAATGGGCATATACACAGTGACCTTCCAGTGCAGTCCATCCACCTCCACCTCACCCTCAAATTAACTTCTATCTCCTTGACTCTGCCAATATTCCGCCATACTGCAGCCTCCAATCATCACCCTCGCACCAGAGCAAGTGAAGGAGCCTCCTTTCATTATCCTTGATCTGATCTCGAAATCCCACAACCCTTTCTCAGAGACCATTAACCTGCTCTCCCTACAGCTAAATATTGCCTGTTTCCAGCTTGACATCCTTTCACTGATTGTTGACTGCTTTGTGTGACTACCTCCCTTAAAAAACACAAGACCAGATTACTGCAACAACAGACCTTGTCCTATAGGCTGGAGCCTGAATATTTTTCAATAGTGTTAGCTCTTATTCTTCAAAACACTAATAGATATAGGCCTAACTTGTTCAATTGTTCTTCATAAAATAAGTCCTTTACCCCAGAAATCAGTTGAGTGAATCTCCCCTGAACTAATGGGGAGACCAAAAGTGTACACAGTACAGTTGTCTCATCAAGGTCCAGTATAATGCAGTAAAATTTTCTTTACTAAAATATTCCTCTTGCAATAAACACCAACATTCTATTTGCTTTCCTAATTACTTGCTGCACCTGCACGCTAACTTTGTGATTCATGAATCAGGACACCCAGATTCATCTGTAGCACCAAGCTTTGCAGTCTCTCTTTATTTAAATAGTTTTTAACTTCTTTATTTCTATGCTTTCCTGCCAAAATAGGCAAGTTCACATTTACCCACTTTATACTCCATTTGTCCACTCATTTAGGAGTACAATATCAAGGGTAGGAGTCTTAGCAGTGTTGAGAAGTAGAAGGATCTTGGGGTCCGGGTCCATAGGACTCTTAAATCGGCCTCGCAGGTGGAGGATGTGGTCAAGAAGGAATATGGTGTACCAGCCTTCATTAATTGAGGGATTGAGTTTAGGAGTCAAAAGGAAATGCTGCAACTTTATAAGACCCTTGTCAGACCCCACTTGGAGTACTGTGTGCAGTTCTAGTCGCCTCACTACAGGAAGGATGTGGAAGCTATTGAGGGTGCAGAGGAGATTTACAAGGATGTTGCCTGGATTGGGAGGCACGCCCTATGGAGATAGGTTGAAGGAGCCAGGTCTCTTCTACCTGGAGAGACGAAGGTTGAAAGGCGACCTGATATAGATTTATAAAATGTTGAGAGAAATAGATAGGGTGGATTCTCGGAGGCTATCTCCTAGAGCTGAAATGGTCGCTACAAGAGGACAGAGGTTTAAGGTGCTGGGTAGCAAGTACAGAGGAGATGTTAGGGGTAAGTTTTTTACTCAGAGAGTGGTGAGTGAATGGAATCAGCTGCCGTCAGTGGTGGTGGAGGCAAACTCGCTGGGGTCTTTTAAAAGACTTCTGGATGAGTACATGGGATTAAATGGGATTAGAAGTTACAGATAGTTCTATGGCCTAGTAAGTATGGGTATGATCAGTGCAACTTGTGGGCTGAAGTGCCTGTTTGTACTGTACTGTTCTATGTTCATTTAACTTGTCTATAACCCTCTGCAGACTCTCTCCCTCCTTTTGATAACTTACTTTCTTACTTATCATGTTTTCCTGTGCAAATTTAGATACCTTAAATGGTACTTTGTCAAAGTATTCTACTAGATTTGTTAAATATGCTTTCCCTTGTGCAAAGAGTTACTTGAAAATAATGGTGAGAATTTTAAAATTCAAGCATTCCTTGACCAGGAGACAATGTACCTCAGTGAGCTTGGTAAATATGGGTGAGTGAAATTTGGCGTGAATTAGGATATGTTGCACAGAAACAGAAGTGGGCCAAAGATAGATCTTTGGGGGATCTGTCTAAAGAAATGTAATAAAATTAGAATTTAATAAAAACAAAGAGGGAAAAATTCTTTATTTTCATAGAGAATAAATATGACCTTAAAATGGTTACAAATAAATCCTGAAAATCGGCATTACATAAATTGGGATAAAATTGAAGACTTCATTGCCCCAGAAGACCACAGATGCAAAACCAACTGAGATGTTTAAAGGGAATATATATTTAGAAAATATAATTATGGAGAAAAAGCAGGGAATTAGAAATAAAAGATTGAGTCGCTCTGCCTATCAAAACATGAAAAAAGTTTAGCTGGCCAAAGTACCTATTCTTGTTGCTTTCTGCATGTTTTCTAAAATCAATTCCAATTAAAGATTTTTTAAACAGTTTTGCCTTAAGCAATTTTTTTTAAAGCTTTTCAAATTAAAATTAAGTTTATTATTTGTCTCAGAAGAGGAAGGTGTATTGAAAAGGTTTCTAGAATGTATATAATTGCATTATTCTACAACAGTCTCCAAGGCAGTCATTTGTGATAAAATGGTTTCCATCAGTGGATGTCAGCAGGAAATATTTTTTATAGTGTAGAGGCATTATGGGGAATAATTTCCTTCATTTGCTACTTGAGCCACTATACAGATAGGTTTTCATGTACATATTAATGATTTTAGTATAAAATGGCAAAAGTAAAAATGTTTCTTGCAAGAAGCTGAATAACTTTAAATTTCTAGATTGAAGCTTAAGTAAATCAAAAAAAAGTTTCTTGTTTTTAAAAAGTTAACAGGTACATCAGGGTTGGGCAAAATGGGTGTGAATATTTAACAATAGCCTCAGCCTTCCATTTCACGCTTCATAAAGTCTTATTTAGGTTCTTTAAACTTTGGGTTAATCATTTTCTTACTACTTGCAAACTGCTATCAATATTTGCTTAATCCTGAAGCAAAAATCACAGGATTTATTTTGACTGGATTTTAATGGATTTTGATTGTGTAGTGTTGACTTTTTAAAAAACATTGTAAACCTAATATAAAATTGCATGAAAGATAATTTTACTGTTCTCTTGATTCAATTTCCATCATATCAATGGAAAACATTACTGGAACCAAGTGCTTCAAAGTATAGGTATTAATATTGGAACAGGTAGATGGGCTGGTTATCTGGCGAACAATGTTCTAGTTGAGTAAATATTTTGGAGACTTATCGAATGTTCAAAATTTGCATGAAAAGTCAAATGGCATTTGTTTATTCTAAGTAATGCTGACTTCAGTGCATGGTTTTAGAGATTTCAGCCTAATGTCCAGTTAGGTTATATTTATTTTGCCAGTTACAGCAAGTACTGTAATGCTCCCCACTTATGCAGTTTGATTTGTGAATAATTCTCAATATCCGCCAGCAACTGAAACGTTATGCGCTTTACATTTCCTAATGGGATATTCCCAAGGGATCAAAATAGTTCAAATTTGCTTTTCTATATTTAGACTTTGAAGAAAAGACAGAACACATTTCAAAACACACATTTAAAAGAAAAGAATTAACGAGATAAAATGCAGCAATTTACACATCCACAACAGGTTTTTTATATTTCAATCTTGAGAACTTTTTGAAATTGGTTTACATCCCTTTTTCCATTTATATTTGCTACTCTTTTTGTCTTGCATAATGTTAGAATATAACCAGTGACAATTTTGTATTAGATATAATGTGACCAATGGGAACAAGATATATAAGGGCCAGTTGACCCAGTAAACCATGGATGTAATTGTCAGCTGACCAGCTGATTCACTATAAATAAGGAATTATGTAGAATTATGGAAGGTTGGATTGGCCCTGGAGTAATGATGTTTCTTTTCCAACTTTCTTGGACTTATAAGTTGGAATAAGTTTTGTTGTATTTTCATTAGCTGTTCTTTGAAGAGTTCCTTCTGAAGAAATACATAAAGCTAATTATTGTTAATGTATTATGGACTGCCATCATAAAATACTGTTACCTCCACACTTGTAGCCATATTTGTACATTTTGACCTAGTTATATGGCAGGAGAAAATAGTCATTATGTATTTTTCTTTGTTATTACATTTCTTTACATTGTTATTAAATATATTTCACTTAAACAATAAGTTATGCAGGTTGTCTCTGCTCTAAGTTTGAATACGCTAAACAATAACTAATTTGAATGGATTCACTAAATCTTGAAACATAGACATTCTAGCTCAGTCTAAACTTGTGTAAAAATAAAATTCTTGAGATTGAATTTGTTTCTGTTCTAGCAATTATGTATAAATATGATTTTAGTAAATAAAACAATGGAAATATTTATGTTTCTTATAAAAGTTTTGTAAACAAATTGGAGACATGGATTATATTAATATGGAAATCTTGACTACTGGAAGTTCATTTATTATACTATAATGTCTTAGGTTTCCATTATAAACTGAAATGGAAAAACTTGAACTAATTTATCATAAAGTTAATCTGCAGATTTAATTAGTGAATGAGAAAATATTTGATGGTAGAATCTAGTGTTGACTAGGTGGTGATTGCAAGTCATTTAAAAGAATCCACCTATCAAGGTAGATATTTTGTTTGAAAATTCATCAATTACTAATTGACATTATTCCATAGTTGTGATATTAATATTATGCATGAATAGTAAAACCAGTTGCCTCTGTGAATAATTCCTTGGAGGTGATCTGTGTTCTTTAAGGCTTTCTCCCTAGTTTTTAACCTAATGAGACATTAATCCTGTTTTCTCAAGCATAACTCTACAGAGAGAAATCACCAAAACACCTCATGTGGACAGTTTTAAGTCTCTAACCGTCACACCCTTTTTCTGGGTTTCTTTTTTGAATTTGATGTTGCCAGTCAAATTTGGAAAGTCAAACTAAGCCTAGTCTGAACACATCAGTTCACCAATCTCCTCCAGGACTATTCCTGTCGTCATAAGTGGCATATATAATCCTATTGTTCAAAAAGGGAACATGCAAGGTTTACTACTTCTTGCCTGATGGTCTGGACCGGCCACTCAGCCAAGCCATTTAAGGACGGGTGGTAGAGTGCCACGCATATGTGCCTTCCTCCTTTCATATTCATGAAGGTCTGAAGCTACCTATTGATAAAAAGGGTCCCATTGTCCGTCACAAAAACCTTAGGTATACTATGCATACCAAATGACTGATGCAGTTTCTCACTGTTACTGTAAGAGATCGTAGAGGCTTGTCGATCCATTTTTAATGGGTGGTGATGAGAATTAAAAACATGGTATACATAAATAGCCCTGCGAACTCTGCACATACTCATACTCAGGGTCTCGTTGGCCATTCCTAAGGGTGCATCTAGGCCACTAGTGGACAGCTGATTTTCTTCTCAAGTTTTAAACCACTTGCCCAGGCTTTTTACATTGTCTGTGGCAGGCCACCAGACAGAGCTCCTTGTGAGCATTTTCATCTTAGAAATCCCTGGATGGCCATTCTGCAATTCTTGAAGTGTTGAATCATAGAATCATCACAGGATACCTAGAGTGCAGAAGAGCCCATTTGAGTCTGCACTGATTCTCTGACAGTTTATGTTACTCAGGCCTTTTCCATCCTATCCATATAACCCCACACATTTCCCATGGTTAATCCATCTAAGCTACACATCTTGGGAGGCTTAAGCAATTTAGCATAGCCAATCCATCAAACCTGCACACCTTTGACTGTGAGAGGAAACCCGAGCACCACAAGAAACATATACGCACACTAGAAAAATATGCAAACTCCACACAGACTGTCACACAAAGTTGGAATTGAACCGAGGTCCCTGGCTCTGTGCAGCAACAGTGTTAACCATTGTGCCACCATGTCATCCTTGATCACTGGCCTGGATGCAGGACAACCACCCTGGCTCCCCACAAGGTGATGCAATCTCCTATATTCAACTCATGATATTTAGAAAAATAAGATTTCAAATCCTCTGTGGGACATGATGTGATATAGTTTCGCCAATATATGATCTTTTTGGGTCCATGCCTGGATTTGCTTGACAGATTGGCAGTGTCTCCATCAAGTTCAGAGTCATAATGTCTTCATCCATTTCCGGAAAGTACGCTGGTGGGTAGCAATAGTGGAGATTCCCCATGAACCTCGTGGGAGTTATCACATGATCCTTATTCTTTTATGGGCAGTGGATATTATTGGAAAGGCCAGCATTTGTTATCCATGAACTGAGCTGGCCATTTTAGAGGATTTCTGATACCTTAGAAACTATTTTAACAAACATTGCGAGAAGTCACCCTCCCTTCCACCAACAAAACTGATCTTGTTCTAATTTTTATCGAAGTCAATTTTCATCTGCCGTACTGGGATTCAGATCATTGTCTGGAATCGCTGAATTACTAGCTGAAACAATACCACTATGCCACTTGCTCCCCACCCCAATCGAATTAATTACTATTACAAGTTTTCACCAAATACAAGATTCAATTCTTACAAATGTGGGCAGCAATTGTGCTGACAGAGTAGTGGTTAAAGACATGTAAAATAAAAAGGACATCTTTCACCAAAATGTTGAGGATTAGATAACACTGCATTTAAATCCTAGAGGCAAAGTTATCAGCAACAAAATGCAAACATTTAGCATTCCTAGATATTGGGGGAATTTAATATCCCCTCTCCTTGTTGTCAAACATTCATTGTCTGTTTGAGAGAGCTGGCATTGTTAGCTCTGCTGAGAGCCACCCCCCTGCTCTTGCTACTGATCATCCTTCTCCCACCCTGCGGCCTGGATTTTGCTGATTCTGGGCTTCTAGTGGTTGCATCAACAGCATTTCCTGGTGGAACTGTTGAATGATTGGCTGATTGCTCTCTGGGTGTAGATGAGCAGATTTCTCTCCTCAATGTTGTTGATACTAGCAAAAGCAGGCCACTGAGGTATGTATTTATCACTTAATATGCAGGCCTTTCCCCATAGGAGGAAATGTGGGGCTCTCGTGGCTGGACATTTTAAAAAACATAGAGAAGTGGTTTTGATTATAGTTGAATAAATTTTTAGTTGTAATGGTTAACCTATTTAAAGGGCTGGTGCAACAAAGGAAAGTGAAAAATAAGGTAAGTGAAAGATTTGATTCATTACTGTCATACATATCAGCATGATGTGGAGATAGAATAGAATAGAATAGAACATTACAGCACAGAACAGGCCCTTCGGCCTTCGATGTTGTGCCGACCAAAATAAAAAGCAATGCCCCTTCAAACTAAACCATTCCCTTCTCTTCCATATACTTATCAATTAACCTCTTAAACGCCACCAAACTTGGCGCATCTACAACAGCTGGCGTTGGACTGGGGTAAACACAGTAAGAAGTCTCTCAATAAAGTTCAACAGTTTATTTGGTAGCAAAATCCACTAGCTTTCAGAGCGCTTGCTGATCTTCGTCAGGTGAGTGGGAGTTCTATTCACAAACAGGGCATACAAAGACACAAACTCAATTTACAAAATAACGGTTGGAATGCGAGTCTTTATAGGTAATCAAGTCTCAAAGATACAGACAATGTGAGTGGAGAGCGGTGTATTAGCAAATAGAGAAAAATATTGTTTCTTGCTTACTATACAGACAAAGCATACCGTACATAGGGAAGGAAAGGAGAGCATGCAGAATGTAGTGTTACAGTCATAGCTAGTGTGTAGAGAAAAATCAGCTCAATGTGAGATAGGTCCATTCAAAAGTCTGATAGCATCAGGGAAGAAGCTATTCTTGAGTTGGTTGGTACGAGTCCTCAGACTTTTGTTTCTTTTTCCCTGTAGAAGAGAGTATGTTTGGATGCGTGGGGTCCTTGATTATGCTCGCTGTTTTTCTGAGGTAGTGGGAAGTGTAGACAGTGTCAATGGATGGGAGACAGCTTTGAGTGATGTACTGGGCTACATTCATAATCCTTTGTAGTTTATTATGGCCTTGGACAGAGCATGAGCCATACAAAGCTGTGATACAACCAGAAAGACTACTTTCTATGGTGCATCTGTAGACATTGGTGAGAATTGTAGCAGACATGCCAAATTTCCTTAGTCTGCTAAGAAAGTAGAGGCATTGTTTGGCTTTCTTAATTATAGCATCTGCATGGAGGAATCAGAATAGGTTGTTGGTGATCTGGACACTTAAAAACTTGACCATTGCTACTTCGTCCTCATTGTAGACATGGGGCCTGTCCTTCAATACATTTCCTGAAGTCAATGATTATCTCCTTCTTTTTGTTGACACTGAGGGAGAGTTATTGTTGTCACACCAATTCACCAGATTCTCTGTTTCCTGTACTGTGTCTCATCATTGTTTGAGATCCAACCTACAGCAAACTTGAAAATCAAATTGGAGGGGATTTTGGCAATACAATCAAAGGTGTAGAAAGAATATAAGAGGATGAGGAGGACACAGCCTTGCAAAGCACCAGTGTGGAGGATGATCAAGGAGACGGTGTTGTTGTCTATCTTTGCTGACAGCAGTTGTTGGGTTAAGGGGTTTAGGATCCAATTGCAGAAGAAGGAGCCGAGCCCCAGGCAACAAAGTTTGGAGATGTGTCTCGTCAGAATAATGGTGTTGAAGGCTGAGCTGTAGTCAATAAATACGAGTCTGACATACCTAGATGTCCCAGGATTGAACAAAGGGCCAGTGAGATGACATCAGCTGTGGATCTGTTGTAACGACAGGTGAACTGTAGTGGATCTAGGCAGTCTGAGAAGATTTATGCCATGACCAACCTTTCGAACACTTCATAATAATCAATGTCAGGGACACCAGACAATAGTCATTAAGGCATGCTTCCTGGCTTTTCTTTGATACTGGTATGATGGTTATTTTCTTGAAGCAAGGTGAAACCCCAGAGTGGTGTAAAGAGAAGTTGAAGATGTCTGTGAATATCCCCACCAGCTGATCCGCACATGACCTGAGTGCTTGTCTGGGTATCTCACGGGACACGGTGGACAGAGTACCCTTTGTTGTCCAGTACTTCCCCGGAGTGGAGAAGCTACGACATCTTCTCCGGAGTCTTCAACATATCATTGATGATGATGAACATCTCGCTAGGGCCATCCCCACACCCCCACTTCTTGCCTTCAGACAACCGCGCAACCTCAAACAGATCGTTGTTTGCAGCAAACTACCCAACCTTCAGGAGAACAGTGACCACAATACCACACAACCCTGCCACAGCAACCTCTGCGAGACATGCCGGATCATCGACATGGATGATATCATCAAACGTGAGAATACCATTCACCAGGTACATGGTTCATACTCTTGCAACTCGGCCAACGTTATCTACCTAATACGTTGCAAGAAAGGATGTCCCAAAGCATGGTACATTGGGGAGACCATGCAGACACTATGACAGCAGATGAATGAACATCTCTCGACAATCACCTGGCAAAACAGTTCCCTTCCTGTGGGCGAACACTTCAGCGGTCACGGGCATTCGGCCTCCGAGCTTCGGGTAAATGTTCTTCAAGGGGGCCTTCGTGACACATGACAGCGCAGAGCCGCTGAGCAGAGACTGATAGCCAAGTTCCGCACACGAGGATGGTCTTAACAGGGATCTTGGCTTCATGTCACACTATGTGTAACCCCCATGACTTGCCTGGGTTAGCAAAAAACCTCACTTACTGTGCTGTCTGGAGACAATACACATCGCTCTAACCTCAGTGCTCAGTGTCCCTTTGTTAGCCACTTTAAGATTTGAATAGCAGGTTAGGTGTAAGGATTCGCATTCTAATCAGCAATCTGTAAACTGTCTGTGCTGATATGTGTGCTTTTGGAGACCAGAACACCTCATTCGCCTGATGAAGGCACAAACGCCGAAAGCTAGCAGATTTACTATCAAATAAATCGGTTGGATTTAAAATTGGTGTTTCCAGACCTCTTATTGAGTTTACCCCAGTCCAACGCCGGCATCTCTACCTCATATCTCATGTGGGCCAGTTGCTTTCATGGATTGACTTCTAAGAAGGCTGTTCTGACATCGGCAATGGTGACCTCGGATACAAGAATCCCGAGGCTTCTGGGATGGAGGGCATGCTCTTGCTGACTTTGCTGAAAATGGCATAGAAGGCATACAGCTCATCAGAGAGGGGTGCATTGTGCCAGAGATTTTACCTGCCTTCATCTTGTAGCCTGTTATGTCTTGCAGACCTTGCCATAGTCAGCAGCAGTCCATGTGACTCGCCTGGGATTCTAGCTTGGTCCGGTATCGCCTCTTGGTACCTTTGATCTCCGTTGATATCTGGCTTTTTCCTAAAGGTTAGGGTAGCCTGAATTGAATGCCTCACATCTGGATTTCAGCAGGCAGTGGACATCCCTGTTCATTCATTGTTTCCTGTTGGGAAACACGCAGATTTGCTTCTTTGGCACAGTCTTCTATACTTACTTACGAAGTGTTACTCAGGGTAATTCGAGAGGTTGAGGAGGATATAGGCAGGAGTAACAAAGAGATTGTAACTCCTATAAGTGATAATTGGGTAACTATTAGGAGGAGGGGTAAGAAGCAATCGGGGAGACAATCCCCTGGGGCTGTTCCCCTCCAAAATAAATTTTCTGTCTTGGAGGCTACAGTTGAGGAAGAATCAACTGGAGCTGACCAAAGGGAGCAGGTCTCTGGGGGTGAGCCTGCTGAGAATGCTCAGGTGGGTGGGGGGAATAAGAGATTAGGCCTAGTTATAGGAGACTCCATAGTTAGAGGGACAGATAGGAGGGTAAATAGTAATAAACAGGACTCAGGGCTGGTGTGTTGCCTCCCAGGGGCTGGGGTCCAGGATGTTGCAGATCGGGTTTTTAGGATTCTTAAGGGTGAGGGGAGTCAGCCCCAAGTCATTGTTCATGTGGGGACACATGATGTAGGTAGGACAAGGGAAGGGGATATTAAACAGAAATTTATGGAGTTAGGGTGGAAGCTTAGGTCCATAACAGGCAGAGTGGTTATCTCTGGACTCTTGCCTGTGCCAAGAGATAGTTTAGAGATGAACAGAGAAAGGGATAGTTTGAACTCATGGCTGCGTGGATGGTGCAGGAGGGAGGGGTTCAGGTTCCTTAACAATTGGGACTCATTCTGGGATAGGTGGGACCTCTTCAAGAGAGATGGTCTACACCTGAACCAGAGGGGGACTAATATCTTGGGGGGAAAATTTGCTAAGGCTATGATGGGGGCTTTAAACTGATTCGGGGGGGGGGTGGGATCCTAAGTAGTTGGGGTGCCGAGAGGGATGAGAGTAAGGGGGTTATAGAGGAGAGTTGTAAAACACAGCGGCGTACGGGTGGGGTGGGGCATGGTTTGAGATGCGTATACTTTAATGCAAGGAGTATTCGCAATAAGGGGGAGGAACTTGCAGCTTGGACCAGTACCTGGAACTTCGATGTTGTGGCCATTTCAGAGACTTGGGTAGAGCAGGGACAGGAATGGATGTTGCAGGTTCCGGGGTACAAATGCTTTAGTCGGAGTAGAGAAGGGGGTAGAAGGGGGGGAGGAGTGGCGTTACTGGTCAAAGACTGTATCACGGTGATCGAAAAGAAGTTTGATGAGGACTTGTCTGTTGAGGTAGTATGGGCTGAGATTAGAAACAGGAGAGGAGAGGTCACCCTGTTGGGAGTCTTTTACAGACCTCCTAATAGTTCTAGAGAGGTTGAGGAAAGGATTGCGAAGTCAATTCTGATAGGAGTGAAAGTAGTAGGGTAATTGTGATGGGGGACTTTAACTTTGCTAATATTGATTGGAATAGCTATAGCTCTAGCTCGTTAGAGGGGTCAGTTTTCGTACAGAGTGTGCAGGAAGGTTTTTTGACTCAGTATGTAGATAGGCCAACTAGAGGTGAGGCTACATTGGATTTGGTGCTGGGCAATGAGCCAGACCAGGTGTTAGGCTTGGAAGTTAGTGAACATTTTGGTGATAGTGACCACAATTCGGTTACGTTCACCTTAGTGATGGACAGGGATAGGCATGAAGCTGGGGGCTGTAGTTATAGCTGGGGGAAGGGTAATTATGAGGCCATCAGGAGAGAATTAGGGTGCATAGATTGGACTAGGAAACTACAGGGACTGGGAACATCTGGAATGTGGTGCTTATTCAAGGAGCAGCTGCTGCGAGTCCTTGATAAGTATGTCCCTGTCAGGCAGGGAGGAAATGGACGAGTAAGAGAGCCTTGGTGTACGAAAAGAGTTGATTTGCTGGTTAAGAAGAAAAAGGAGGCTTATGTCAGGATGAGGCTTGAAGGCTCAGGTAGTGCAATGGATAGCTATAGATTAGCCAGGAAGGAGGTAAAAAGTGAATTGAGGAGAGCTAAGAGGGGACACGAGAAGATGTTGGCTGATAGGATTAAGGAGAATCCTAAAGCTTTCTTTCGATATGTTAAGAATAGAAGATTGGTTAGGGCAAGATTAGGGCCAGTCATAGACAGCAGTGGGAAGTTGTGCGTGGAGCCTGAAGAGATTGGTGAGGCACTGAATAAATATTTCTCTTCGGTATTCACGCAGAGTGCTGGAAATGTAGCTGTGGAGAGCACTGAGGTACAGGGTTGCAAATTGGGGAGTATTGTAGTAGATAGGGAGGATGTGTTAGAAATTCTCGAGGGTTTGAAGTTGGATAAGTCCCCTGGGCCGGACGGGATTTACCCTAGGATTCTCTGGGAGGCAAGAGAGGAGATTGCTGAGCCTCTGGCGATCTTCAGGTCCTCGTTGTACGGGTGTGGTTCCGGAGGACTGGAGGATAGCGAATGTGGTCCCATTGTTTAAGAAGGGGAAGAGAGACCTTCCTGGGAATTATAGGCCAGTGAGTCTTACTTCTTTGTGGGCAAGGTATTGGAGAGAATTATTAGGGATAGGATTTATAGTTATTTAGAGAGAAATGAATTGATTGGGGATAGTCAGCATGGTTTCGTGAAGGGTAGGTCATGCCTTACTAACCTCATTGAGTTTTTTGAGAAAGTGACCAAAGAGGTGGATGGGGGTAAGGCGGTTGATGTAGTATATATGGACTTTAGTA